>JAJJWX010004298.1:2000000-2240942 GCA_023529315.1 Papaver bracteatum
GAGTTAAAGGAGGAGCGTGTTCTAGCATCTTTCAGGGATGTATTCTATGCCGTTTCTTTAGGAATAATGTACTCGATATGAACAGCATGCCCGGTGCCATTCCTCAAGAATAAAATATAAGAAGACATTCATGAGTAGGGTGATAGAGTTCTTCCAATCGGGGAAAGCAAAGAGGACTTCGAAAACAAGGAGCCGGTCCAAGCGCTCAAAGGAAGTCAAGCGAACTCTCAGTGATAGAGGAATTGTCTTTGCGAATGGTCAAGGTTACTGCATTTTACAGGAGTCAGTAGGCCTCACAGGTTCAAGTCAGGGGTCATTCCAAGGGAAGGATGAATTCGAAAGCACAGATTCAGTCCACTCAAATTAAGATAAATGAGACGGAACCCTAGGAAGAATCCTCAAGCAAGGGAACCTCACCCCGAAGTCCTTGCCTTTACTCTCAATACATGTGGGAACGGAACGAAGGCTCTCAACGGAACTTCACTCAATTAGGATGACACAAGGAAAACTAGAATAGGCTGATTGATCCAGGTAGCGACAGGCTCCAATCGAAAGGAACAGCGCATACGCTAGAAAGACGTATAGGAAAGCCTTCCTTCATTCCCTTAGCTCGGCTTGGCTTCGCTTGAATACCATAAACGAATAAGAGCTCATACCCGGCTTCTCTTTATTGCCAGTATTTGTATACTTTAATTCCATTCATGATCCTCTTAACTCTGGGTATTTAAATCGGCAACAAAGATTAATGGGAGTACTCCCTCTTTAAGATTCAAAGGAAAAGTAAACCCTTGTGTAGTGAGATACTCTGCCAAAGGTAGGTGTGAGCCTTATCCCTATATGAAGTGCCTAATTTATTCTGAATATATATCCTTTAGCCGATAATAGGTTGCATACGAGGGAAGGCCTGTTCTATACGATCGAATATGGTATTCTTATATTTCCCTTGCAGATCCAGTACCAGGACAAAGATAAGACCTTCCATCTATTGGATAAGGAGTAGTGGATAGGGCAAAGTCTCTCAAGCCCTTAAGTCTCTTAGGCGAGGAAGTTCTCTTACAGGCAATGGGAGATCAAGTTTGAGTCTTAAGCCCTGACACTTATAGTAAGTTTCTAGGCCAAAGCTGTTTACACTGCTCTGATTAAGTCATTGAAAGGTTTAGCCCATCTTCAAGAGATAAAACCTTTTGTTAAGAGCTCCTTAAGTGAATCCTTATTGCTGTTAACGTAGAAGCGAGTTCAATAGGGAAATATGGGCTGGGTATTGATGAGGACGTGCCTTTTGTCAATCCAAATGTTAATTTTACAAGCTATGAGCTAGAGAGAGTGAGTCTCCAAGCGTTAGCAATCTGTGTTTCCTGTTGCTAAGCAAGGTATGATTATGATCCCGGAGGTTCTGGATATCTCGATGTAACTATAAAAAATGGGTCTAGAATCTATAATATTTGTGGCTTCCAGGTCCCTCAACTTAATTCTTTGAACTACCACTTAGAGACCATCCTGTAAAGAGAGAGAATGAACAATAAGGATATATAGATCGGGTAGGAAATCAACAAGCAATGGAAGAGATCCTAGATACAAGACTAGGGATCCCTGTTGACGACGAAGAAATTGAACCACAAGTCGGGAATCCGGGTCTTCTATTGAGAAAGATCGTTGGTAAGATGAGTGAGACGGAAAGCTCAGTCATCCGCTTTTCGCGAAAATTCTACTAGTTAGGTGACGAGAGGGAAATAGCTTTCTCTTGAAGGCTGGTACTGACGTCTACACAATTCCTTTTCGAGTAATAGCCGAGAAGACAGGCCTTTCAAAAAAATTGGTAAATAAGCGGGGCAGCAGACAGATCGAAGCGGGGCAAAGTTCCTTTTATGAATCGAATAGAGAAGCTAAAAGCGTCCTTCTGCGTGTCTCCTTTACAATATTATATAAAAAGAAAAGCGAGCATTGCTTAAATTAAATGAAAGGCCGCTAAACGTGTCTACATGGGCCTTAGAGAGTAATCATATTTACTATAGTGTAGGAGCGTAGTGACGAAGAACTAAGTAGCTGACCTCTTCTTGCATAAAAGAAGTTCTACGACCGATGTTAGTTTGGAGTTTACGACTAAACATAGTCATGAAAAACAGTATAATTCTCCTACATTAAGTATTCATTTTTCAGAGAAAGAAAGGAGATGAAGATCTACAAGATCAATTAGGTATCCTCTAATCTAAGGCAATACGCTAAATGCAATCATTTGCAGCAAGTTCACATGAATCGCCCTATGGATATTGACCGCTAAGAGTTTGCTTCAGTCCATCATTTCTGGTAAGAAGGGAGCCATTGCTAGGTGCCTGCGCTGTCTTTTGTCGTATCAAGATATGTGAAGAAGGCAAGCATTGCTTGTAGGATGAGGGTTGAGACTGATTTTCCATGGGGCATAGTAATATGCTATGAGCAAGTCTTCTTCAGATGTTAACATATATTATCGAAGTCGCGATTACGCTAATAGTTACGGCGAGGATGCCTTATTTATTTTCTCTGATATGCATTAATATTCCAAAGAAATGAATCTTGAGCCTAGGTCCAGTATTCTACTTTTGCAGTGTGAAGTATTTGAGCTAGTTAAAGTGAGGAATCTGATGGATTAGCATAGTTGGATTCCCCTATTGGATGAAATAATATTGTAGTAAGAATCTAAAGTAGTTCCTTAGAACCAAGAACAAAAATGGGGGTGTCATGAATCTTTCTTTGACTAACAAAGTAAGCTCCTATTGGTGTCAGGCCTGAGATCGTCCCTTCCAGGTTCGAGAATATTGGCGAGAAAGGTGTTATGTTATCAAGGGAGCGAGACTCGTGACCGATGAGTGCCTGCATGAGTAGTTGGAGTAGGAAGGAAGCGAGTCTATCATCTAGACGAAACGATGAATCAAGAGGTATATTGAGAGATCTACCCTACATATAGAGAGAGTCTATAATCTTGGCGCTAAAGAAGATATTGAAGAAGGGAAGTATTAACCAATAAGAAAATTGATAAGGGAATGTATTTTTTGCTAATGGAAGAGGGATCCTAGTGACCGATAAAAAGAAGTTTCTTTGACTAACAAATTGTTTTCCTTGTTGTAATTTCTTTTCAAAGCTGAACAATATGCCTATTGGTGTCATTGTCCAAACAACCAAAAGAAACTAACTTTAATTACCTTGCGCTTCCCTGAGATCCCAAACGTCCCTTCCAGGTTCGAGGAGAATATCCAAAGGCGAGAAAAGGTGCCAACATTATATGTTATCAAGGGAGCGAGACTCGTGACCATAACTTGGGATAAATGAGTGTAACCCATATCAAATCTTCCACCACCTGTTTGAAAATCAACTTTGAGCTTGCTCTAGTAAAAATGAGTAGTTGGAGTAGGAAGGAAGCTTATAGCCTTTATCATCTTCAATATCCAAGGTCTATCATCTAGACAAGCCAATGTTGTTCCATTCATTGACCTATTCTCCAATGAAGTCTTCCCATATCCCTTTGAAAGACCTTGATTTTTGGTCCAAATATTGGGGAGAGTGTGGATCTACAAAAAAAAATTGAAACCTAACATTTAAGGAAATATAAACATAAATAGAGAGAGTCTATAATCTTGATTTATAAAGCGCTAAAGAAGATATTGAAGAAGGGAAGTATTAACCAATAAGAAAATTGATAAGGGAATGTATTTTTTGCTAATGGAAGAGGGATCCTAGTGACCGATAAAAAGAACGCCGTTTAAATAGGCGACCTATAAATGGTAGTAAGAAGAAGTAGTCTCGAAGTCGTAATAGCGCTATAAGGGATAGGCCGCTAGTTCTCTCATTCTGGGTACTAACAAGTAATCTCATAAGTGAAGCCATTCCTTCTAGGATATAGGGTTTCCTCTTGTTAACCATCTAAGGTGTGTCTACAAAAAACTAATATATTCTTCGAGGTTATACATCCCAATAGGGAGTGTACGGTTGGTAGTTTTCGTCTCATCTGGGGGGAAATAAGGACACTGTTGCTTATAGAGCTCTGTAGGTTTTCGGCTAATCTGTTCTGTGGAATGCATGACTTGCAAATAGTTATAGACTCTCTTTTTCGGCATGCATCTGAGTGGGAGGGGCTTCTTTCTTTCCATATGGGTAGGTAGTAAAGGATGGGTCCGAAGAGATGTGTCGCGGAAAGATATGATTAATTCCAGAGATGCTCTACCCGGGACTAGTCCCATTCCCGATATGGCAGAAAGAAATAATAAAAAAAGAACCCCGGTATAAAGATCTTCATTAGTGCGTAAGCCAATTGTATACCACCACTGATAAACACCAGAATAGGCAATATTCACTGGTCCGAGAGCACCCCCTCGAGTAAATGCTTCCACCGCCGGCCTCAGACGCTGGTGCCTTCTTTCTTGTGGTAGCTTCAAGCGCAAGTGGGACTGTTCCACCTGAGACGAATTTAGAGGGAATACCCCTTAGCTTAGCGGACCTCAAATATAAAGGAGAGGCGCGCTTGTCAACGGTTAACCCTACTCATAGCCAGAGTCCGTGGCTTTTCTTAACTCCACCAGTCCTAGAAGGTTATATTAGATAAGTACACTAGACTGGTTAAACCTTTCTCATTGAGTTGCTTCACCGAACTATGGTATATAGCAGGGTGAGGCCTTTGCGAGCATGAATCATTCCGTCTCGTACCGGTTGCCACTAGGTCGGGCAGGTGCGGGCGCTTCTGCGTTAAGAGAGGTGAAGCTTAAACCAGATTGATTCAAATCAAGCTATCCATAACCCTCTCCCGCATCCTGCTTTCATTACGTATAAGACGCATCGACCTAGTAGGAAAAAGCTGCAGCTGTTGCTCCTCGCTCGCCTGCTTTGATGGGAACCTCAATAAGCCTCCCTCTTTGATTCCCCTTTTTTTCGTCGCTGGAACTTATAGTTTTTGCTGTCGATAAAAGCATATATTCCATCTTAATCAAAGATGGGGAAGCGTTAGCCCAAAGGCTGGTTGAAACTGCATTCCTAGTTGCTTAGTTCGGTACGAGCAAGTGAACGATCCGGGCAAGGCAGAGCTTTCGAGCTATAAGCACTTGTTGATGCCGATGCGGCAGGATGCATTAGTCAAAGGGCAGGGGGATAGGAGTACAGGTTGTCACATGTTCTTCAGCCAATACCTTTGAGAGTAGGGCTAGCCGTGCTAAGTATAAGTTCCTAAACGAAACTTCGCTAGAACTCAAGAAAACAGGGTCCAATGAAGTCTGATACACAACAGAGTGCTTTCGTGCCTTTTGTCTAAAAAAGATCCTTTGATGCCATTTTCGAATCTTTAACTCGTTCGATGCCTAGCAAGGGAACTGGTGTGAGCTTATTTTCCTAGGTCTTGATCCGATAAGTCGCAGATTCTTACACTAAGGGACGCCACTAAGATCAAAGCTTTGACTAAATTCCCATCTCTTTCCACAACTTTCACTTTCAATTTGTATTTACATAAATGCCTCCTCAAATGATCCGAGGTGAAGGAAGACATGAAAACCAATTCCTACACACTACAGAATGGTACCTTGGAAGAGATTCATAGCTGTCAGCGGACCAGACCGAACCTCAAGTGAGGTGACTCCTTCCCCGGGTGAAAATCCATACTCAAAGATGAGGGGCGTGAACATGAATTTATTTATTCAATAGGGAAGAGTACTAGTTTGAGGCGTTCCACTCGTGGTATAAGCTATGGTGAAGAGATGCAACGAGAACGGGACTGCATGCACTTGAGAACGATGTTCCACGGGTTAGGCTTAGCAATTTCTTCGATTATAGCTCTGTTCATCGGGTTTACTCCCGAAGTAAGGTAGGCGTGGTCCAATACTCCCTGTAAAAGAATCTGATGATCCTGAATGGATGTATGTAGAGTATGCTAAATCCCAACAAAAGTTCCATCTATTGAACCAGGAAATCCACAAGAGAATATAATAGCATGAACAAGGTCACCAGCTGATGTCAACCCATCAATCCCTGCTGATCTACCCAACCTTGAAGCCAATTTCTCTATTCCATGATCTAGGACAGTTTCGCCAGGAAATTCCGGATTACCAATTAAACTCGAGGGATGAAGTCACTCGACCAGCGGGAGAGGCTCTTTAGAGACTCGACTAAAAGGAGAGGAACCCGAGAACCTCTCACCATAAGAATCCCCACTTTAACGAGTTCCAACACTTTTGACTTCAGAATCTGGTCTTGGAGCTAATCTACTAACGAAGTTTTCTGAACTATGATCATTCAATTCAGATAAGATTGATCTTTCAAGAGCCGCAGAAATGGCATGACACCGAAAAAGACGGGTTAGAGCAATTGTACCACAAAGACCCTCCGGAAGGGAAAACCAATCTCAGAAGGGAAATCCGGATTCCAGGGCAACTGTGATTCTTGGTTAGCTGACTAAGGGCGGATGGGGCAGGAAAGGAGAGATTTCGAGCAGATAAAGGGATTCAACGATTGATTAATTGTTCTATCTCACTCGAGATGCGACAATAACATACAAAGAAGCATACTCAGCAAGTGATGAACTGGTTACGATACCATGAAATATAGCACTTTATGATCCAGTAAGATCCAACTTTGCTTTAGTATAACTTGGAGATGACTAACGGGTAGACCTGACTAAGCGGATTCTGCCCACTTTACCCTAGGTTTACCAGTCCTTTCAAGATCACTACCTCGTATTGAGAAACTTTCTAACCTAGTCTTCTCTAGATCTACGCTTTCTTCACAAGCTCAGCATCTCTTGCTCACGAATCAAGGAACTCATTATGTGCAGGCTCAAAATTGCTAAATTCGAGGCCACCCAACATAGTAGTTTCTCCACTTTCACCAATTCCTGCCCAACTAAAAAGGCCAAGTAGCCGATCTGATAGCTATGACAGACCTGACCCATCTGAAGGAGTACTTTATTTACCAGGTAATCCAGGTCCACTAACAAGGCCAAGAAAGGACCATCCATATTAAGTAACTAGCCCAAACTATTTTTTCCAGACGATAACTAGTTACTAGCCCAGCTAACGAAGTTTCACGATCATCCACTAGAGTTTCACTAATTAAGCATCCAAACCAACTAGACACAGTTTAACCTGCAGTTTAAAGATTACTTATTGCTATTGAGGAAGCAACTAACCTAGTATCCGAACGATTCCTATCAGTTTATCCAGGTCCAGCTGAAGCACTCGTATCTCGACTGGAAGATGTACCTAGAACCTTGAAGCTAATTCCTAAGTACCACTTTCTTCACTAAACCCAGTAATTCCAAGTCCAGTAACTTCCCCAGAATCACCAGTCATTTCACGATCACCAGTTCATACCTACTAACCGAACCCAGACCCAGTTTCTCCTGAATTTATTGACCCACCTTCCAAAGTCTTCCCTTTATCACCTAGCGTAACTGACCTACCGAATGGACTAGATAGATCTGATCCACCTAACGAAAGACTTTATTATGCACTATGACCAGTTCCTACTATACCACCTAGCCTAAACCCAGTAAACATAATCTTTCCTATGAATGAAAGACCTGTATAACCAAGTTATGTCAAAGAGCCTGCTAACCTCAAGGATCTCCATCTTCTCCACTTCCACTAGCTGGCCCAAACCTAATAGTTCCAACATAATCAACCTAAAGTTCAGTTAGACCAGGCCCTAGTACTGCAGTTCTGAGGCTTCTCAGGTCTAGAACCG
This sequence comes from Papaver bracteatum, assembly GCA_023529315.1. NCBI lineage: Eukaryota > Viridiplantae > Streptophyta > Magnoliopsida > Ranunculales > Papaveraceae > Papaver > Papaver bracteatum. Next base: position 2,007,696 of record JAJJWX010004298.1, read on the forward strand.
TTCCAAAGCTAGCAAGTTATGTTTCAAGGTATACTCTTCTCGAAGTTCCAACAAATGTTACTGGGCCTAGATCCTCAGTAGGAGAATTTGGATCAGTTGATAGTTGGGAATCCGTTTCATCAAGCAGAACTGGGTCAGTAGATTCGAGACTCGTTATCGCAAGTGCAAGTAGTCTAAGTCCAAAGAGAAAAGGTTCTGTGCTTATTGATTAGGCATGATCTGAAGAAAGTGGGATCATATCAGCTGATTCGTTCCTTGATTCTTGGCCACATGAGCTACCTCAACACGTATAGAATATCTAACACTTATATGGAATGATATTTTCCTTTGGCTGATTACTAAGTTGGGTCTTGCACTCCTGTACTGGACGCTCTCGAGGAGACTATTTACTTTATCCTCATTATATGGGAGACCTTAGAGCTACTTAGTTTTCCGAACCACCCTAATGCCCGCGGCTTCCTAAAGGAGAAACTAGCTACAGCTGCAGGGGACCCTAACACATAAAGCTATAAGTCAAATAACTTACGAATTTCCCGACTGCTCCATCTCAAAGGCATTTCCCTCCATAAATAGGGGCTTCACGGTATAGATTTCATTTAGTTCGATTGCGTGCGTTTTAGCCTATACAAGCTATAAATCAAATTTATGTTTGAGTGTGGATTACAGGCACCCTTTCTAGAAAGACAAAAAGGATCCGCAGCAAGTGATTGGACATAAGATGCCACGTTATGTGGAGGTAACAGCTCTAATCTCTTTATAAAGTATTTAGCAAAGGGCACTATCCTAATTAGTAATGCATCACATATACCCCTCCTTGATAAAAGAGAGAAAGAAGCCTACAACTAGCAATAAGTAAACTCCTCATTTGTGAAGAGAACTGCTCCTGTGGCTGATTTTCATTAGTACTGGAAGCTTGTTCGAGATTTGGGGCTATAGCACTCAGTAGTTCCTTGTACCTTAAGTCAGAACCTGAAGGTGTTACAGCTGGAGAGATTGAAAGGATTGGATTCGAGGCTATTCATACAGAAGCAGCCAAAGACCAAGAGGTACTAGATTTTCTTGCCCTGAAAGGGGAAGGAAGGCTGGAATGCCAACATACGTCTATTATCGAATTCACCTGACCTGAGAGTACCCATTTTTTGAACGTCCAGTGCCAAAATCACTGAATGGGTAAGTCGCCAATCCCTAAAACGGACTATGTAATGTACTTTATCTGCTGGTTTACGGGCGGGCATTTTCTCAGAGGTTTATATTATATCAATTTACCCCTGTGTGATTCATGTTGAAACATATACTCGGGGGGTGGTGGTTTAGTAGAAGGAGGCGGCAAAATCGCTTCCATTAGGAACCGCAGATTTTTTGGTACATCACATTCATGCATTTACGATCCATGTAACAGTATTGATACTACTGAAAGGTGTTCTATTTGCTCGCAGTTCCCGTTTGATACCTGATAAAGAAAATCTGGGTTTTCGTTTCCCTCGGGACGGAGTGGAAGGTCAACCAGCGGTAGACGTCTCTTGCAAGAATAAATTCAAAGAGCGGCGAAGAAATCCGTCTGTATTGACCGGCCGATTGTAACGAATGTACGGTACGTGCGGAACAAGAGAAGGCAGTGGCGAAGAACGAGCGCTTCCCCCTTTCTAGATCTCTTCTTTTATGCGTGGGGAAACCGATGCTCCGAGAACTGACTAACGGAATCACGTGAACAGTCAAACGAGAAAGCCTTTGATCAGTTGCGCACGGAATGATATTAGATGACTATGGAACTTAGGGCTAGTTTGTAAGCCCCTCTTTCGTGTGCTAGCTGACCGATAACTAGTCCAGTGATTCAAGCTAGCGAGAAGCAACCCCGCTTTTGTTTTCTCTGTCCAGTCAGTATTTATTACGTCTAGCTTCTCCATGCTCTCGGCTTCGGTAACTCTATCCCTTTCCCCTTCATTTGTAGAATATACAGCCGAGTTCCCAGGTCAAGATTGAAGCATAGTTTGTGCTCTTCGAATGAAAATTATTAGTCAGATCAGTTCTTTCAAGAACTTCTTCTTCGAGCATCTACAGCGGCTGGATATGCGCATTCCAAACTAGCAAAAAGGTTTCACCGACCGCCAGCTATAAATGAACTGTAAGCCTATAAAGTGGGCTCCATGTGATAGTTAGCCAGCCCTTGGTCTGATCGCGCGAGATAGTACTTCTTGGTTTATGCCTAGATAAGAGGAGCAGAGCTGTTCTTCCAACAAGGTGAGGCGGTGGCTTCAGTTGATGGGTTTACAAAAAAAGCTGTTACCAGGGATCTTTCCACAAAGTCTGCTCCGCTCTTCCTAAGTAGGAAGATATTATGGCAGGGCTCTCAAGATAAGCTGTTGGTAGGACTCCTCTTTCAAGATAGGGGCCTTTAAAATACCTTGACAGCACACCAAATACACACTTTCTCAAATGGATGCGTAGTGTGATCGACTAGTGGCGGCCTGGATCCACGATCAAGATTTCCTCTCTTTTTTGAGTCAGTTTTAGTAAAAAAGAAAACTTCTTCTCCGCGGGAGAGCCCTGAGGCATACTTCTCCTTTAGATACTCTTTTTTTTATCAACCTACTTTGTCCCCACGATACGGAGAAAAGTTTCGTGCCCCTAAATCTATTGGTTGTCTTTCTTCCAGTCCCGCAACTCCTAACCGTAAAGAGAGATGCGATTTATAGCCATTTCTTTCGGAACTAAGTCATCTAAGCCGGCTAGGAAACTAATGAATAAGCAATAGCGATCAACGAGGTCTTTTCGAGGAATTAGGAGGCTGCTAAAGGAAGTTAGATAAGCTAGTCGGTCAGAAAAAGTGCAAATGCTTTACGAGATTCGGGAGGAATTTCCAGTATTCAACTGGAAAGGGGGAGGAAGGCTTGGAGGGTACTTAATACTAAACAAGAATGCGGAAAAGGTGGATTCCAGGAGCATTGAACTGTAGGTTTCACAGACCAACTCTTCCCCCATAGAGTTAAGACAGGGTTTTCACAGAAAGGACTAGCGCTGGGATTAACCTTTTATTAGCACGTAATAGTTAGAGTCATTCCCATACATAGTACCAAAAACTTCCATGAACTCTATTGATGTTGTAGGCGCTACTTGTATCTAGAGAAAAATTTACAACCAATGGAACAAATTTTCCTACATTCATTGGGCCAGGAGTGAGCCAATACCTCTCTTTCTAAATACGAACTCTCGCTTGTTATCCTTCTATTGACTATTATCTTTTTGCGCAGCAGCTCGTCCCACCTTTCAGTCTTTTTCTTTTTTGGAGGTTCATAGCTTTCGTTGCAACCTACTTTATCATATCCCATCCGAAAGTCAAAATCTAATTACAGAAAGCAATCCACCATAGATTAAGATTGTGGCCCATACCTTCCTCTGGATGGATCTGGTTAAAGACCAGAGCTTGTATCAGAGATTCCCCTTCCCATTTGTCATAGATTCAACAGTTGTTGCTTCCAAAAAAATGAAAGGATTCGACTTCGATCTAGGCTCAAACTGCAGTTTCACAATTATTAGTTGTCGGCATCGATCTGGTTAGACGCCCTTTCCTATGCGCAAAAAGAGAATCTCTCCTTCTCGAATCTAGATCGGATTATAAGAGTTCCTGGAAGCGCAATTAAGTCACCGCGAAAGACATGAGTTAAATAACTTCTGTATCAAAGATTCATTCCTAAAGGCGTATACATAAGGGGTAGACCGCACAACCGCGCGGGAGATATCGTCCTTTTTAAGTCCTATTTCGTAGGTAAAAAATATTTTTTTGTACCAGTCACAGCTACTAAACTATGAGTTTTTGATAGTTCGTTCTTAAATAGCACGCGGTCAGAGTTCTGCTTTGGGACAGGGCTTCTCTTTTTCCCAGTAACATATGAGACAATGAAACTTCTGACCATTGTGGAAATTTTCATATACTGGACCCTTTGTATAGTAATTTTCCTTAGTTCATCAATGGAGCGCACACCTGCCTTTTGCACCCTTACCCTGTCTTATTACATCACCCACCAGGTTGTATGGATCGTGTGTATGTGACATCCCTTTTTAAGCGAGGGAAAAAGCAAGATAAATCTCCCCTGGAACCGGTTTGGCATAGCGCCCCTTCCGTGGGGGACACGGGACACTCGCGGGTATAAAAGTGCAATGACGGCTCATAACTAAGAATACTAGCCTTACCAATTCTATATCAATTGTTTTTTATCTCCAGACCTTCGTGGAGAAATCCTATTTCTTACTTATCGAGATAGTAAGTCCCTTTATTTGCTTTGCCAAACCTACGGTTGCTACGTGTTTCTTACTTAGACTTGAATTAGTTTCCTTCAGAGAATATAGTAAAGTGCTTTTAGGAAAAACAATGGTGAAGCGACCACCCTGCTCCATTGGATACCATAAAAATTGAATGTTGATCAATAGAGAGTTACTACTTGACTTAGCAGTGGCCTTAGAAAGTAGCCTTTCATTAATTATTCTCTGACTCACACAAGCTTTCTTAATCGAATACAAGACAGCTATATAATGGGAGTGGGGACTAAGAATTCAGCCAGGTCGTTTGACATCAGTAAAGCCTTTGACACTATTGAATGGGATTTTTTATTATCAACTCTTACTGCCTTTGGTTTCTGTCAGCAGTTTGTGGATTGGATTCGGGTCATTCTGCATTCTGCTAGGTTGTTTATTGTAGTGAATGGCAAAGCAATGGGGTACTTCGGCTGTACTAGAGGGGTTAGGCAGGGAGACCCGCTCTCTCCTATACTTTTTTATTTAGCTGAGGATGTGCTTAGTCGTGGAATCTCGAGACTGATGGCTGAGGGTGGCATTCATCCTTTTTCTTCTCCTCGAGGTACCAAGCTGTCATCTATCCCTATCGAGTCCGAAACGAGGTTAAAGTAAGCAAACATTAAGTAAACTCTCATCTCTAATGCAGATCCGGGTTATCATAACTAAACCCACCCTAGGTCGTCCCAGTTCCAAGACCTAACTAAGAAAGAAGAATCGCTTTTGTTTTAGTGTGGTGATCTTCAAAATTAAGTAGCCATTACTAAGTAAGAGGGATTTTTAGGGCCTTGTTAGATCTTCGATTCATTTGGACACTGCTGTTGGTTTCGGCCGGTCTGGCTCTTCGAGATCAAAGGATGATGCAGTTAACAAATCAGTCCTAAAAGGCATCTCAGATTGGCGGCAATACCGGGCTAAGGGAATATATTTTTAGGGAATATGCTTTTATAAAAAAGTATCCTATACGATCCAATTTCTGCGAAGCATATCAATCTCCGAAACACAGGACCCGAGAACGTTTTTCCCTCTCATTTGATCACTAAATAAGTCAAGTAAACTCATAAGAGAAGAAAGTTTTATCTAACGAAGTGAATTAAGTAAACTCATAAGAGAAGAAATCTTCTTTTGTACGCTCGGTTCACTAGGTTCTATACCACTTCAACCTACAATCATAGTCAAAAACAGAGTTTGATCCTAGCTCAGAACGAACACTAGCTATATGCTTAACACATGCAAGTCGAACGTTGTTTTTGGGGAGTTGGAAAAAGAAGGAAGATCAGCTCCTATCTATCTCTTTAGCTGATGAGTTGAGAACAAAGTGGCGAACGAGTGCGTAACGCGTGGGAATCTGCCAAAGAGTTCGGGCTAAATCCTGAATCAAGCTAGAAAGCGCTCTTTGATGAGCCCGCGTAGTATTAGATAGTTGGTAGAGTAAAGGATGACCAAGCCGATGATGCTTAGCTGGTCTTTTCGGATGATCAACCACACTGGGACTAAGACACGGCCCGGACTCCCACGGGGGGAAGCAGTGGGGAATCTTGGACAATGGGCGCAAGCCTGATCTAGAAATATGGCGTGAGTGCAGAAGGGAAATTTCGCTTGTCAAGCTCTTTCGTCGAGTGCGCGATCATGACATGACTCGAGGAAGAAGCCCCGGCTAACTCTGTGCCAGCAGCCGCGGTAATACGGGTGGGGGGGGGAGTGTTCTTCAGAATGACTGGGCGTAAAGGGAACGTAGGCCGTTCATCGGGTTGAAAGTGAAAGTCGCCAAAAAGTGGAGGATTGATTTTGAAACCAATGAACTTGGGTAAGATAGAGGAGAGTGGAATTTAGTGTGTAGGGGTGAAATCCGGAGATCTACGAAGGAAGGACAAAAGCGAAGGCAGCTCTCTGGGTCTCTACCGACGCTGATGTGCGAAAGCATGGGGAGCAAACAGGATTAGATACCCTGGTAGTCCATGCCGTAAACGATGAGTGTTCTCCCTTGGTGCAAATCAGGGGCCCAGCTAACGCGTGAAACACTCCGCCTGGGGTGTACGGTCGCAAGACCGAAACTCAAAGGAATTGACGGGGTCCTGCACAAGCGGTGGAGCATGTGGTTTAATTCGATACAACGCGCAAAACCTTACCAGCCCTTGACATATGAACTAGACCGTCCTTAATGGGATGGTACTGACTTTCATACAGGTGCTGCATGGATGTCGTCAGCTCGTGTCATGAGCTGTTTGGTTAAGTCCTATAACGAGCGAAACCCTCGTTTTGTGTTGCTGAGACATGCGCCTGATTTTCAAGTCACCTTTGTAAACCGAAGTGAGCCTAGGATCCGAGTGACGTAACGCGCGTCAGTGCTACTAAGTGCCAGCACCTTCTAGGACCTTTAGGGCTCAGACTCATAGATAGCAAGATAGGGAAAGACCTACAGACTAGGAAGACTCTATCTATATCTAATTCAAGCGAGAGTCGCCCGATAGTTGGCACGGTATAGTGGTACGTAGTGGTGATAGTACTACTGCCACCAAATGGCTTCGAAAGAATCAAGGTGCATGCCGCTCTCACTAGGGACTGCCAGTGATATACTGGAGGAAGGTGGGGATGACGTCAAGTCCGCATGGACCTTATGGGATGGGCCACACACGTGCTACAATGGCAATTACAGTGGGAATCAAGGCCGTAAGGCGGAGCGAATCCAGAAAGATTGCATCAGTTCGGATTGTTCTCTGCAACTCGGGAACATGAAGTTGGAATCGCTAGTAATCGCGGATCAGCATGCCGCGGTGAATCTGTACCCGGGCCCTGTACACACCACCCGTCACACCCTGGGAATTGGTTTCGCCCGAAGCATCAGATCAATGATCATCCATTCCTTACCTTAAAAGGCAAGTGGGGGTAAACCTCCTTACCTGTGTACCAATACACAAAGGATCTTGGTGGTCTTATTGCCGCATACCACGGTGGGGTCTTCGACTGGGGTGAAGTCGTAACAAGGTAGCCGTAGGGGAACCTGTGGCTGGATCGAATCAGAGAGGGCCAAGAAAACGGATGCGCGTGCTAACGCGCAACGGCTTTATAGGTAGGAGCCGTTGCTTGTTGGCACGTCCTTTTGTGATACCTTGACCAACTTTACCTCTTGTTCATCAATTTCTAAAGAAAAACCGGGCACTTTGGTGAGACGTGAAAAGACCCGATCCCATTCTGACTTCGATAGGTTGAATCGTCTCACGCCATATGTACTGAGAATATTCGGGAGACGTGGTACAAGCACGGGAAAACACTTTCATCATAAGAGAAGAAGTTCGAAAGAACCGACCCCAGGTATCCGAGTCTCTAACACCAACCTATAATATTGAAATGATATACCACAACCCAAGGGCAGGTCCAAGGTCATGGATAAGAAAGTAGGTTGGCGAGGAGATAGGGTGCCTAAGAAGGAAAGATCAGTGCCGCCCACCAAAGGCACCCGTTTGGGTTTATTAAAGTCTTAAAGAATAGCTTTCATGTCGTTCATATAATCCAGAAGAACGCGTATATTCCTTTATTTCTTCTTAAGCTGTCATCTCTTCATAAGGTAGATATAACTCATCCGATGACTACGCGTATGGCCACTACTTTTAAGAATCCATTAATTACTTAGGCGTGGACCTCCATTAAAGGTATTAGCTAATCAAAGGAAAGAACCCAAGTTTATATAAAGGGGTCTCAAGAAATAGTAGTATAGTATCTTAAAGTATGAAGGCTAGCATTATATGTTCCTCCAAGGAGCGTTGAACCATTTAGAAAGGCTGCCGGGCCAAAGAGAAAGGAAATCCTTAGATCTCTCAAAAAGGCCAAACCTGGATTATCAAGAGCTTCAAGGTCAAGAGTAAGGTATTTTCCAGCAAAGTATCCAAGGGCTACGACTAAGTGAACTAAAGCCTCTCCTGAAGTATAGAAGTTAACATTTTTAGGTATTCCTTCTTAAACTGAGAGCATTAAAAGCAGTATAGGATATAGCATAGGCAAGGAGTAAGTCTGAAGTGCTTCACATTATGGGTTAGATTGCCCTGAGTCTCAATAGTCTGATATGTAAAAGCCGTGGTACTTAAGCGAAATGAGGAATAAAATCTATCCACCTTTTTAGTAGGATCGGGGTGTACAAGCGGCAAAGACTGAGCTTGAAAGCATTAGTCGCGAACATAACAAGCCTCAAAGCAAACACATGGTCTACAAACATATAAAAGCGAGCCCTCCATTTCCTTTTTTGACACCTGGGTCCTTTGTTTCTAAAAAAGAGTTCTCTTGAAGGGCAGCTCCTTAATTTCATTGTCTTTCTCTCTCTACACATAATTTTTTTGCTAAGTCCAAATTGGCAAAAAAACAGAAATTACAAAGAGTATCTACAAGGGGCCCAAAAAGAAAACTAAAAAGCTATTTAAAACGATAATAAGTAGATCCAGGCCCTTCAACAGAATGAAGAAAGCTAGGTCTACCCACATAAGATTCAGTAATTCCTAAAGCAAGATTGCATCCACGCTTAACCATAGTGTCAGCAGCGAAGTTGATTTCTCTATAAGCGTGTTCAAAACGAATAGAGTCATATGAAGCACACGCTGCCAACCATCTTTGTCTCACAAACCATGGTATAGAACTATTAATGAAAGCTTGAACCACACTAGCAGAGTCAGTACGCACCAACACTCTTCTGAAACCCCACTGCACTGACCATTCAAGGCCTGAAATAGCTGCATATATATCATCCATATAGTTCGTATTAACTCCCAAGCCCAGACTCTGCGCACCCAGAACACTACAATCAGGTCCCCTTGCAACATTTCCTGCACCTGCAACCCCTGGATTGCCCCTTGAAGCTTCATCTCAGCAAATAAGTAACTCATCTCTATCTGGTGGAACGGTTAACGATGTCCATGCATATACGATAACTAGGTCAGGCTCAATTTCGGGTTCTTCTAGCTAGCGAATCAGGAGCAGAAACCAAGTGAATTACTTTACTTGGATCTGTTTTTAGCTATATTTCAACCTTTTCTCCGATGGCTTTTGACGATTGGATTTATCGAGTCTACTTTCCATGCTTTGACCATTTCATTTGGCAGAGAAGAAAAGAAGAGATGCGGCTTTTGACGGATGTTCTTAGGTTCAGCAACAATTGAGGAGCCAACCTGCTCGACAATAATTCCATAAACACCTAGCGGAGACGGTGACAACCTAAATAGGAAGATTACAACTCTGAGACATTCCAATAGAAAAACAAATTATAGTCATTTATGCGGCTATCAATGGATGATGGAAAACCAGCTAGCTCGGATGCTCAGAAACATCGTAAGAGAAGTCGTCCTGACAAACGGTTATTTCAGACCTACGTGGAAAGCTTTCGACAGAAAAAGAAAGTGAGACTCGTTCTGCTAGAAGAATTGATCCGAAAGGTGTTACATCACTAAGGTGCGTATAGCTCCTGATCACTGGCACTTAGTACGAACAACTACCTTAGCACTACGTTCTTACTTTCCGATTGGAGTTTTAACACAAGTAGATCACTACCCAGGGCAGATGCCGGGAAGCAAGGATCGTAGAATATCTAATTTCCCACGAGCTAGGAGCCCAACCCAGGTGAATCATCATCTCTTTGTCACCCCATTTTTACCTAGTAGACCAAGAGGAGGAGTTCGAGCATAGCGAGAGGGGCGTCCAGAAGGCTTGGTCAATTAAAATCTATTTCACTCGGAACTGTATCCAAGTGGCTAAGGCATGAGTAAGAACTGGGACATTATAAGAACGGATTGGTAGGATCGACGAGATTTTGTACCCTTGAATGGCAGCTTAGGATCAGGGTCCCTTGTAGTTGCTAATTATCTCACAACTACACCCTCAATAGAATCCATTAAAATGATTCCTAAATCTAATTATTCTTGATATGAAACTAAGAATTAAAATACTAAAATTATAAAGAGGACACAAAGATTTTTACGTGGTTCGATCAATGTGATCTACATCCACGGTGCTTCACTAGTGATTGTATGTAATTACATGATTTTACAATTGAGACTCCATTAAAGAATATTTGGAACTCTAGAATTTTTGGGGAAGAAGATGATAAAGAAAATAAAATCTTTCTAAAAAATTTCTCTCTCCTCCTAAAATTATCTCTCCCTCTAAAAAAGACCTCTCCTACTTCTCATGCCTAAGTGGCTATTTATATGATTTTACAATAGATGACAGTTGTGTTGTCCCGCCATTTCGGATTTGAGAATTATCTTGCGAACCTTCGTAACTTCACTTCGCGAACTTCTTTTGGTTTCCTCGTGATTTCCTTTGCTCGCAAAATATTCCTTGCTCGCAATATGTCTTTTCTTTCCATAATTTCGTAAGTTATCATTTGTTGTGATATTCCGCTCCTACATCTTGCCTCTTTTTTCTTGAATATTGCTTGAAGAGCGATCTTTAAGAAAAAATCCGTTGTTGTAGTAGTCTTTGATCTTTGTTGATGAAGGAACGAGCAAAAGAATACTAGTCTTGAAAAGTATATACTTGCCTCTATTCTTTTGCGAAGTTCTGAATCTTTAAGAAGTAATTAGAAGTATCATCTTGCGAAGTATGAAGTATAAGAAATATAAAATATCCTTGAAGAAGTATAAGAAGTACTTAATCCTCGGAATATATAAGAAGTATGAAGTATCCTTAAGAAGTATAAGAAGTATTTAATCCTCGAATTATATATGAAGTATAAAATATCCTTGATGAGAGTGATAAATATTGTCTCTGTTCATGTGAAATTATTATTCCACTTTTGGTGAGGATTCTTGCTGAGAAGATAAAGAACATCAAATATTTTCTTGGGTATCCATAGTTGCCTCTGTTCTTTATCTATGAAGGAGAATCCTTGAGAAAATGTTGAATAATTAAATTGCATCTCTATTCTTGTCTTGCCTTTGCCTCAAGTGGTAACCCTGCTAACCTCTGAATTTTTCTGCAAATTTCTGAATTTCTGAATAGTGCTGCGAATAGTGCTGCGAACTTACTGTTGCGAATATATTGTTGCGAACTTAATGTTGCGAATAGTGCTGTGTATAGTGCTGCGAACTTAATGTTGCGAACATAGTGTTACGAACTATGAATAGTTCTGCGAGTTATGAATTTGTCTGCGAAGTTTCGCGGTATTTTTCTGTAGATTTTTGTAAGATATTTGTGCGAACATAATACTTATGTAATGATTATGTTATGAAATGTTTATGCGATGCTTATGCCATGAAATGTTTATGCAATGCATTTATGATGCAAATATGATGCTTGAATGATGCGAGTATGATGCTTGTATGATGCAAATACGATGCTTGTATGATGCAAGTATGATGCTTGTATGATGTGAATACTTATCTATTATAATGCATAGTTAATGTTTGTGTTACTTAGCTCATTTTGCTGCAGTAAAATTGATATATCTTTGAGTTGCCTCTATTCATATAATCATCTTCGTAAGTTTATTTGTGTATTCTCGCGAATGAAATCGCCTCTTCTGGTATGACTTCGTGATATATATTCTTGTAAGAATTCTTCAATGATATTGATGGAATTGTCTTCTTTGATATATATTGTCTTCAAAATTCTTCAATAATCTTGATGGAATTGTCTTCTTTGATATATATTCTCTTCAAAATTCTTCAATGATCTTGACAAAGTTGTCTTCTCTTCAAAACTTCATGATGTATATTCTTGTATAATTTCTTCAATGATTGTAATGAATTTCATTAATTGCTGTGGTCTTATCATGCCTTCCTAAGTAAAGGTCTTATTTTGCCACCTCTTTTGTAACGACAAAATCGCAGGACGTTCTTACACTTTCATGCAAAAACCCATTGATCTTTCCTTATCTTTTTTGTATAGTATTTTAGCCTCTTCAGGAATTGTTGCGACAATATGACAGGCCTAAATATTCTTGCGAACATAAAGCCCCATGACATTGTCGTCTTGCGATGAAATCGCAGGACGTCTCTACACTTTCATGTAGTGACCCATTGATCTCATCTTAACTTCTTTGTTATGTTCTGCGAGTTCTTTATTCTTTTTTTTTTTTTTTTTTTAGAAGGCTCGCAGAACTTCATTTGTTGCACAAATATGACAAGCCTTTATGTTTTCGCAAACAAGAAGCCTCGTGACATTTGCGTCTTATAGCACGTATCAGCTCCCTAATGGAGGGTGCTGCCCTTTATCTTCCCCCTGATTGCCCCTTCAAGGAAGCGTACATCGACCATACAAGGTTAGCTCTTCCCATCCGGTTCTTCCAACAACCAGCTTTTGATCGCAACCTCTTATTCTTTTTGCCTATAGGGCTTATAGTTACGAGGTTTCACCCTATGGGGTATCTTTGGGCCAAGTGCATCATTTGCCAAGACTTGTCAAAAATGGCATATGTGGTTCAACCTCACCCGGCACTCTTGACTCAACCGTGTACCTAGGCGCCTTGATCGTTTTCTGCACTTCTTGGGAAAGACAGTATGCCTTAGTCGCCCAACCTAAATCCTCTTACACCGCATTTTATATTGCGTAATGTCGCTAGATTAGGTGAGAATCCAAGGTGTCTAACCCGGATAGGTACCCCATTATTGGGTTGTACCCCAAATTTTTTACCATGTACTAAGGGTCCTTGGTGGTGTTCCGGTTACCCTTAGCCACGTTTATAGGTACCCCCTTAAATGACGTACTTTAGGAGTTTGCCTCTTACGAAATATAGCTTCGCGAACTAGGGTGTACGCCACAAAGGTTTTCCTGTATAAAATTTTCTGCGGCTCTCTTTCTTTTTTGGAGGCTGATCACAGATTGCGGTCTTTTATTCGCAAGTTAATCGTAAATGGCGGTATTTTTTCGCCTTTTAAAAATTCATCGTAAATTTTTCATGTACATAAAATGTTGAATGTTTTCATTAAATGTTTAGTATAAGAAGTATGAAAAGTATGAGAAGTATTAATCAAAATTGTTCTATAGAAATATAAGAATTTAATTTTCTCTATTTTTTGTAATTTTGAAGTCTTTGAAATTTTTTGAGATCGTTAAATTTTTGCGATAAACTCATTTTTGAATCTTGTGATTGTATCACTTTTAACCAATCTAAAAATCTTTGAAATATTTTGAAATCTTAGAAATTGTAGAAATCTTGCGAATATATCGCTTTTGGGGAATAAAATCAAAAATCTTTTGTCTTTTGTAAATAAAATATTCAAGTAAATGGTACTTACCTTTTTACGTCTTGTTGTTGTCTCTTGCGAAGTATATGACTTGCCATTTCCTGTGAAATAATCTCCCACTTTCTTCTTGCGAAATATCCAAAAATCTTGCGAAGTAATAATTTGCACGAAGTAAACGATTATTTGCGTCCATCATATTATCAGCTCTTCTTGCGACCATCTGTCCAAGTTCTTATTTTTGTAACTGTTGTTGAATTCACAGAACTTATTCTGATGTTATCTTCCTTTGTATACTTTTTCCCTTCGTCCTTTCTTCTTATTCTCCTGAGTTGCTATCTTCGCAAGTTATACCCATTTTTCCCATCGTCCCTTTGATTGCGTTTGTTTCCTTTTCTTTGTAGATTTTTGCGCTGTTGACTTATCTTAATAAGAATATAAGTGTAGTGACGTTTCTAAAATTCCCAGAAGTGAACTTCGCAGAAATGAACTTCGCAGGAATGGTAACTTCTTTCTTTGCTCGTTTTTCTTCTTCGCGGAAACTAGTAACTTCGCAAAAACGCATGTACGCTGTTTCTTAAGTATACTTCGCATACTGGTCTTCTTTGTTTCATTTTTCCCTTCCTTCACTAGGACTGTGTTCTTTCATGCGATAGCTGTCTTGCCGGTTCATGCTCGTATATATCTGCTTGCTGATAGTTGCTCGTGATTTATTTTCTCCTGAACATATTATTACTTTGCTGCTATTTATCTCTTTGTTGGATTCCTTTCAACTGTGTTGCTCGTGTCCTCATTGAGTCTTTATGATGGTTTTGCTTGTTACGATAATTGCTCGTGCCCTTGTGTTGATCATTCTCATATCTTGTATTGTTCGTAACCCGTGTTGATCATTCATAAAACTTGTAAGTTTATGAAACTTCCTTTTGACGATGTTGTTTATATCTAAACCATTAGTTTGAATGAAATATTGCTTCGCTGGTGACCTTTTTGTTAATGTTGCAGTCGTGCAAGAAAGTTGTTCATGGCATGCCAAACTCAAGCCACGGTTTCATATGTTTGTATTATAGTGGATGACGGCTGCTCTATCGATTTTCTTCTACTGCGCAAGTTATGAAGAAATGGATACTACCACTGCGTCTTTCTTCTTTACTGAAACTGTTGGATGGAGTTCCTCCGGTGAGTTGAGTTGATTATTGATAGCTTACTGGAGTCTCTCATTTTTGGTTGTTGCTATCATAGTTTATCATAGTAGGCTGCGAAGAAAATGTTTACGGCATAAACATTTGCGATGCAAGAATTCTGCGAAGATAACTTGGTAGAAAATTTTCTTAGGGTACACTAAAACTTAGAGTATGGTGGGAATACTATATTGTTTGTTGGAAAGTTTTAGAGTGACTGAAATAGAAGGGATGGAAGAGTTTGAAGATGAGGAAGTTATCTTTGGAGTTGTGGAGTCTGGTACAGATCTTTGGGTGCAAGGTAATGGACTAGGTAAAGGGAGCAATGATGCACTGAAGTATGAAGGTGGCGTTGATAGCTGGACTGTTGATCATAGTCGTAAATGATGACGGGGAGAGAATGGTAGCTTGCGTTATTTGTGAGGTATGGCAGTATACTAGGTGCAGTGGCATTAATGATGCTGATGCAGTGCCACGGTTGTTTCTCTGTGCTAACTGTAATACATCACTTATGCCGTCTTATGAACACTATTACATGGAACATGTGGGTATGTTTGAATAAGTTTATGGTATGGAACTTGAGGCTGAGAGTATGTTCATTTCTGCGAATAGAAATGTTCCACGAAGTTAAATATTACGAACTCCCCTCTTTTACGAAATATTCATTTCTTAGTGAATTTCGCAGGACTTCTTATTCCTTTGCCCTTGAGAGCTCATACAAAGAGAACCAAATTATCTTTCCTACTTCTTTGTTCCTACTTCTTCTCAAAATGTTCCTCTGTTGTTATTTGACAAAACAATATTGTCTTCGCAGAAATGTTACTACTGTGTATTGTTCATTCTCATTTTCCTCTTCTTTCAATTTTTCTTCTACACCAGTTCACAAAATTCAGTACCCGCGAAGTTAATAATTCCTCCTAGATGATATGAAAGTGAACTGTTCCGTTTATACTTTGTTGCCTTCTTATGTTGAAATTTGTCTTTTCATTTCTGTCTTCATTGGAGCTGTTAACTTCTTTTGTACTATTCCCTGGAATATTATTTCGATTTAGATATTCCCTGGAATTGATGACGAAGTATGTGTCTCTACTGTATGTTTTTGTTGATACTACTCTTCTAATTTCAACAGAGATATTAATCTTTTCATAAATTATGATGATTCTTCCTATATTATGACGGGATGGATAATCCATTTTATTTTTGCAAGCACATTTTTTCCTCTTGCTAGTTGACGAAGTTTCATTTTATCTTCTTCACAAATCTGTTTTAGCAACTACGGCTGATTTTATCCCGATGTTTCCTTCAAATGTGATTGCTGACGTAGTTTTACATCTCCATATCCATTTTCCTTGGATTTCCGTGGATTGCTAATGATATTACTTTGATGTACCTCCCAATTTTTCCCAAGAACTTGATAAAATCAAAGAAATGCACCACCAATCAGTACCAGTTTCATGAAAATTTCTGGAACCAACAAGTTACAGGAAGGATAATTTCATTTAATCTTTCCCTGTTTCTAGCGCCAATTATGTAGTTGCTGATTATCTCACAACTACACCCTCAATAGAATCCATTAAAATGATTCCTAAATCTAATTATTCTTGATATGAAACTAAGAATTAAAATACTAAAATTATAAAGAGGACACAAAGATTTTTACGTTGTTCGATCAATGTGATCTACATCCACGGTGCTTCACTAGTGATTGTATGTAATTACATGATTTTACAATTGAGACTCCATTAAAGAATATTTGGAACTCTAGAATTTTTGGGGAAGAAGATGATAAAGAAAATAAAATCTTTCTAAAAAATTTCTCTCTCCTCCTAAAATTATCTCTCCCTCTAAAAAAGACCTCTCCTACTTCTCATGCCTAAGTGGCTATTTATATGATTTTACAATAGATGACAGTTGTGTTGTCCCGCCATTTCGGATTTGAGAATTATCTTGCGAACCTTCGTAACTTCACTTCGCGAACTTCTTTTGGTTTCCTCGTGATTTCCTTTGCTCGCAAAATATTCCTTGCTCGCAAGATGTCTTTTCTTTCCATAATTTCGTAAGTTATCATTTGTTGTGATATTCCGCTCCTACATCCCTTTCTATTGGCCTTCTTAGGATGGAAGCTTAGTAATAGAATCTACTGGCCATTATGTTATCAAGGTATCCCACGGGCAAAGGTACTGGGATCTAATGTAAGTTATGGAGAAAGAGAATTTGCACTAGGAGTGGCATTGCTTCTACGGGCCATTCTATCTTAGCTTGAATCCCCTAGGCCGTGGATGCCAACTCAACAATGCAGAGGAACGAAACTCATAGCTGACACTTACAAGCCCTAACCTTTTGGGGACGTTCAGATAACCTTCAAACTTTAGCTAACAACTGGGAATTCGAGAGACTCAACACCTTGTGGTCTCCAACTCCAACTTCTACGGTTTACTTTCAGTACAATCTAGGAATCCCTTCAAACGAAACATATAATCACTAACATCCCTACTTTTGAACATGTGCATGGGACTGCTTGAACTCAACTCATGTTCGGGGATCGAATAATGGGACTTTGCACCTCAACCACGGCCATAAAGTATTAAAAAGCTACCTCCTATAAATGGTCCTGGGATGGAAAGTCGGATGGACAATTTAGATTAACAGTGTTAGAATCATCCCCAGAAGATAGAGGTAGAAGTCAGCTGGGAATTGGGTACGAGAATTACCACCCAGAGGATGATGTGGACGTACTACCCTCTGAGCTATCCTTGTCTCTCTTTCATCGTATAGAGAAGAAAGATTCTTTTGTACGCCCGGTTCACCAAGTTCTACCAATATTAGAATGGCAGATTGAATGATTCGTTCATGTATCAAGTTCATTCTTCACTTCCTCTATTTCGCAGTCGAGTTCCTAAAGGACCTTGGCTCAACAGCACAAGCAAGAGAAATTGCCTCTATTTGATGTCGATTCATCCAGACTTCCATTACTTCAAATTTACTGTATTTAATGTCGATTCACCCAGACTTCCATTCTTTGTAGAGGTCCTGTATGAGCGGTAACGTCCAAGTACGGATTTGTGAGAAGGGCGGTGGACAGAAATGGCCTTGTTGTACCTCACTCCCGTCTTCAATGGGGTCTGCTCTTTATTTTTTGGGAGAGTATGCCAATATGATCTTAATGAGGTGTGAGGCTTTGCATCTGACATTCGTAGGGCCGGGAGCCTGCAATAAATCCCTCCGGCCGGATATGACACTAGTGGTAGGTGGTCCC
This sequence comes from Papaver bracteatum, assembly GCA_023529315.1. Taxonomy (NCBI): domain Eukaryota; kingdom Viridiplantae; phylum Streptophyta; class Magnoliopsida; order Ranunculales; family Papaveraceae; genus Papaver; species Papaver bracteatum. Next base: position 2,025,584 of record JAJJWX010004298.1, read on the forward strand.
GCGGAGATTTCGGAGAAGGGTATCCTAGTGTGTAAGCACAGCAATGAACCGCGGCGAACCCCCAGACGACCTATCTAAGATTAGGGGGAGATCCTCAGTAGTTGGTGACCCTATCACTCTTCCACGGAACCTCACTGATACAAGTACCGAATGTTCATACGGGAAATCCGACCTTTCTTTCTAGTCTACTCAGGGGGGTGCAGACACACCTGCGCGGATGACAGGTGACGGTTACAATAATGGCGGGGAAGTGAAGAGTACCCGACGACATTCAGGGAAGGATGTAGACCCATCGGACAGGGATAATCATTCCGGTCCTGGAAGAGGTGGCGACACCAGTCTGAGCTGTATGAGTCATTGAAACGATGGCAGGAGCTGATCTATCAATAGAGGTAGCAGCATCCCTTTTACAATATGAAGAAAGAAATCAGGGTCGAAGTTTAGACCGCTTACAGTAGTTCTACCTATAGAAAAGATCATGAAAGAGGCGATCAGAATGGTACCCGAATCCATTTACGATTCCGAGTTTCCAGACACATCGCACTTCCGCTTGGGTCGAGGCTGCCACTCGGCCCTAAAACGGATCAAAGAAGAGTGGGGAACCTCTCGCTGTTTTTTAGAATTCGATATTAGAAAGCACATCATCGACCGACATCGACTTATCCCAATCTTGAAGGAAGAGATCGACGATCCCAAGTTCTTTTATCACACCCAGAAAATTTTAGGAGCCGGACGCCGAAAAATGAACGGCCCTGACTCCGTCCCACACAGTGTAATACTATTGGCCCTACCAGGAAACATATACCTACACAAGCTCGATCAGGAGATAGGTAGGATCCGACATAAGTACGAAATTCCGATGAGAATCATATCGGTTCTCTCATAGTTCTCAGGTCGTATTGATGACCAAGCTGTAGAATAAGCAAGCTTCAACGCTTCCCAAGACAACGGAGCCATATTTTTGGGGAGGGTCAAGAGTATCCAACGCAAAGCGTCCTTTCATTCCCTTGTTTCGTCGTGGCACACACCGCCCACAAGCACCCCCCTTCGCCGAGGGGACCAGAAAACTGGGGGAGTGTCGGCCCTTGCCGCCTTCCTTAACAAGCCCTCTACCTTCCTTGTAGGAAAAGAAAGTAAGAAAACTCCCTCTGGTCGAGTACCCTACGGGCCCTCTCTCTTCCTTTGCGCCGCCGTTCCGAAGTCCGAATTCTATGGTAGAGAACGCAATAATTCGGCCATGAGAGACCGTAAGATCAGCAGAAGGGGTCCGCTGATAGAGCTGGGTGGAGAGGCGAGACCAGTTATCAGGTCAGAGAGATGCCTGGCCCATAAGCCCTTAAAAGACCATGACTTAATAAGGATTTGTTACGTGCGATATGCCGACGAATTACTACTGGGAGTCGTAGGTGCTCTAGAGCTTCTCATAGAAATACAAAAACGTCTCACCCACTTCCTATAATCTGGCCTGAACCTTTGGTCTGCAGGATCAACAGCAATAGCTGCACAAAGTACGGTAGAATTCCCCGGTACGGTCATTCGGGAAGTCCCTCATCTAATCAAGTGAGTCCCATACAATTCTTGCGAGAGAAGGAGAAGCGTCTACGGGTAAAGCACCGTATCCATATAACTGCTTACCACCTACGCTCCTCCATCCATTCTCAGTTTAGGAACTTAGGTAAGAGTCTCCCGATCAAAGAGCTGACGAGGGGGATGAGCGGAAGAAGGAGTCTACTGGACGCGGTTCAACTAGCAGAGACTCTTGGAAAAGCAGGAGTCAGAAGTCCCCAAGTAAGCGTATTATGGGGGACCATCAAGTACATCCAACAAGAACCAAGGGAGATCTCCTTATTGCATAACTCAGATTGGAGCAAGGTGCCATCGGACGCAGTCTCACGATCGGGCATGCGTGTAACGATCCAGAAGTTGTCATTGTATACTCGGAAGGCGACGGGAGAAAGAATGGAACACTTGGCGGGATCTTTCAGCAGCGAATTCCCCATACAGATAGAGGCCCCTATCAAAAAGATACTCCGAAGGCTTCGGGATCGAGGTCTCATTAGTCGAAGAAGACCCTGGACAATCCACGTGGCCTACTTGACGAACGTCAGCGACGGATATATCGTAAATCGGTTCGCGGACATCGCTATCAGTCCTCTGTCCTACTACAGGTGCCGCGACAACTTTTCTAAAGTCCGAACGATTGTCGACCACCAGATTCGCTGGTCTGCTATATTCACCCCAGCCCACAAGCACAAAACCTCGGCGCGGAATATAATCCTAAAGTAATCCAAAGACTCAAGTATAGTCAGTCAAGAAGGTGGTAAGACCTTAGCAGAGTTTCCCAACAGCATAGAGCTTGGGAAGCTCGGACCCGGTCACGACCCGACACTCAACTACTAGTGTCGATGTAGTAGTTTTTTCTATTAGTTGCAGACTTCTTCGTAGAGTAGGCATTGTCTGCTATCAATTCCATGAAAATTCCTTTTCATGCAAGGACAGGTTGGTTCGAGGACCCCTTGGTCAAAGTAAAGTAGGTCATGATTCCGGGACGGAGCCGTATGACGTGAGAGTGTCACGTACGGTTCCTTTGAGAAGGGTGTGATACCACCACCTATCAGGCCCGACGAGCGGTCCATGGAGCTGCATCCCTACTCACCTGGTCTATGCACATCGCTCTCCCAGGAGGTTGGACGCCTATCCTAGATATTCACATTTCAAATAAGATCCCGGGATCTATCTGGTTTAATATCAAGGTGATTCTCTTTCCGTTCCTATATATATGGGTCCGTGCAGCATTTCCACGATATCGTTATGATCAATTAATGGGAACTGGTCGAAAAGTTTTCTTGCCTCTATCATTAGCTCGGGTAGTCTCCATTTCTGGTGTTTCAGTCACCTTTCAATGGCTGCCTTAGCCAGTCAGTGTCATAAGAAGCAGGCTGGGCTACTCCCCGAAAATTCCCCGTTCGTAGCTTTCTTTTTCTTCGTTGTTGGGGAAAGAGCATGTGAGAGGTCAAGTCAGATTGTCAGAACTTGAAGTCAGTGTAGTGGCTTCTAGATTGAACTCTTCTATTTCGGAATCCTTCTATTAGTGTCTTCTTGCCCCAAGCTGACTAGCTGAAACTAAGGGGTAGCCTTTCGCGGGAGTTCCTTATTTCCTCGATAAAGAAAGAGACTATCAAAGCGTAGCCTTTAAGAAAGGATATTCCTCACCTAGTGCTGATAGCTAAGGCGAGAATCGCTGTACAAAGGCCTCTTAAATCGGTTCACAATTGAACTACTATACTAAGTAAAGGGAGTGGAGCTTTGCATTTAAAGGGGCACAAGCAAGCTAGGTACTTAAGTCAGAATTGATAGGTACGTGAGGAGGTCTTGACAGTCAATTGTATAAGGATTACGCCTTCCACTAGTGGATATCTTGGGCAGCAGAGGGATCTAGTCCTGAGCATCTAGAGTTCAAAAAGGGTAGAGGTTTCAAGATAGTAAGTCCTAATATTACGGAGTTTTAGTGATCCATGCAGTAACGGGATGCCTTTTGAAAAAGAGAATTTCTTGATGCTTAAAGAGAGTCTTCTATGGGGTAAGCTCGGACTGAGATAAGGAGCTATTTAGCATACTCGTATTAACTGGGATGGGCTTTGGAGTCCTATTGAACCATAATTTGCGGCAAGAGCTGCAATCGAGGGATAGAATGTCCTAGTCTTTAGTCTATTGTTTATAGGTATCTAGTATCACGAGTAAAAGGGGCATGAAATACACTATTAAAGGCTCATGCTTTGAAAGTTACTGTTTTTCATTTAGTATACACCATCTCCTAGCTGAACTTATTTGAAACGATATAATGGCCAAAAATGACGGAAGTGGGCTCTCGAGATGGACTGTTCTGCGTATGCTATCGGCTCTGCCTGCAGGAGGGGAATTACCAGATTACCTTCTACTACCGTCGGGATGAGGTGGACCACCGAGATGCCCTGCCCCGCCAAGCGGATGACCCAGAAATAGCTAAGATACAAAACATGGGAAAGGCTCTTAAGTCCCGAAACTTTTCGAGTAGACTCTATTTTCTCGGAGGTCCTGCCGCCGCAAGGATGCCTCTCCGATCCTGCTTTTTTGAGATCGTGCCTTTTTGTGAAGCTACAACTAATGTCGTCCTTCCTGCTGCCATTAGATCATTCCGCCATTCGTGCTCCCCTTGATAAAGGGACAAAAGTAGTGCAGAGTCATGTATGATCCCATTTGTTAGCCTTTAGTTATCCATGATGCAATACATTTTGTTGGTACGCTGGGCCAGTGGTGTAGCAGTAACCGTGTTGTTGTGATGGTGATCCCCCGCCTTGACCATGGGTGATTCTTAAATGGCTGACGCAATACGAGGGAATGGAACGTTTATTGGCATGGAGTCTATGGTTGTTGACTGAGACATGCATACTTCGATTCCATGTTAGGGACTATTTAATGGAACGTTTACGGAAGTTCTTCTCGTTTCCTTTGACAGTAAATAGCTAAGCCGAGGAACCTAGAGAAAAGATGAAGCATGTTCAGTATCTGACTTCTTGATTAAAGCATTAAGCAAAGACAGAGATATATTTTTACAGTTAGCAAATGAGATTGTAAATAATCAATATAGCTTGAGATAGGATAGGTAATAAAAATATACTAAGAGCTCACATCAATTATTTACAAGCAATAGGATTCTTCGTTCCTTCCAGTCATACATCTTTAGTTCATCTCCGTTACCTGATAAAGTAGAGTCACAGCTAGTATGAGATAGGTATTCCTATATTACCTAATACCCGCTACTAAAAGTTGCACAATAGGCTATAGGGTATAACTCCAGATCTACGAATACCAGCCTTTAAGAAGTCAGTAGCCCTTACTTAACATCAAGGCTTATACTTAGCAGCTCAAATAAAGTATACATAAGTACGCTCACGTAAGTAAACAACCAGATCAGCTTCTTTTTGAATTAGCAGCATCTATCTCAGGTCTAAGAAGATTGAAAGCAAATGCAAGGTATATAGTGTAACTACTAGTGACTTCTTAGCGTACTACTGCAAAATCCTGTGAGAGAAAGGCGCCTTTTACCATCCTATGTGTAAGCGAACCGGTGGGAAAGCGCTAGTGCAGAGCCGTATTAGTATATAATTCGAAGCCAACAACTATGAGATAGAAGACTAAACAATAATTAATTTTACAGTTAGCAAATGAGATTGTAAATAATTGATTGATTAGTGCTCGTAAATTAGGATTCTTGGTGTAATGAGATGGGATAAATATGATCAGAAGCAATACCAAGCAGCTTCTTTGGCGATGCCCACGTAATGGATTCCACCTTGACTCTTATTATACGACGATACCGGTCCTCGATCCAAGGTGCCAAGGTTCAATGCTATGACTTGACTCTTTCCTCCAGATGGATCCCGTCTATGGAAGCCTTAGGGAATCTTCCAATCAGTGAGGTGGTTGAGAGCATCCCTTTCCTCTCATAGCTGTGATTCCTGTGATCTTGGCCCCTCAATGGTATCTACATCGCACTCACTTACAAGCATTCCACCACTTTGGAACTGATCTTCCTGCCTTTGTAGTTGATTCTTTCGGTTCTGTTTAGGAGGGAGCTTACTCATCTTGTTAGGTCTTGACTTCATTCTTGAGCATGAAACCCTTATCCTGTGTTCTTGGTCATCTTGATTGAGCAGGTGATTAGGAGAAGTGGACAGAATCTGGTTCATCAGGTACATCTGGTCGGTCAGTAGATACATAATTAGCAAGTAGTCTAGGTCCAAAGAGAAGTTGTGCTAGGTTAGGATCATAGGTATAAAATAGAGCAAGCGAATAGAGACAATTTCCTTCTTGAACTCATTTGACTTTGTCGACTTCTTTCGTTATTCAATCCCATCTCCAACTGAGACCACTCGACCGATCTCATCACTTGAGAGTGTCAAAGTTGGTGATTCTGCTGGGGCGTGAGCTGCTCTGGGAGAAAATACCTTAATTCATTGAATATAGTATGGGGAGAGATCTAATTGACTAATGGACTAAGAAGGAGATATATAAACAAATAGATCAGGCGCAAGGGTTCTTACTAACTTTCTTATCTGGGCAACACTAAGAGCTAGACCTCGCTCAAGATATATAGGGTGTATGCTACATAGAGACCTTTTTTTTTTGAGATCAGTGCCCGTTAAATTCTATGCTATATAAACAATTTAGGTACAAAGAAAGTCACTTACTTCTAGTTGCTTTCTCTCCACTCCTCTTCCATTCAGTCGAGTCTCTTCCTTTCCGAACAAGAAAGTAGCTTTCATTCTCCTTCTTTTATAAAAGACAGTTCCTTCAGACCTGACTCTATCAAGTAAGCAATTAAACTACCTTTTTTCGACGCTCAATTTAACTTCTGGCATGAGAACTTGAGATGAAGTAACAACACTTGAGATGGAGTAACAACTATACCTATATATGCAATTAGTGAACAAGGCAGACGAATGCCCTACTCGAGAGATCCTTTGACTATCTTTCTGACCCACTTCGAGCATTCGAAATTTAATCAAGAATCGAGTTTACTCTACGGCAGATGAGAGAAGAAAAGTCTTCTATTTTGAGCTCTTTTTATAGCTTAGCAACAGTGGTTAAAAGCTACTATTGAGAGCCTCTCTTCATGGTCATGCTTGTGAAAAAGAGGAAAACCGCGAAAGGTCAAGGCAAGAAATCCTATACTCGTAAAGTCTTCTTTGGTAAGTGAGTAAGGAAATATGAGCAAAGGTAGATCCGGATCGAGTACCAGCTACCGTTAGTCGCGGAGCCTAGACATGCTGTCAACGGTAGGCGCATTCATCCACGGCGTACGATTTTGTATTTCGTCAGTCGATACAGTGCAGTCAACTATATTTTTGTCCGCCTTGAACTGTGCTCTGATAGCATCCTTTCGTAGAAAGCCTTATTTTTATCTTAGATCTAGAAAGCTCTCTTTCCGTGGTAGCTTATTCCTCTGAATGGCCACTAAAGGAGCTTATACACCTTGTTTAACACCTTAACGACCTAGTATCCTCTGAGCTATCCTTCTGATATTGAGGAACCAGCTAAGCGATCTGCCAAAGGATTCAACTTATTTACCAAGCGTTGATCCATACATGTTACCAACTGAACCAAGATCACCAATTAAGTTTTCCAAGACTAGCAGAGTCATTCCATCAAATGCACCACAAAATGCTTCATAAACTGAGTTTTAATAAAGAAGTTTACGATCAATTCATGCAAAGGATTGAATCCTGTTGTGTGGCATGGGGGCTTGCCAATTATTTTTTAAAGCGTGGGTTTAGAGATCGTTTACAAGGGGTTGCAAGAGCCTGGAAATATCCATTCAGCCATTTCCAATTTAAGTGTGGGGATAACGTGCTTTGATCAAGGAGGCCTTTTTAATTTTTTATATGACTCCTGAGATGAGGTTCCAGACATTGCACTAGTCCAATAAGGAGAAAGACGGGTAAGACTCCCTAAAAGAATTTCAATAAGATATAGCGTGCGGAAGATAGCGATTATTTTATGACTTAACCGCTCGAGTTTTGCTCCCTCGCCAACAGATGCATGAATCTTATTAACGATGAAAGGTGTGAACTTCAGAGATGGGGTCATTCAGGAATGCAGGAGCTTTAACACGCTTCCGCCTCTAAATAAGAGTAACATAATTTCCAAACCTTAGCTTAGAACCAATTCCTAGCACTGACCCACCAGCAGAACCAAGGTCACCAACTAAGTTAGAAATACCAAGACGACCAGATGGACCAAACCGACCTGACTCAATAGACATATCCCGCCCTTCGCCACAACTTTCTCCAAATCTTAAAGCTATTGAACAACGATATCACGTAAGATCTTTGCTAACCTTAACTCCCCACTTCCTACTTTTGATGATGGAATCGAGCAACATTGCATCAAATTTAGACAAACTTAACTAGTTATTCTATCCTTTGCTCATCTTACATAGTTTATATTCTTGTAATTTCTAAGAAAATAAAGGTAAACTCTCAACTGTAAACATCATTTGTAGCAGTTAGACATAACAATACCAATGAAACACTGTCCCAAAAGCGATCTAACAGTAAAAAAAAATGCAACTCTAAAAGGAAAAGAGCATATGCAAAAGAGAAGGAGATATACAACCATAAAAATAGAAAGAAACTAGTGTCACTTCCATGATTAGTTCAAATAAATAGACTGATTCAAATATATAATCGACAGGAACGTAGTCCGTTGTAGTTGACCCCGAGTTGGAGTAGCGAATTCAGGAGAAACAGGATATGCAAGATTGCCTTCTTGGAAGAGAGAAACTCTTTATTTGTTCGTACTTGAAGTGATATGCCGTTATCAATCAGAATAAGGCACCTAAAACCACTAGACTAATGATTAAATTAAATCCCAAGGAGAAGCATTGATCCAATCACCGATAGGCCCTTCCAACCCTTATCAACAGCTGCGCTGCCGGCTGGAGCATCTGTTCGGTCCTTTGTAACGTCCTCTTTCTATTCCACTGGAGCGATATAGAAGAAAGTAGGGTTCATTAGACAGTGAATTAGGGACCGCCTTACTATCAATAATACAAGGATTCTAACCCACCTAGGAATTCAAGTCTTGTTTGCAGAGGTCTACTGTACAGGGAGTAGAAATGTGTTATAAACCTTGGAAATAGCCATATAGAGCAACTTGTAGAGATTTTACAGATTAACTCCTGAGTCAAGTCTTCTTTCTTTGAGCTCTAGATCCTAGTCCTTGAATCGTAATATTGAGTACGAATAGATGTGGTTTCACACTCCAAGTCTTCACTTCCACGATCACTCGATCTAGTTTCACTTTCTTAACTAACTGACCCATTTGACGTAGTTGCTTCACTAGTAACCGATACAGTTTCACGTTATCTACGGGACAGTAACTAGCTAAGCCGAGGAACCTAGAGAAAAGATGCATCATGTTCAGTATCTGACTTCTTGATTAAAGCATTAAGCAAAGACAGAGATAGCTTTTTACAGTTAGCAAATGAGATTGTAAATAATCAATATAGTTTGAGATAAGATAGGTAATAAAAATATACTAAGATCTCACATCAATTATTTACAAGCAATAGGATTCTCCATTCCTTCCAGTCATACGTCTTTAGTTCAGCTCCGTTACTAGAGCTTCTTCCTAAATCAAAGCTACTTGCTTATAAAAGTCAGGTGCATAGCATGGAAAGGTATCCATAAAGTAGAGTCACAGCTAGTATGAGATAGGTATTCCTATCTTACCTAATACCCGCTACTAAAAGTTGCACAATAGGCTATAGGGTCTAACTCCAGATCTACGAATACCAGCCTTTAAGAAGTCAGTAGCCCTTACTTAACAACAAGGCTTATACTTAGCAGCTCAAATAAAGTACACATAAGTACGCTCACGTAAGTAAACAACCAGATCATCTTGTTGTTGAATTAGCAGCATCTATCTCAAGTCTAAGAAGATTGAAATCAAATGCAAGGTATATAGTGTAACTACTAGTAACTTCTTATAGTACTATTGCAAAAGCCTGTGAGAGAAAGGCGCCTTTTACCCTCCTATGTGTAAGCGAACCGGTGGGAAAGCGTTAGTGCAGAGCCGTATTAGTATATCATTCGAAGCAAACAACTCTGAGATAGAAGACTGAACAATAATTAATTTTACAGTTAGCAAATGACATTGTAAATAATTGATTGATTGGTGCTCGTAAATTATGATTCTTGGTGTAATGAGATGGGATAAAGAGGATCAGAAGCAATACCAAGCAGCTTCTTTGGCGATATGCCCACGTAATGGATTCCACCTTGACTCTTATTATATTACGATACCGGTCCTCGATCCAAGGTGCCAAGGTTCAATGCTATGACTTGACTCTTTCCTCCAGCTGGATCCCGTCTATGGAAGCCTTGGGGAATCTTCCAATCAGTGAGATGGTTGAGAGCATCCCGTTCCTCTCATAGCTGTGATTCTTGTGATCTTGGCCCCTCAATGTCATCTCTATCGCACTCACTTACAAGCATTCCACCACTTTGGAAATTATCTTCCTTCCTTTGTAGGTGATTCTTTCGGTTCTGTTTAGGAGGGAGCTTACTCATCTTGTTAGGTCTTGACTTCATTCTTGAGCATGAAACCCTTATCCTGTGTTCTTGGTCATCTTGATTGATCAGGTGATTAGTCCCTGGGGATTACGCCTTCCACTAGTGGATATCTTGGGTAGCATAGGGATCTAGTCCTGAGCATCTAGAGTTCAAAAAGGGTAGAGGTTTCAAGATAGTAAGTCCTAATATTACGGAGTTTTAGTGATCCATGCAGTAACGGGATGCCTTTTGAAAAAGAGAATTTCTTGCTGCTTAAAGAGAGTCTTTCTACGTGGGGTAAGCTCTGATCGAGATAAGGAGATATTTAGCATACTCGTATTAACTGGGATGGGCTTTGGAGTCCTATTGAACCATAATTTGCGGCAAGAGCTGCAATCGAGGGCTAGAATGTCCTAGTCTTTAGTCTATTGGTTATAGGTATCTAGTATCACGAGTAAAAGGGGCATGAAATACACTATTAAAGGCTCATGCTTTAAAAGTTAACGTTTTTCATTTAGTATACACCATCTCCTAGCTGAACTGCTTTGAAACGATCTAATGGCCAAAAATGACGGAAGTGGGCTCTCGAGATGGACTGTTCTGCGTATGCTATCGGCTCTCCCAGGCAGGAGGGGGGGTTACCAGATTACCTTCTACTACCGTCGGGATGATGTGGACCACCGAGATGCACTGCCCCGCCAAGCGGATGACCCAGAAATATCTAAGATACAAAAGCTGGGAAAGGCTCTTAAGTCCCGAAACTTTTCGAGTAGACTCTATTTTCTCGGAGGTCCTGCCGCCGTAGGGATGCCTCTCTGATCCTGCTTTTTTGAGATCGTGCCTTTTTGTGAAGCTACAACTAATGTCGTCCTTCCTTCTACCGTTATATCATTCCGTCGTTCGTGCTCCCCTTGATAAAGGGCTAAAAGTAGTGCAGAGTCATGTATGATCCCATTTGTTAGACTTTAGCTATCCATGATGCAATACATTTTGTTGGTACGCTGGGCCAGTGGTGTAGCAGTAACCGTGCTGTTGTGATGGTGATCCCCCGCCTTGACCATGGGTGATTCTTAAATGGCTGACGCAATACGAGGGAATGGAACGTTTATTGGCATGGCGTCTATGGTTGTTGACTGAGACATGCATACTTCGATTCCATGTTAGGGACTATTGAATGGAACATTTACGGAAGTTCTTCTCGTTTCCTTTGATTGCGTCTATGGTTGTTGACTGAGTTGCAGTTCTTCTCGTTTCCTTTGATGGTAAAAATCTCTACCCTCTCGTAATCTTACTTTCTTTTTTATTTAATTTTGTTACCACTATATTTTTATAGTTGTTAATAACAATGTTTAATTTTGCAGCCATGGTTTTGGGCTTATTTCCGATGTATATTTCCCTATACAAAGGATGAAAGTGAAAATATGGATCTTTGGCCAGATGGTAGGTTATATGATGGATCCCAACGAGAGACGAAAAAAGGCGGTCAGAGAGATTCAGGTACCCATTCTATGACTATTGTTCGTAACCAAATTGATAACTTTGCATTCGATTCCGTATACTGGTCGCCATGGGAGGAGAGACAATGGAGAAGTAAACCCGGGGTGGAATAGGCTAAACGAATCTCAGTAACACGTAGAGTTTTTTACGATCCATTTGGTCACAACGTCCTGTACCTGGGCGAACGATATCTCAAACAAGTTCTTGGATTGACCGTAATAACGTGCAACCCTCATGATTCAATAGTAGACATCAACAATGCATATTTGTACACGGAACAGAATCCTAATAGCCTGCATTTTGATGAAGTATCCGATCGACAGTATAAGTTATGGTGGAAGAAGAGGTCAATAGGGAAGTATAGGGGTGTAATTGTACATGAAGAAAACCGGGATATGTATGGCACCCAAGATAACTATGCGTATGTATGCCGACCAGCCCCGCAACTCCAAATCACATACATACAAGAGTTGGTGCCCGTCGACCGTCATCTCTTCCCATATCCACCAAGCCAAACGACGAATAAGATATGTGGCCCCGACTTTCAGGCGTCTGAGGTACCGTTTGGATGGAGTATTTGGGAATGTTTCCTAAATCCAACTATGATGTTAGCTTGGGTACACTTGTGAGTATAATATAACCTTTAATACCAATTTATTTGACTTGTGAAAAAGAATTATACTCACTTCCTTCCGTATTGTTTACAGGAGATGTGGCGCGATGCTTATGTGGATATGGAACAAAGATACAAGGCTACACAACAACAATCCTATGACTACATAGCGGAGCTGCAACACCAAATAAAATTCGGTAAAGCACCCCGTGTGAGATTTTTGAAACCGTATGAACCCCCATATACATGTGAGTCATCTAGCCAAGGCCAGTCTCTGGAATCGGGCCCGTCGACCAGTTCTTTTGTTCCAAATAGTCAACAAGAACCTTACTTAGGTCAAAATCCGTCTGAGCCATTCAACCAAAGTACAACCACGTACCAACATCAAGGTAGTGGAAATTTTCCATGGTTTGATGTGTAAAAAGGGCTAGTATTTAAATTTCTTAACATAACTGTTTTATTTTACAATATAATGGCTAATTAAGACTTTCCTCTCATCATATCTCTATAAATATCAAATCACTTTCCAATTTAAAACATATCCCAATAGACAATCATACCTCTGTTTTATAAAAATGGTAAGATTCAGCACAGAAGAAGATGTTGCTCTTACGCAAGCATGGATTCAATCAAAAAACAATAATCTTAACGAAGTTCAGGCTTTGGGCAACAAATTCTGGAAGAATGTTTTTGAATTATTTGATAACATTTCTGGAAATCCGAATGACAGAGACAAGGGAGGTCTTAGAGCTAGGAAGAGCAAGAAGAACAAGGAGATCATAACTTTTGTCACTATTCAGGACGATGTTAACATACGCAATCCTGGAATGGCATATGAACAAAGGGTAAGAATGTTTTACATATTTCTTTCACTTTTAAGTAAATAAATATACTTAAGCTTAATTTGATTTGATTTATAAATTTCAGATAACTTCTGCTCGTTCAGACTATCTTAGCCAGACGGGCGAAAACTTTCCTCATGATGAATGTTATCAGTTGTTAAAAGCGGTTTACGATACCTACAATCCTGACGAAATGTAGCTATATTGCAAGATGGTTTTAGCATCAGATGTTAATCAAGTCTTCGTCTAACAATCCTGAAGATTGATTGAATTTGAATGTTCTATCTTTATATTTATGTAATTTTCGGCTTTTCTATTAGGTTTCAGCATTAGATGTTAATCAAGTCTTCGGAACAACAATCCTGAAGAATGATTGTGTTTGAATGTTCTATCTTATATTTATGTAATTTTTTGTTTTTGAATTGCAACTTGGGAATTTTAGCAAAATGCCACACTTTGGATTTATGTTTTAAGAAAATGCCACCATTTTTTTCAAAGTTTATTTAAGGGGATTTTAATAAAGTGCCACACTTCCAATTACGTGTTCAAGAAAGTGCCACCGTTTTTTCCAGAGTTTATTAAATGCCACACATTTGACCTTTTCCATCCCGTTTTTTTTAGAAAACGGTTAACTGCAGTTAGTGCATATGTGTTATTAAATCACCCATGTAAAATGACATTCAAGCCCTTGAATCAGTTAACTAAGAACGAGTTAACTAGTGATTGAGTAGATAGTTAACTCGTGACTCGTTACCGAGTTGAAACAAACTGAATTCGTTGCTATGAAATTCCACTGTGAACATTGATAAGAAATGAGTATCCGAGTCAGCCAATTGAATGGTCTAAGTTGGTTCTGTCTAAGGCCATTGCACGGCCTAATTTGATGTTGCACCATAGTGGTGCTTCACCAAGCCAGTGTAGCACCTGCATTCACCAGCAGATGTATTCTTGCTGCTCAACTTTTTTGCAACTCTTCATGTAGCTTCTGCAACTGCTACCTCTCAGCATTGCAGCCTATTCCTTGCATCACCACTTGCAGCACACTATTTCTCTGTAAAGCCGACACCATTCTCAGCTCACTGTCACTAACAACACCTCAGTGCAACATCATCAGTTACAACCCTGCAAATTCTGTCCTTTTACCAACTTTACTTCCTTATCAACTCAACAACAAATCTACAATTTTTTGTATACATAGGCTACAACACATCTCTCCATTACTGCAACACTATGAGCATCAACACATCATTTCTACAACACTAACTCAAAAATTTCATCTCCAACTCTCTCCATCACTGCAACAACAACAACTGCAATTTGTACCTAAAACCTAGGCATTCATCTATTACAGCTCTTCTTCATTGTTTGTTGCATCTCAACTATAGCCTCAATACAAGCCGCAGCTGCAAAACCCACTAGGCCAAACAACCTCATAAGGAGCACCACCGTCTTCTCAATTTCAGCTCAGATACCCATCTCCTTCGCTACCACAGACAAATCAATTCAAACCATAAATTTCTTCTTTCTTCATCTTAGATTCAAAATCATGTATCAAACCCATGTTCTTATATGAGCAACAGAAATTTTATTACAAACCCACATAAATTCTTCATCTCCAGCTCAAACAAATCCAACCAATTTTTCTCTCTTCTTCCCAGTTCAACCCCCATTACAATTAAATCTGCAGAAATTCTCAATTTAAATCTTCACAATTCAACAGATCTAAATCCATCTCAGCTTTATCAACTCCATTCAATCCTAACAAACCCATACCAGTTCTATCACCAATTCCTTCTTCTCAGATTCATTTCATTCATTAGCAGCAAATTAACCCCCAATCTTCTCAATTCCACGGCTGACACATCAACAACTTCACTAATCAAAACAGTTTTCTTTCTTCTTTATGATTCACGGCTAAAACAACTAGAAACCCTAATTAACTTAAGCATAAAATTAAGCATATGAAATTGAAAAAAAAAAGCGAAAATCAAATTAAACCATATTCTTAAAACCACATCAATTGCATGAATTAAACCTAATTTTTGTAAACCCTAAACCTTTCCACCTATTTCAGAAAATAAGAAATCATGATTAACAAAAATACTTGATTAACAAGAATAACGGGAGATGATAAGGATGTTTAGTGATGGTGGTAGTGATGCACCAGAATATATAGCAATTTTAGCTGTGCTGATTCGATCGAACAAGAACTTTGTTGCGGCATCCCTAGCTCATCTCGGTTTATTTCAGTTCCGCGATTCAGTTTGAGGTGGAGAGAGGTGACAAACTATTATAAGTGATTGCAAGGATAGTTAAGTAATTACATCCTAGAAAATTGACCGGGTCAGCCGTAAATAACCAATCATGTGGGCCTTAACGGAATTGGTAACGATAGTGGCATTTTATAAATTTTGAATAAAACAATGGCACTTTCTTGAACACCTAGTTGCATGGTTTTTAAAATCGTCCGATTTACGATTCAAATCGGACGATTCGATTCAAAAAAAGTTAAAACGATTCAAACCGTACTTATGAATCGTTTCTCTAAAAAAGCGTACGATTCGTATTTTGAAACGACGATTCGATTCAAAACTGCGATTTACGATTTCTGTTTATTTCCATTTTTTATCAAGTTTAAAGGTCAAAGAAGGGGTCGATTGGTAGACCCATCCATATCTTGTTCGCTTCCTCCCTTTCTCCCTTCCAAAACCCCTTTCGAGGGTTCCAAAAAAATCCACTGTAATTGCAAAATCAAAGAAATCCCCCAAAATAACCCATCAAAGATGCAAGTTAGTGGAGTTATTTGAGGGGTTTATAATGAAATCAACGAATTAAATCATTGAAATCGTGTAACTGTGTAAGTCAGGTAGGTGGAAGTGGAATCATTAATGAAAATGTTGTTTATATTGCTTAGTTTAGGATGTACAATGATTGAAATCATATCATATTATCATGTATTTAGTGATCTTTGTTTGCAATTGTGTAATTTTAGTTGATTTTTTTTATGTAGTTGTTTTCAAAATTGGGTTCTTATTTTCTTAACAAAAGAGGTTTTCATTGGAATTTATTTTTGGCTAGACAGTCTAATTACGTAGGAAATGTGTTTTTCAAATTTTCTCATTAATTTTTGGTTCAATTACTATGTAGTTCATTGAATTTATGCATATGAGGTTGTGATGTGTTAACTGGATTTTTTTTCCTTTAAACGCAGATTCAGCTGTGAGTTGTGCACCTTGACACTTATCAGCTTCCAAGCTTGCACAATATGAGTACCAAGCAGAAACAATCCAAGATTTCTTTTGGCGGTTCGAAGCAACCAGTTGATCCTACTTGGGAACACTGTAAGGTAGTAAACCCCGGTAATAAATTTTTTTTAACTTGCAATTATTGTGGTAACAAATCTCATGGAGGTGTTTATAGAATTAAACACCATCTTGCACAAACTAAGAATAATGTGGCTATGTGTAAGGAGGTTACTCCAGAAGTAAAAAAGTTCTTTCTTGACTATATTCAAAAGTTTGAGAATGATAAAGAGAAGTGTGAAGAATTGGGTGAGCTGAATGTTGAAGATGAGTTAGGGACAAATGAGAAGTTTATGAGAGATGCTTTAAAGGGAACTAAGACACCTAACACATTGAGTAACTAATTCAAGAAGCCAAATAGAGATGATGCTTGTATGGCTATATGTGATTTTTTTTATGTGAATGCCCTGCCATTTAATGTAGTTAACATCAAGTCTTTTAAGAAAATGTTAAATGTGGTTGGAGAGTTTGGAAAAGGGTTGAAGCCCCCTTCCATGCATGAGGTTAGGGTCACAAACTTGAAAAAGAAAGTGGAATATGTTCAAGGTACATTGGAAGCATTCAAGCAAGAGTGGAAAAGGACAGGTTGTACTTTGATGTCCGATGGATGGACGGATAAAAAACATAGGTCTATTACAAATTTCTTGGTGAATAGTCTTAGTGGTACGTTTTTCCTGAAATTGATTGATACATCCGACATACAACATAACGCGGAGAATTTATTTGCATTGCTTGATGGCATCGTTGAGGAAGTTGGAGAAGAAAATGTTGTGCATGTCATTACTGATGGTGCATTGGAATATGTGAAAGCAGGTGAATTATTGATGGATAAGAGGAAAAGATTGTATTGGTCTCCATGTGCAGCACACTGCATAAATCTCATGCTTGAAGATATTGGAGATTTGCCTATGCACCTTGATACGGTTGAGAAGGATAAATTTGTGTCTTTCTATATTTATAAGCATTCCTTTGTCGTAAATTTGATGAGAAAACATACTAATGGCAGGGATCTTATTAGGGCAGGGGCTACGCGATTTGCTACAAACTACTTAAATTTGAAAAGCTTTCATGTATGCAAAGTCGCACTTCGAAAAATGGTTACTTCTGATGCTTGGACAAAGAGTAAGTATGCAAAGGAACAAGTTGGGATCAAGGTGCAGACAATCATTTTGAGTGATGAGAATTTTTGGCAATCGGTTATTAGTTGCCTGAAAAGTGTTATTCCGATAGTGAAAGTATTAAGACTTGTGGATGGAGATGACAAACCGGAAATGGGATACATTTATAAGGCTATTGACAAGGCAAAAGAACAGATTCAGGCTAATTTCAAGAACGTGAAGCGCAGGTATGAGGTTTACTTGAAAATTATTGATTTGAGATGGAACACACAACTCCATGGACCTCTTCATGCAGCTGGATAATTTCTTAACCCTCGGTAAGTAATCGTTTGCTACTGTTTATGCATTGGTATTTTTTTCGAAACAACATTATTGATTATCTAACATTAGGTGATTCATTTCTTGTTTTATGCAGATACCAGTATGCAACAGACTTTGTCCCCAATATTGATGTCAAACTTGGATTTTATGATGCCATCAAAAGAATGTGCCCATCGGCAGCGGAAAGGTACAAGATTGATAAACAAATAGAATTATTTACTAGTGCCGGGGGAATGTTTGGTCATGTGATGGCTAGGGAGACTAGAAATAAAAAACATCCAGGTACTTGCTACTTACTAGTATTTAAGTTTTGCAACATAAATGTTTGTATTTTTATTTAGTGCAACAAATCTTTCACTAGAAATATACCTACTGTTAAAACAAACTCATTGAAAAGATTTAAATTAGTCTCAAATTATGATTACCCATTCATTAACCTGCCTATCAGATACAAACTTGTTTGATTTTCAAGTAAAGAGTAAAACAGGACAAGCTAAAATGGATTGACTAATTACAGAAAACAAATCTTTCATGTTTTTCTTTCCATTGAAGTCTAAATTACTTTTTTTCTTAAAGCTTTATGGTGGAAGTCATATGGAGATTCTGCTCCTGAGCTCCAAAGACTTGTTGTTCGCATTTTAAGTTCCACCTGTAGTGCTTCTGTATGTGAAAGAAATTGGAGCATATTCGAGCAGGTACACACAAAGAGAAGGAACCGATTGTCGTAGCAAAGATTGAATGCACTTGTTTATGTCAAGTACAATCTCCAACTAAACGAAAGGTTCACAAAAATTAAGGAACAAAGAGATTCTTATGATCCCATATGCTTGTCATACATGGAATCCGATGATGAGTGGATCACTGAGAAAGATGATGCTTCTTTGCAACCAGATCCTACATGGATGGATGTGCATGATTGTTTTCAAATTACCGAAGTGGAAGCAAATAAAAAGAAACGAAAAAGAGGTATGTAAAGTTTTTTTTTGTGTGTCTAAGACTATCCTGACTGAGATGTTGCAGTAACCTTTCTTTAAGGAGTTCTTTTGGTGGACAGTAGGCCTAAGGCAGTGGGTTTTATAAATTATATACATCTTTGATTTCTTACAAATCTAAACAGTGGACAGATTTTTCTCTTTGATATAATTTTAAATACTTGGATATTAATTATGATACCTATTTGTTGTAGGACCGAGAAACCTTAGCACCATGAAGCTTGCACAAGGTAAATGGAACAATAATGGAAAAGAAGCAAGACTTGTAGAGGAAAATGAGATAGAAGAGGTTGAAGAGGATGAAACAGAGGAAGAGACTTGTGTAGAAGAAATGAGTGAAACTGAAATACAAGCAGAAAGTGATAATGAATGGCTTTCTGATGATGGTTATGATATGGGAGATCACTAACTTTATCATGACATGAGAACATATTTTGCTGGGTAGTTATCTACATATAAGTAGACATACCGATATAGGCTTATAGTTATTGGCATATATATTTTGCGTATATTTCGGTTAAGGCTTCATATTTTGCATATATTTTGTGTTAGATCAGCACAAGAAGCATACTTTTTGGGATTTTGGGGAACAATTAGACACTTGCCATATTTTGTATAGTGGAACATAGATGCTATATCACTTTGAGATCGTGACACTTGAACATTAATGAATGAAACATATATTTATGGATGTTATTTGTTCTTATGTGTGTGTAATTTTTCTCCCAATTCATATAAAAATTGATATGAATCTACGATTCTGTTCGATTCATAAAAATAAAAAAATTTTTCTCCCAATTCATATATCCCTTTAAAAATTGACTATGAATCTACAAATCTTGATTCACGATTTAATATACTGGGTACATGTTCGATTCATAAAAATAAAAAACGATTCTGGAATTTCCACCAGTTGCGGGATGTTCTTCCCAAACATGTTTCTTAAGACATCCATGATTTAAAAACCTTGCCTAGAAGGATAGTCGGTCTCTAAATGAAGTGTGAACACTTATTAAGATTTATTTATTAATATCCCCTTTATTTAATGTCACTACGAAGTTGATTAGCCAACCTAATGGGAGACCATCACATAGGACCCAACATGTTTGGTCGATTTTTTCGTTGATTTGGTCAATAAAATCAAGGGTAAAATAAAAGAGAAGGTCGAGATGCATTTTACATACTTAACCTTACAAATCTTGTTATACTTATCACAATCACTCACCAGTCACCAATGAACAAACAGCCTGCCTCGCCTCCTCTCTACTACTGCTGATGTCGATTTTACGGTTGTTTAACTTCAACTATATATATGTTCTTCATAAAACTCATGAGCGTAGATTCGTCTTCATTAGAAGATGGTTCCCATCTATCACGAGAATTAAAAACAGAAGAAACTCTAATCTCAGCCCTAATTTCTCATCAACACCACTAAAACTTATACACCAACCAAGTGTTAAAATTAACTTCAAAATCAGATTTCGAATTGTTATATCCCTAACTCCTTCCACCGGCACCACTTCCATATTGTCTATCTACTTTGCTTAACCCTTTTCTTTTCTATTAATATTACTTACAATTTCTGTTTTTGTTGGTTTTGATTTTTTTCAGTTGAATAATTATGTAATGGAACTATGGAAGAGTTAAATCAGCGAAATTAAGAAGAGGTTTTTGAGTTTGAGAAGATTTGGGAAGTTGGGTTTCAACTGGATTAGTATTTTAGGGATAGAAAGTTGAGATGTGGTTATGTTTCAAGCCGATAGAACGGGTAATGGAAGGTACTGTTGCTACCGTTGAATGATTGATGGATGGATGGATGAATATTTAGGTTCCTGATGTGATTTATAGGTTGGGTTTGTGCCAATTGGTGTTTTGCAGGGAAGGAATCGAATTGTGTAGTCTCAAAAATGCAACCAGTGTGTAGCCATTATCAGAATGCAACTCGCACCTCAGTTGTTTGACAATAAGGCTGAACCAATTTTAGCTCATTTCCACCAGGTTTGCCAGAATCCATTTTTTCATGTTTTCTTCCCTTTATTGTAAAATCTTCTATTCTCTTCTCCTCCCCCTCGTCCTTTTCTGTGATGCAAACCATTACAATTACTTACATGGATTAGGTTTTGTCATATCTAACACAACATCTTCACAAAGCTATGGTTTTTTGGTTTTTGAATCACAGCTAGCACTTTCTTTCCATGCCCTTTTAGAGGTAATGACGAATGCAAGAAGAATGGTGTTGCAACTAGAGATTATGCGACAAATTCCATGGCTCGTCATCTTTTTTGTAGAATCAGTTGAGCTTATATGGCATCATTGGTACCCTGGTGCAAAGCTGCCCAAATTTTGTTTCTGTCAATGGCAGAACTAATTGAGTTCTTGAGGTCGTTTCCCTCTCGTTGCAGCTACAAAGTCCATTCAGTAACATATATTGGCTTCATCTGATTTCGGCTTTTCTATATGATTAATTGTGATTCAGGTACTATCTCAAAAGATGCAGCTTTGTTACGTGGAAACAGTAGCAGTTGACACCCCTTCATCACCGGAGACTCCCTAGGAAGGTGTTCGACTGAATTCCCAACTCAAAAGTTACTCACCACCACAAATCCTAAAAAGACTATCCAGGGGTTTACTTGTCTTTTCTTAGGGTAAAATAATTGCCACGTATGCATTAACATCCGTTAGCCGTTATATTGAAAAAAACTGGACGGAAAAGTCAGACTAGTGGCATTTTATTAATTCTTTAAAAAACGGTGGCACTTTCTTAAACATGAAATTGAAAGTGTGGCACTTTATTAAAATCCCCTTGCAACTTTAAGCATCAGATGTTAATCAAGTCTTCGGAACAACAATCCTGAAGAATGATTGTGTTTGTATGTTCTATCTTTCATTTTTGTAATTTTCCATTTTCCTGTGTGTGTTTCAACATCATAAATAAAGTCGTTTGTATTTAAAATTCCTTCCTTGTTGTTTGAAGATAGTTAACACAATTTATAATATCCGTATAGCCGTTACAAAGTACAGGTTAAAAAAATAGTCGTTCCGATATAGTCGTTCGAAAAGTACATTACAATTATTAATTGAATAAAAGCGCAGGTTACTAGTTTTACTAATCCCGGTTGCGAAACAACATGTGCACCAAGCCTTTAAACCTCTGAAGGACCGCCGGCATTCATTTCCGGATTGTAATAATCCCTGTTACCCAGGTTAGCTTTAAAGATTAAGTAGCACTCAAAGCATGTAAATTCAGTACGAGTATCTAGTTGGTACACAAATTTGCACATTTACTCCTACGCAAAACAAACAAAAGGAAATAGGTTAGTGTGTAGAAGCAAACAACATTTTAAATATCATAACCATTTAAGTTGACGTACGATTATCATGAATCGTCATGTCTCTGTGGGGAGTAACCATGAATCCTTTTATTAATTGCAACGTACTTGCGAACCATTATATCAATTCGAGAAATCCGTTGTTGAACTTGTCGTCTTGTTCGGTTATTAACGTTTCCGAACGCTTGTACAAAGCCATCGAACACCAACGTGAATTGTTCATACGCGGAGAGGTATTGAGTATCTTCAGTAGGCAGATTACAAGCATTTACAAACGCTGTGGTGATTGCAACATCTTCTTCTACGGTATACCCAACCATTACCATGTTATCTTCCAAAATCAGGGAAATTTTATATACTGAGGATACGCTTAAAATTTTGGATTGTTTAGGTTGAGGAAGATTTTGACAATTTATAATAGGCAGTTACAGTAGTAGTTGGAATTTAGCCGTTAGGATTTACTCGTTACCAAAGATCCGTTGGAATAACTTAATTTTATTCAAATTATCGTAATTAGAAATACATAAGTAATTGTTACCGACATAAAATTAACTACACTACCAGAACTAAAATACAAGATTACTTAAAATAAAATATAATTAAACTAATCTATTACAAATTGAACGGATTACAAGAAATAAAATACGACATTGCTTATTAAAACGAATAAACACTTAAGCTAAGCTATTAAAAATGGAACGGATTATCTTGCTGGATCTGCATCTGCTTGGCCAGTATGGCAATTTATTGATATTCAAAATACTTTTTTGCCTTTGGAGTCATCTTCTCGAGATCCAATAGCATTATTTCCCTTTCTTCTTTCATTTGAGCTGCCTGAATTTGATGTTGAGTTGTCTCTAACAACCTTTCCATAATTTGGTTTTGTTGCAGCTGACGAGGTGGGATAATCGATCGGGATTCTTTTAGATAATCAACAAGTTTACTTCCCGCGTCACTCATCTGAGAGTCTTGCGAGGATGGTGTGCCGGGTTTATTTTTCGCAACCCGCTTTTTAGGAATTTGCGCATGTTTTCCTGTTCTTGAAATGCGTTTATCTTCTGTAAATCCACCAGACGATGTTCCAGGTATAGTCATTGGGCTCGTAGTAGGGGTAGATCCTGATGCAATAGGGATACCGCTAGGGATATTATTTTGAAATGGATTTTCGACGAACTGGCTTGAGGGTGGATTTTGGGAACTATGGGGTGGGGAATTAAACATATTAGATAAATTTGCATTCATTTGAGATGAAGGAGGATTAAAATCTTGTTCCATATCTTCAGTTACACGGACTGGTACAATTGGAACATCTTTAAGCATATCATACTCAACATCTCGTTCAAAATCTTTTATGTATATCAACATATAAGATTTTCACAAGTATGATCTACATCAATGTAAAGATATCGTAATTAATATATTAGTAAATTATAATGTTTACAAACAACATATACAAAAACTATAATAAAAATATTTAAATAACATACCCGATTAATTGAGTCAATGCCCAGATTAGCGACTGTAGCTCTTGCAACACAACCAGAAAAGTTATCCACTTCACTCTTGATTTTGCTAAACCGATTACGAACGCTTTTCAAAGTACGACCGTATCGATTTCCACCACAAGCTTCGACAAATTTATTAAAAAGCACCTCCCAAAACAGTTCCTTGCCTTCATAACTACTATAACCAACAGCAAGGTACTGAGTAATAAGGTGATGATTTTCCAAAACACTAAATCTCGTTCTTTATTTCCTTTTTTGGCTTTAAGTCTCATCCATTGATAAGAAAATAAAAATATTACTTAAACAAATATAAAATTGGAATGATTTTAGTGAAGAAATCAATTGATGTAGGAAGAAGAAATTGATTTGGTGTGGTTTGAGTAGAGAATTAGATTGGTATTTATAGGGGATTTGAAAAAATGGTCGTTGGGATCCGACGGCGTACAAAATAGAGCCGTTATTAGTGATGGATGGTTAGGATCGGGTGTGAGAGAGGTGTCAACGAAAAAGGTCAAACAAATATTATTTTCCGAAACGGAACCGATGCAGCGTCAAAAAGATCGCGTACGTATCAACGGCTTTACGCGTACTCAGTACCCGTAAAGTGAAAAAGCATACGAGTACTGAATACCCGTGTAATTTCCCTTCCCTACATGGATGAACAGATCTGTTCACCCATGTAGGGATGGTGGTGTGTATCCCTACTCGTGTAGGGATATGAGAGACCATAGTGGTTGCATATTTTTAGGATTTTGAGGAAAATGGAGGGATAGGAAAGAGAAATCCCCTCCCATAGTGCTAGCTCTAAGTCAGTCCCTACAAGTGAATGTGTCAAGAGGTCTGTCAAAAATCCTAAGACCTGCTCATGGATCTAAGTTTGACAGCGGGAAAACTTATTGGGTGGTCTAAAACAAAGGTTTGACTGGTGCTCGTAAAACATGGAGACTGGAGGCGATTCATCGTAATTGGCACCTGGTTGAGGTGAAACTATATAAACTAATACTTGTAGTCTTGTACTCCCTTTTTATCCACTTTAGACGATGTTTTTGGAGTTTTCACGTAGATT
Organism: Papaver bracteatum; assembly: GCA_023529315.1. Taxonomy (NCBI): domain Eukaryota; kingdom Viridiplantae; phylum Streptophyta; class Magnoliopsida; order Ranunculales; family Papaveraceae; genus Papaver; species Papaver bracteatum. Next base: position 2,050,266 of record JAJJWX010004298.1, read on the forward strand.
AAGAAATTGAGAGAAATATGAAGATTTTCCATCTATACCCTTGAAAAAAGTCTTCAAACATTAATTATTATTAGTGTATTTAAAAATAAATTTATAGTTCCAAGATAACATGTTAGGATATTATTGGTAGTTTGATAGAAAAATATGAAAACCTTCAAGTATTGTGAAACAGAAAAATAACCCTAAAATATCATTTAAAATGGAACGGAGGGGTATTAATTAAACAAAAGGTGTGAATGAAAATTATATAAATTAATGTTTTCGAATCATTAAAATTTATTAATTAAGCAAGAATAATTGATGAGTTAATGTGGTTTTATATCAGAAAATTATAATATTTTAGAAAAATTATTGAATAATCGAGTATTAATTAATACAGTTTAAACCGTGTATATATATATATTTCTAGTCTCCTCAATGATACAAGGCATGAATTATCAGTCTTAATCTCAATATGGAATAATGACTTGCCTTTTAAAAAAATCTACTAGTAATAAACTACTTAGGAACTCGAAAACTTCACCATGCAATTTGTTGAAGCCCTGGGATAATTTAGCAACAACTCCATGATTTGGTTTTTCTTTTCCAACTCGGCAACGGATTTTGAGGTAATTGCACTTTCAATAATCAACACTTGAAGGGTTCTGGCATTCTTCAAAAAACATTTAACCAATTTCAGCTCCTCTGGTAATCCTCCAAACTTTCGAACTTTGATTGTCTTGAGATGTAGCAGCAAACAACGAGGCACTAAATTTGATGTAGCTGCGTCTTCAGTGTCCATGTTAAGGCAACGTCTCTAAAAACCCGTGATGTAAGTTTAGCCGAAGATTAAAAAAAACATATATAGCAATAAGAGAAAAAATAGTGAACCAAATTGCAGCAAGTAATAGACAGCATCCAAAATAAAGAGATTTTAAGAAGTTATCGGAATGATACCCGAACAATGGCGAGTGATTCCAAATTGGGAGTGAACTCTAGAAATTTGAGTAATGTGTAAGCTCGAGTAAATTCCGTTTCCAGATGGATCAAATTTTCAAATGTAGGGAGACTTGTAGAGAGGATATTTATGAGCCTTTTAATCTAACAACAAGACACGTATATACTATGAGTACGTAGTAGTTTGGATGACATTAAAGTTGGCCACCCTTTTGACCAAGGAACCTCCGAGAAATAAACATTCAATGTAAGGAAACATACCTCTTGTCTACTGTAGTCACTCGATAAATGCAGGCGTTGTACATTAGAGAGCCTCATTATAAACTTAGATAATGTATAAAAATCATCGTTAGAACGAAAAAAACCTCGAAAACATAAGTCAACATGAATTAAAGAAGGAAAGTTATCCACGACGAAATTCACCGGAAGCCAATCCCCGTCCAGTCGATTGGAATCAAAATTAAAGAGGGTTTTGATAAACACAAGGTTTGGTGCATCAATCTTGAGCCCGACAGACACCATCGGCATACCACCGGTTAAGGTAAATGACTTCAGTTTAGGAGCTGAAATACTTATGAGGTTTATATGACAGAAATCACAATCGTTCAAACATAAATCTTCAAGTTGAGGGCAGCTTGAAAAAAGTTGTCGAACCAATACCTCATCCTGAAAATCAATACCCGAAATCCGCAAGATCTTAAGTCTTGGAAATGAAATTGAATGCGGGAGATCTAGCATGCAATAACTATAATTATCTTCAAAATCAATTTCCAACTTAGTTAATGATTCAGAAGTGAAGAGGCCAACAGGAAGCGTCACAAGCGTGTCTTCAGGATAGCTCATGGAAAGAATGATCTCTTCAACCTTACACTTCACTGCAGTAGCAATCCATTCCTTTGCTCGGTTATTATCCAAGTAGTGGCTGTCACTTTTATATGTGAGACTAAATTTGTGTACAGTTGACATGTTACGAAGATATAATACTCTATCCACGAAATCCATAAACCTATTGGTCTCCTCTTCATCATCAGAATCTTCTACATCGTCGGAATGACTAAAATCAAGAGTAGGTACTTGTAGCCAAAGATTTTTCCATCTTTTAGACAACAGAGTAGTCGAAACAACACATTCGGTTGGAAGAAAAGAGAGTATGTGCTGAATTAGTGAATCTGGTAATTCACTAATGAAATCTTTTTCCTCCAAATCCATGTTCAATTGTTTCTAAGTAAGTAAACAAGATTAATTTGTTGTTAGAATTTAGCAAAATTTAAAGTGGGAAATGTAAACAAGTACGAAATCAAATTAAGAATTGAGCACGAAAAAGAAGTACTACCTCAATTGTGTACGGCTTCGTTCTATTTTTGACTCACAATAATCTTCTATTCCAATGGAAATGTTGAAAACAGTGCAATCTCCTTTCTCTTTTAGGCTGACACGCAAACGTTTCAAAGTAATATCTTATTAGAAAACTGAGTGCATGCACCACTAAAAGACAGTTTTGAAAAATGTATGGTTGTATTTTATTAAAAAGCTTACATCACTTTTCTAATTTTCTTTATCTTAGTAGAAAAGTAACTATAGTATTTATTGCAAAAATGACATCCAAAAGAGATGGATCCGATACTCCTTTGATTCATGGTCAGTGCCTACTCAGTCAATTTTTTGACTGAAATGCAAAGTAGATTAAAAAATCGTTATGTCACTAAAACAGTGACAAACGAAAAGCAATTACACGGAAATTTGCATTACTGCATTCCAATTCCATAACAAGGTAGATAAATTACATCCATCAAACAATTTAGATTTCAAACCCCAGTTAAACAGTTGACATTTGACATCCCTAATTAGTTGATCCAAATCCTTCTTCACATTCTTATGAACTCTAGCATTCCTTTCATTCCACACACACCACCAAATTGCAAACGGCAGTATGCTCCAAATTTTCTTTTTTCTGTTTTTAGCCCTTCTCCGACATTTATCATTCCATTCCCATAAGTGAGTCTTCACATTTCTAGCTAAGACCCAGTTAATGTCAAAGCTTTTTAGGAAGTATGCCCATATATAAAAAAACAAAGTTGCAGTGCATGAACAGATGTTCATTGGTTTCCAGGCAGTTTTGACAGAAGACACAAGATGGATTTTGAACCATACCCGCATTGAAAAGGTAGTCAAAGGTTGGGGCTCCACTATAGCACAAGGTCCAGACAAGAAATGATACCTTTAATGGCACATTTGAGTTCCATAGTTGCTTGTCAGGGAAGGCTAACAAACCCCCGGAATCCAGAGCCACATAGGCATTGGCCACTGAAAATTCTTCTCCATACCGCCATTGTCTTGAGTCCTCTGTCACCAGGCGCGAAGGATCACCAATGAGCTGCAACAAGTTAGCCACCTCCAACATCTCCTGCTCATATAAATTCCTAGAAAAATTAAGAATCCACGCACCTTCAGTAGAGATTAATTCACTCACCATTGCTTTTTTCTGCCTTGCAATCTGAAAAAGAGAAGGAAATAGCTGTTTTATCGGAAATTCCCCAACCCACACATCATCCCAGAAGTATATAGTTACCCCTGAACCAATATTCAAAGAAGTTCCAGATTTAACAAAGTCTCTACATTTCAAGATGCCAGCCCAGACACTATGACAGATAGAATGTCTTGTTATGGAAGGAAGGCTAGCATGTACATCACCACCAAATTTTTGATTTATAATTCTTCTCCACAAAGCCATCTTCTCTGAACCATATCTCCAAATCCACTTAGCGTGTAAAGCCTTGTTCATCAACTGCAACTTCTTAATTCCCAGACCTCCTCTACATTTTTGATAATTAGTTCTTGACCAAGACACCCAGCTCTTCTTTTTAGCAGAATTACTTGTACCCCATAGGAAATTCCTCATTATTTTCTCGATTTCTTTAGAGACAGACACAGGCATTTGAAAAATTGTCATGTAATATATAGGTAGACTAGCAAGTACACTTTGGATCATTATCAATCTCTGACCTTTGGATAGATATCTCCTTCTCCAGCTCGAAAGCTTTTGTTGAATCCTATGAATGATATCAATCCATATAAGTCTGTTTTTTGACTTACTACCAAGAGGCATTCCTAGGTAATTCATTGGCAGTTGTGTCACTGAGCAACCAAAGAGATCAGCACAATATTCAGCATTATGTAACTGACCTAAGCCCACCATAGTACTTTTACTAAAATTTACCTTGAGACCAGAAATAATCTGAAAACCCATCAGAATGTTTCTCAAATTTTGTATTTGTGATTCCTCATCTTTAAGAAAAACAATAAGGTCATCAGCGAATTGAAGATGAGTTATAATGGTACCTTGATTGGAAACTGCAAACCCAGAAATGAGACCGTCTTCTGCCGCTTTTTTGATTAATAAGGAAAGCACCTCAGCCACCAAAATAAATAAGAAAGGCGAGATTGGATTTCCTTGTCTTATCCCTTTTTGGCTTTTAAACATATCTGTTGCTTCTCCTTTTATTAAGACTGCGAATCTTGGTGTAGAAATACACCATTTAATCCAAGCTCTCCACTTCGTACCAAAACCAAACCTCGCCATTGTATAGTCCACACAATTCCAGTTTACATTGTCAAATGCCTTCTCAAAATCAACTTTGCAAATTAGACCCGTATCATGCTGCCTCAGCTTGGAGTCAATAAGCTCCGAAGCAATCAGAATGTTATCTTGGATTTGTCTCCCCTGGATGAAAGCCCCTTGAGAGTCAGATATAATAGACGGAAGAACTAATTTCATTCTCTCAGCCAACATTTTTGAAAAGATTTTATAGACACTGCCAATTAAACTGATAGGTCTATAATTATGCAAAGAAACAGCTCCCTTGCATTTGGGAATGAGAACCAGATTATTGCAATTAATCCTCCAATCCATCACACTGGTATCCTCAAATTCCTTCACAACCCTCATAAGGTCTTCTTTGATCACACTCCAAGCAAATTTATAAAACTCCATTGTAAAACCATCTGGCCCCGGGCTTTTGTTAGCACCAAAATTTTGAATAACATGCTGCACTTCTTCTTCAGAAAAAGGTTTCTCCAGATTAATGCTATCTCCAATTGAGATTGTAGGCAATATAAGGTTATCAAACCCCGGTCTCATTTTATGATTCTCGGAAAACAGAGATTCGTAGAAATTTTTAGATTCAGTAGCAATCCTCCGCTTATCATAAGATAAATCTCCACCAACTGACAGGCAATAAATGTTGTTGTACTTGTAATTGAAAGACGCCAATTGATGAAGGTAAGCAGAATTGATTTCTCCCTCTTTAGCCCAATTTTCTTTTGCTCTCTGATTAGCCTTTCTTGCTATATTCAACGCAATAGCAGCGTGCTGCTGCCTTGCTTGCTCTCTTTCCAAAATATCCTCATCAGAAAGACCCAAAACTTCCTCAAGAGAATCCAAAACATCAATAGTATTTTCTAAATTATCAAGTTGAGAATTCAGATTACCAAAAGTGTTCCTTTGCCAATTTTTAATGAGAGGTTTTAAAGCCTGCAGCTTCTTAGCAAAGATGAAGCTCGGTTTGCCATTAAAGGTTAAAGAGTCCCACCACATTTTAAGATTAATAAGAAATTCAGGATGAAGTAAAATGAAGTTATCTAACCTAAAGGGAGAAATAATCTTATCACCTGAATTACAACATAATAAAATTGGAGAGTGATCTGAAATAGGTCTTCTGAGTCTTAATTGCAAAGGAGCTGGGCAATTTTCAATAAAATCAGGAGATAACAGAAATCTATCTAACCTTTGAAGCAGAGGCGGCTGTTGAGAGTTTGTCCAGGTGAATCTTCCTCCCACCAAAGGTAAATCTATTAAGGAAAATCTGTTGACAAAACCTCTAAAAGATCTTCTATTTCTCACCGCACCACCCGGAGTGTTTCTTTCATCAGCAGAAAGAATTGCATTAAAGTCGCCCCCAATTAACCAAGGATCATCAAAAATAATTCTAATATCCCTTAGTTCTTGCCAGAATTGGTTATAGTATCCTGAGTCAGAAGCTCCATAAACTGAGGTAAATAACCAAACAAAATTATCAGAAGCATTTCTAAATTTTAAGGAGATTGAAAACGCTCCTACCAACTGATCTTCCATGAAAACAATTCCTTCCTTCCACATTACAATTATCCCGCCAGAAGCACCTTCTGAAGCTAAGTAAATGTAATTACACCTATTACTCCCCCATAGCGAACGAATTAGAGAATCATCCACCACCTCCGTCTTTGATTCCTGAATAGTACAAATTGTTGGGTTATGTTTCAAAATTGCATTACGAATTGCAATAGACTTTGAATCATGACCCAAACCCCTTATATTCCAGTTCAAAATTTTATGATCCATAAACACCTAATGAAGCCCTAGAAGCAATCGGATTAAAAACCGAGTCCAATTCCAAATTTTCTGAATCAAAAGTACAGTTTATCGCCTCAATTTGATCCTCATCATTCTGCCGAAGAAGATTATCCTCTTTTTCATCTGGTTCAAGGTCTCCTAACCCATCCACGTCCTCCGATTGAGGAATTTCCATATCGATAGCCGGTGTAGAGTTTCTGATAATAAGTTCCTTGCAGATTAATCTCATCTTTGGATGGTCCGTTGATATTCCCAATTTCTTTTGAAAGCTTATTTGAACCTCAATTTTTGAGTTCAACTCAGATACAGAATTTTGAGAGTCTTCTGTAAGAAAATGAACCGATGTCGAAGGAGATAGGTTTGAAGATATCTTTGAGTTATCCAAGACTTGTATATCATCCAACGGATTAACAGGAGATCTAATTTGATGATATGTCATGGTTTTATCTTGCGACATCGAAATAGAAGCATCTTTGGTTGCATTAAAATTGCTCAAACTCGGGTTTAGTTGTATTGGATCATGGGCTGGAGTTCCCATTAAAATGGTAGGACCGAATTCCACATCCGAAGACATCCCCCCCATCTGGCCCATATCATGATCCAAAATACTAAAACGGTTCGGGTCATGGGCAGGAGTTCCCAGCATACTGGTAGAGCCGAAACCCAAAGGCAACGCTCCCCCCATCTGGCCCATATTTTGACCCGAACTTGCACCCGTTTTTTTCTTACGAACCGTAACCCATGGTATACTTATTTCGCCCTCCGCCTCCAAGGTCGGTTCATTGGTATCATTAGGGTTCCCCCTTAACTGATTAGCAGCTACCTTCCTCCACACCTTATTTAACTTCTTTACCACCGAATTAGTAGTCGAACTAGATTTTGATTTTGCGTTTTGGATGGCTGAAGAAGAGTTTGACCCAAATGGTTTTGCTGATTCATTCTCATCACCGCAGACCACCTTAGATTTAAGTTTCGGTTTTCCCATAAGATCCACATGTTCCGAAGAGTAAAACTGTTTTTGATCCTTAAGCCACTCGATACTTAACCATACTCCATTAAAATTTACAGCGACTGGGATTTTACTAAGGTCTGCATTGACTCTAACTAAACAAAAATTTAGCTTGTTAAAGGATCGAGTAACCGGATGAATCTCTTCCATTTTACCCCACGGAGAAAAAATAGATTGAAAATTTTTCTCACTCCAATGATCAAAAGGCAGGCCTCGGATACCAATCCAGTGCACATTTTCTGAATAATTGGCTTGACTAATCATATTGTCTTCCCTCCTCCACTGACGAAGAATAACATTTGATCTTCCTATTTTGAACGATCTATTTTCTTTAAAATATTCAAAAAGCTCTTTAGACTTTGCATTGAAAAAAGCCAGTTTCCCACTGATGGAACGTAAGTTTAGTTTTCCCGACCAATTAAAATATTTCAATATTCCTGTCGAAATTCTATTCCAGCCAGCATGTTTATTCAAAACTTCCACCGCAATGCCGTACTCTTCCACCGGATGCATTTGCCCCGCCTGATCTTTAGGGGTAAAAGACGGAAAATCCTTCTTTTGATGATTATAAGACTCCACCGTATTTTGTTTTTTATAAACTGATGACCAAAAAGAGGACCATACCGATCCATCACATCCTGCTGGTATACAAATATATCTTTGGCGAGACTGTGAGTCTTGATCATACCTAGAAATCTTTAGAAAGAACCCCTGATCATTGGAGAACATCTCCATCAATAACACCACTTGATTGAATCTTCTAGTCCATTTCCTTGTATTTTTCAATAACCAATTAATAGCCTCCGTAGTAACTTCACTCACCCATGAAACCGCTTCTTCCGGGATAAAAATCCAGTTAGAACATCCTTTATATCTTTCTAAGACTCTGAGTTCTCTTGATTTGCCTTTTGAGATCCAAGATAGATCAAAGGATTTAGATTTTAGGAAAATCTGGACAGAAGATAACATTTTGAAAAGAAAAAAAAAAAAAAAAAAAAAAAACTTCTTCGATTAACCGGATGAAAGACAAACAACAGAACGACTGATAAACTTAACACAAGACCATAAGAAAACCGGAAATTCGAAAATGAAGGAAAAACGAGAAGATTCGAACAAAAATAAAACAAAAACAGATGATGGAAAAAAGGAATTCATCTAGGACTCTTAATCTTTACTAGATTAGTAGTCAAGCTCTCGAACACCCCTCTTGAACTCTACTAGATCAAAGCAGCTGAACCTAAAATTCTAATCATACATTTTGAATTGCCTACTTGGTCAATGGGAAGAAGCATTAGAGCAATAAGATATATTGATGAAGTGATGGATCCAGAAGGATTTTACCAGATAAGGTAACTTTTACCAGATGATACATAGAAAGATACATAAACTGATGGACGAGTAAATTTAAAACCAGATTTGACTACACATAATCCTATGATGCGCGGTATGTGTTATGCATGCAGCCCAAGAGGCAGTTAAACTGTTTGAATTGACGGTGTACAGGGCCTTGAGCCGAATTTTTCAGTTGCAATATATCAAGGGATTCAAAGTTTAAACCCACAACAGTGGTAAATTGTTTTCAGTTTTTCCCATAATTTTATACGTTTAGAAGATGATAAGAGTACGGAATTTAAGAAAGCTGTAATTAGATTATAGAGGTGATCTTAAACATTGTTAGATTTATAGCTTCACTGTGATATGCCACCGGAATTTAAGAAACCCCGTCAATTTTTCATCCCAGCAATCTAGTGTACAAGAAAAGTAAGAGCCTAGCATGAGAGATAAGAGTAGGGGCGGAGCTAAGATTTCTAGTTAGGGGTGTAAAAATTTTCTTTGGGGTATCCAAATTATTTTAGGGGGTGCAAATTAGTAAAATTAGGCTTGTGATTATAGTTTTAAGAAAAATTAGGTGTAAATTAAGCTTTGAAGCCAGTTGGACAGGGGGTACAAGTGCACACCCTTACACTAGGCTGGCTCCGCCCCTGAGGTCAAGTTAGCCAAGCTGACGGCCTATACAAAATCCAACACTTGGTTGTAAAATGAGTAGAGATAGATAGGCAAGTCTATAAAAAGACTGCCTATCTATCTCCAAGCTGACTGCCTATACAAAAGACTGAAGATGCTTCAAATGCCAACTCAACTATAAAAACCTTTTGATCCGTTTCTTATCGCTACGAGTTTTGTGTAGATCATTACGACTTGCACATATCTTCTGTTGGTATAGTTGAGTTGGCATTTGAAGCATCTTCAGTCTTTTCCAATGTCATTAGCACGGTAGATTTACCTAATGCTCATTTTTTTCCGTTTAACATTTTCGTGAGAAATTAAATGGGCTAAAAATTGTGGCAATGCGCTGTTATCTCATCGGGGTTCCATTTTCGTGAGAAATTATGTTGTTTTTTTCGATGCACAAAATCTCGTTCATTTTCACACAAATTTGTCTACACTATTACGGTATTTGTCAACACTGGCGCAAAATCTAGCTTACGCTTTTTCTTTGCGTTATTTTGACCGAAAATGGGATACTTTCCGCAAAGTCGGAAACTTGGTGAATTTCGAGAACTTTTTCTGCATGTTTTGGCTTGCTAGATTAGGGAAGATCGCTTTATTATGAATAAAAAATGATACTAGCTAGTCTTCAGTGGCCACCTTTTATTAGACTTAGATGACGCATACACTCGTCACGTATAGCTCCTCTCACTCGCAAATGAGAAAGGTGGCAGGAGCATATGGCAACATTTGCCATCCTTTTTGAAATTGAGTGATGAACAAGAGCATTCTACATTAATTAGTCCATTCAATTGTATAAACGTTGGAGTATTATTTGTCTAACTCGCTAGATGATAAAACAATATACAGCATCCTTATCATCATTAGGCATGTCCACGAGACTTAGAACATACAACCGGCATTTACAGCCTTACATTAGAGGTAGCTAGCTAGCTAGCTAGCCAAATTTGACCATTTGCAAGAAACAAACATGCACAAATACCATTAATCAGGGTAGTAGACCCATCAAATTTGCAGAGAAAGCTTGTTTTTGGAATCTCTTATCTTGAAGACTAGTTTGATGTACAACTAGTGTTTATAGATCTAGAGAGAGCTTCTACTGCTGTTATTCATGGGAGAAATTCAAGAAGTCCAGCTCCAGATAAGATGCAAGTTATACCCACACTTACCAACTTCTTTCTTTATGTAAACAAGCTTTTAGCTTAACTACTTGAATATCTTGCTCGTCATGTTTAACATCAATCTGGTTTATATGTATTTTCCTTCCACCAGGTCAACAATCAGCAGGAGTACAAGGAAAAGCGGAAAGTAATGAAGCTTTTCCGACCAAATTACGGTCTTCGAATATAATAAGACAATATAACTGGTGGTTCAGAGTGATACTTTACGCATTTTTTCTCTTATCCGGCCAAGCTGCAGCCACTCTTTTGGGTAGACTTTACTATGACAAGGGTGGAAGTAGCAAATGGATGGCAACTCTCGTCCAATCAGCTGGATTTCCAGTCCTCTTTGTTCCACTCTTTATCTTCAAGGTATACTCGCCCCAGACTAGCTCAACTGCTACCACTGCCAAAAATTCACCATCTGTATTTGCACTTACACTTCTCTACCTCTCCCTAGGCCTACTATTGGCAGGTGATAACATGATGTATTCATATGGATTGCTGTATCTTCCTGTTTCTACTTACTCTCTTCTATGTGCAACCCAATTAGCTTTCAACGCCATCTTTTCTTACTTCCTTAATTCTCAGAAATTCACTCCTTTCATATTCAATTCTTTGGTTCTCCTCACCATTTCAGCTTCACTTCTTGCCGCAGAACCCAACTCTGCAGAGACAACAAAAGTTTCGAAAGGTAAGTATATCATCGGATTCTTATGCACACTCGGTGCATCAGCAGGTTACTCCTTGTTTCTTTCATTAACACAACTTGCTTTTCAAAAGGTGATAAAAAAAGAGACAACTATTGCTGTACTCGGTGAAATGCAAATATTTCCATCCTTGGTTGCTACTTGTGTTTGCGTAGTCGGGATTTTTGCCAGTGGAGATTGGAAGCATCTAAAGAAAGAGATGAATGAGTACACAGAAGGTAAAGTTTCCTATGTGATGACTTTGGTGTGGACAGCAATTACTTGGCAGATATCTTCTGTTGGTACAGTAGGGCTGATATTTGAAGCAACCTCACTCTTTACCAATGTCATCAGTACATTAGGTTTACCTATTATCCCAATTTTTGCAGTGATATTTTTTCATGACAAATTGAGTGGGATTAAGGTGGTGGCATTGTTTTTATCCCTTTGGGGTTTTGTTTCTTACATCTATCAACATTATATTGATAATAGCAAATCCAAAGAAACAAGAACTGATGTTGATCTAAATGAAGAGAAATTATAATGTCTCTTCTCTGATTATTATACGCTATAACTTGATAACATAAAATGTGTTACGAGATATTGTTTGGAATCTATGTATATGTTATTTCAAGGATAAAGAACAGTAGTTGCAACTCTCAAATCTCTATTGTCTATCTAGTTGTTTTCATCCTATATTTTCTAGGTTTTATGCGATTGATTTATCAAGCTGGGTGACGAACAAAGAAACTGAAAGAGAAAATTGTTAAGATTGATCTCACCGAATGTTTGTTGATGGCTGCCTCCTCTTCAGTAAAGCAACTCTATCATCAATTAAGATTCAGCTCCACTTCTGGCTGTCACAGGTCAAGCTAGCAATTCCAGCAAGGCTGGCGCTGTTCAATAAAAACTATCTAACATAGATTGCAGACTTATTGATAGCACTTTACACATGAACAGCATTGATGAAACAAATATTTGGGAGCCTCATTGTTTCTTGGTAAAGCCAAAATTTGAGAATTTAAGCCTACAGTTGACAAAAGGAAGATGAGGAAACTCATGTCTGCTGCAGGACAACTCAAATCCAGCATCTGGTGAACTCTGTTAAGTATTCCAAATTAAGGTTTTTCCTAACGAAAATGCTATATTGACTGCGGGTTACATCCCGCTGTCTGTCCCGCCTCTCACAGCGGGGTATAACCCGTGGTCTGGCCACCTCTGTGAGAGACAGGACAGACAGCGGGGTATAACCCACGTTCAATACAGCAGTTCCCTTTTACTAGTCTGAAAAACCTTGAATCAAATGGATAACTGTAGAGTGATTATTAATGGAGCAACAAAACTCAAACAGCAAAGCCTATGAAAGATTGTGCAAGCCAAAAAGACCTGAGGGTTTGGGTTTCAAGAACTTTAAATTGCTAGAATAGCTTGGAGAATTATTATAAATTTATATAATCTTTCTCTATGTGTTAAAGCTTTGAGATCGAACAACTTGCATAGCAACAACCCTCTATACAACAACATTATAAATTTAAAACCCAAGGCTGGAACGAACAGGGAAAAAAAAAAAAAACTTCCTGATAACATTAAAAACCAAGCTTCGAGTTTTCTGACCTGATAATCTTCTACAGTTAATATGAGTATGTGTACCCATAAAAGTCCTTCTAGAGCCAATTTGGCCAGAAAAAATCAGCAGTAGTGACATCACTTGCACTCTATGCAAAGACTGCAGAAAACACTTCTTGTTTATTGACAGATCGCTGCTTTTCCCATAACATCTGGTCTGCTCTGGTCCCAGATATTGACAATAATAATACTCAATCTACCACTATCCCGGATGGTTACAAAACTTGTTTCAGCGATGTGGCAAATATGAAAACTATATCAACTTCCACAGACAACAGTTTCAAAAACATTAAATAGCTACTACTATGATGCAGCAAATATGGAAACATGGCGGGCACTACCCAGCATTATATATTGATAATAACAAATCCAACAAATTTTCTTCTTTCCATCAAATAATGTGTAAAGGTTGCTTATTTCATAGTGTACTCGAAGAAACAGAAAGGAAACAATACAGTAGAATCTAGGTAATGGTAAAACTAGATTGCTAAAAGAAGGAAGTGTACGGTGTGAGACAAATACCTATAATGGGCAATAGAGCCAATAGACATTCAACCACTACTACATGAGACAACCAACATAGAGAGTTCAGGGATATTTCTTTTGTAGGTGAGGCCATTGAACAAAAATGAGATCAGCGATATGCAGCTTGTAAAGAAGAAGGCCGCTTAAAGATAACCTCTTCACCCTTGCGATACTCTCAACATAAAATATGGATGACCATCTAATCCCAATTACCTGCACCCAAAAGCCAAACAAGGTCAAGCGGGGAACTCTAGTACTATCTTAAAGTGAAATTGTATTTGCTCCTGAAAAGTAAAAACAAATCCGAAAACTGATGACAGCAAAACCATGAAAAATACTTTTTCATATTCTTGTTCCCATTTAAATAATATTCATCTTTAAAAATCAGAATATAGATCTCTACGTAGAATAAAGTTGATCAGGCTAACCTTAAATAGGAAAGCAATAACGCAGAGAGGAAAACAAGTCCCCGGGCCATTGCATAGGATCTGAAAGAATAGTCTCACTAAGTTGCATAAACCTGAAAACTGTAACATAACTTCCATTGCTGTTGGAATAATTAAAAACATCTAATGGTGGTAAAGTTGACATCATACCACTTGAGGCCTGATTTTTATCATCAACAATAGAGCATGAACCAAAGCAATTAGTGTTGTCCATACTGATGTTAAATATGTTTGACCTACTTCTCGGCTTCGATAAATTTGCATGAATTGAGCTGTTTCCTTGAGCTTGTCAGGACCTTCCTGCAAATCCAAACAGCTTCAAGAAAGAAAAAAAATACAAACGAGCTTTGGAAGAAAAAAAATAAACACAAGTATTATCTGGACTATCCGACTATGAACACCATCATTTTTCAACTAATAAAATATAAGCAAAAGGAGGAAAAAATACAAAAATCACTAACCTGATCAACCATAGAGGCTTCCAGTAATTGAGCTTTCTGAAGACTCATATTATCAGTTGAAGCTGCTACATAGACTCGCGGTGTAAACCTTTCCATTTGAAGCACACGGATGAGATTAATCATCTCAGCCGTGTGACCGCCTACATTATGATTACACCCCAAACTGATCATATTCAAGATGATGATAAGAGATGAGAAAAACAGAAGAAGCAACTTTCCAGCAAAAACATGAATTTACCTGAACCTAGAACGATTAGAGTGCTGACAGCTTTTGGAGGTAGGTTATTTAGAGGTTTCCTGCTTTGATGTATAACGAACAAAATACGAACAACAAAGATGATGACAATGGCGGTGAGGACGACAATAAGATTAGGCATTGTCATTATGGAGAAGCAACATCCATTTCCCTTCTCCATGATGAGATGCACGCGACTGCATGACCAACAATATCTGGAATCAAAAGGTATTAATTTCATTAACAAGCTCCTAACCTAGTGCATAAGCACCGGAATAATTGTTTTTTCTACATGCTACTTAAAATAAAAGTACACTGTGGATGTTGATCGTAATGTGTGCAAATTTCAGAGAAGAGAAACTTGGCAGTAAACAAATAGAAACACATTTAAGGCAATAAATTCTAGAAAAATACGCAAAAGTCAGAACTTTTCCAGATTTATGCATCCATTCTAATCTATTTATCCACTTGAGCAAGCCCTAATACAAGTTCGTTTATGAATGGTCTTTAAGGGTTTCTGGTAAACTAACAGGGGTGATTCATATTTTTGCAGAAGAAAATGATTTGTATTGAAACCCCCAAATTTCATGAAGAACCCTATATTCAAAATTCTCAAATCAAGGTCTCAAAACATGAAACTAATATTCTTTAATAACTACCCAAATTTCTAAATCAAACGAAATACCAAAATCAAGACTCTATTTCTTCATAGCTATCAAGAATAACATTAGGGCATAATCAGCTCGAACTAAAAGCAAAGAAAGATAATCCCCTACCTCTCATTCCCAGTCCATTGATGGTTCACAGCACCAATCCTTGATCAATTCCAAGCATAACTCCTCTGATATCTCCGAAAAATTTAATAGGGTTCTTCCCTTTGAGAATTGCAAGAGCAATGAAGTGAAAACTGAAAAGTGGTAGATAGAAGAGATTAGATCAAAATGGTTACTTTCTCCTTTTTAGACTAAAATATTCAAAATCTCGAGACTTGACAAATGAGAGGAGGTGCCTGGCGTGTTAGAGAATTATGAAGGCACCAAGGGTTTAGATTATTATGAAAGACTTTTGTTATTTTAGGCATTACCATTACGATTAAGGCAATCCAAAAATGTTAAACACACTTGAATCTTGGATTTTTGGGCACTCTAGAAGCAAGGGATATGGCAAGGACTGCTTTCCGTCAAAATGGACAAGACTGTTTGATCAAATTAGGTCCTGATATGGTTCACTTTCCCCCCTCTTTCATCCAAAAAAAAACTTTCATCTTGACATTCGAATGAAGGAGTGCAACTAAGTGGAGACTACACAATACAACATGTCGTACAATGTATTCATCTCCTGAACAGGAGATTATCCAGAGTTTGAAACTTTTTCGATTCTAAAACTCTTTTTTGGATCTTTTTTTACCTAGCTTAATTGGAGTATACCCAATTTTATATGGACATAGTGCCCTTACTAAGGGGAGGTCAAGATGTGCTCCAACATCTTTTTGAATAACTACCCCTATCCTATGAAAAATAAATTTTCCGACGCGAACAATTTCTTACCGGATGATTGTCTTTTTGAGTTGTAATTGTGATTTTATATTAAATGAAAAAAAAAACACAATAATAACACAACATTACTTAATCATCTAACCTAAAATTAAAAACCTAAAGAAACTGTTAATCTTCTCTTCTTCTTCTTCATATACAACTTCCATCAAAATCATAGAAACAAATCCTTGTAATCATCCAATTTGATTTTCCTAAAAATGGTTGATTCCAAACGATCAAGTAGAACCACGGATTCAAAAGGACATATCAAAAGATCCAAATCAGAGGGAAAAGGGAAGGGAAAAGTTGGAACTAGTAAACCCGAAAATCCAATCCATGAGTCACTACAACCCCGGGAGTCTCGTCTTCGTGGTAGAGAAGCTTCAAAGTTTCCAATGCCCAAATATAGCTCTCATTCTTCTCCCGATCCATAAAACACCATGCCACCGTGAACGATTTCTTATCCGAGGTTTGTCCTACAATGTTCAACAAAGGCATGTTGTACTTACTCGTCTTATAAATACAATCCATGAACAAAACTTGGTAAAAGAACCGCGCCAATTGAATCATATCGGGATGAGCAAGAAAAATACGATCCACCTTCCCCTCCGATGACTTATGGTGTCTCACCGTGTAATTGTATTTGTGTGCCAACCATTGTGATTATTCCATTAACTTTCTTCCATACCATTCAATTCTTTTGATAGTTTCCCTGGACACATAAATTGTAGACAGTGAAGAAAGGTTATGCGTGTTGTCCCTCCTGAACTTACTAAGGAGCTTGCTTGGTTTAATTCCCCAACTTGTTCTTACTTGTTATAACTCGTGCGGTTTCAACTTGGAAACTTGGCAGTGCCCAACAAGACTTTCCGGATCTTTATGGTTATGCCAACCAACATCAACTCTACTCATTTTCCACATGTTATCGGTTTCTTTGTTCCTCCAAAAAATAATCTTGAATGGGCATCCACACTTCTTTGAATTCGTCTTGTACACCCTATTCGTCTTCTTATCATACACATAATCCTTTCTCTTGTGACTTGCGTCCGACGACGGCCACTACACTCGCATACCATTTCAAACCCCGTATCTCTTTGTTGGGTATTTTTAACTAGAACGCACATCTTCTATTTTTCTTTCTCAATAACCCACTTGAACGCGTCGTCTTTTTCCCTCCATTCCAAATCATTAGCATAATGTTCGGAAGTATCAGGACCCCTAACATAAAACTTGTTCATTCCTAACTGAATTTTTCTCCATTGGTCTTTTCAGTGCAGATTCTCTTCTCCTGCGCTCTTGCCTATCTTGTGTTGCGAGATTTTGATTTCCATCTCCATTATTTTCTAGTTGTCTTTCTTCGCTATCTTCTCTTACATTTCTTTTGCGAATACGCATACCGTTATATCTCTCATTTTCTCTTCTGCGATTTTCTTTTGCTCTTCTTTGCACTCTATCGCATTCTTCGTTAATATTACCATTATTGCGGTTCTGTTCACATCTTCTTTCTCGATTTTCATGATTATTCTGGCGAATTGCTTCTTGGAATTCTTGCTCTTCTACTTCTGCTCTCAATCTTTCCCTATCGCAAGCTAAGCGTGCTTGTTCAGCATAATGTCTCTCGATTTCTCTTTCAATTATCTGCTGATTTCTTAGAATTTCTCTTCCATGCAATATCCTTCTTCCTTCCTCTTGATCTTCTTCACCATCTTGGTTATTTCGTGCTTGACGCTGTTCATTTTCTTGACTCCTATTGTTTGGTTGAATTTCATCTTGTGGTATGTAACGATCTTCCCTCATTTCTCTCCTTTCGCGATGTCCTCCATTTGAATTATGATTTTCTTCTTCAATATTTGTTATAGGTGATCTTCTTCTTATGTCGCTTTTTATTGTTCTCGAACTTGATCTTGTTGTGCTTCTTGATCTTCTATTTTGTAATCTCATGTTTTCCATTCTAAACTCATGGTTTTTCCTTGCCAAATTTGCACGTTCTTCCGCCTCTAACCTCCTTTCTTCTTGTATTCTTTGTCTTAAAACCTCTACTGTTTCATTTTTATCATCTTCATGTATTAACCCTCCATTTACTTCTTGGTTTCTTCCCTCTCATCTTTCATCTCTTAATTGCCGATTTTCTGGTTCTTCTATTGAATCCGATCTCCAAGTATGCATGCTCACTCTATCATAATCCACAACTCTATCTTGCATTGGTGTTTGCTGATTTGGATGTCGAACCTAATTTTATCCATCATCCCTTGTTCTATTTCTTCTTATTCTTACCCTTGAAGATTCTCCTATTTCATCTGTTTCTCCACCTGCAAGTCTTTTACTTCTTCTTACGGTTGTTGGTGGTTCTGATGTATTTCTTCTTCTTCTAGCCATTAATCCTAGTAAACTGTTGGATATTGCGTAAGATCTCCCACTAATTGTCCCAAATTCCTTCCAATCACAATGTCAATTTTTATATTTTTCTTCAAATAATCATCAATTCATCCCTGTTTCGGGCGCCAAAATATAGTTACAGGAAAACCTACACTACACCCTTGAAAAGAATTTACAGTAATTAACACATATTTGAAGATTAAAAACAACACTTTCTTATTTGATTCTCAGAAATGTTTACAAGAAATGGAAGAAATCAAGAATACAACCGCTCTCTTGAACTTTCTCTCTCTTCAAGACTTTCTCAACATTCTAAAAATGCATCATTCTCTCTCTGAGTCTACTGGGTCTCCTTATATATGGTAGTTACATAGTGGATGATAGCTAAGTTGTCCTTTAATTTCGGATCTGACCTGTGATATTCTCGCAGTAGTTGTAATACCAACCCTCGCGGGTATTTGTGAAACTCGCAGTATCATCATGCTTTTTCCGTGTTTTGGCTATTGTCATCCATTGCGTCATTCTTTATGTTATCTGCAACGCTCGCAATGTGTTATCGACTAACTCGCAAAGCTATCGCTGTAAAATATCGCAGAAGTACTGATGTAGCGATATTTTGATCCTACAATAGCATCTCATAGAACAACCAACCATGCCAATAAGAAATCGACTTAGTTGTATCGTGCTCAACATGAGATACATAATGGAACCTTCACGGTAATACATAATAATATGGAACAATTAAGCTCTATACCGTGGATAACAAACAAGGACCTATTCTATTTTTCCATCACAAAGTGACATAATAGACTTTATCCTTGAATCACAGAAGATTTTAACCTATCTTACATCAATAATTGACAATATAGGCTTAACTTTTGAGTTTTGCCAAAAGTCCATTTATTTCTTTATTAATATTTGCATACCAATATGTGAACGAATTTATTTTTGACAAAATATGGGACAATCAAATTCACAAACGTAAACACACATATCCCATCAAAATATTGCAATATATAAAATCAAAAAGATTAATACTGCAACCATCATCTTCCAAACAAACTTAGAATTTTTAAACCAAAAAATCTAAAAACAAGAAGAAGATGAAAACATTGGATAGCTATGTGTAATCACAATAATGGCTATTAAAAAACACTAGTTATTCTTCTAAACAAAAAGAAACAATAGAAGATTTACTAGATAAAAACATTTCACTTACTTTGTATACTCTTCTCATATTCTCTGTACTCTTCAAGCTCATCTCCGATCAGATCAATTATAGATTCTAGACTATCCATCTTTTCATCAAGTCTCTTGGAAGAAGTTTCTAGTTTAATTTTTAGGGCACAAACTTGTTCCAGGACTAGATTCATAGTTAAGGAGAGCTTATCAAAATGAGAAACAGAGATGTTCCCATCTAGGGAGGAATCATGAGAATCAGGATTCACACCGTTATCTGAAGAATCAAAGCGTATCTTCTTTGATGGAAAGAGAACAGTCCAAACATCACTTTCTTTGCTAGAAAGAATTGAAGAGAACATGATAGAAGAGATATATGAAATGTTTAACTAAAAAAAATTATTTTTAAAGGAAACTGAGAAGATAAATTTCCAAACTAACCTTTGACCAAAACCCTAACAGAATTTTGATTATCCTAAAAAAAAACTTTGAAAGTTGGAACAGAAATGTTTCAACACAACCCTCTCCAAGATTATGATTTCTTTGTCTAAGAGGGATAGACAAAGAGATCCTTAATACAGTGTTATAAACCGTACATATTCAAATTCTTCTCAGAACTGAGTAACTTCTTTTGAGGTGATGAAGTTATAATATGTTTATGTCTTGTTTTTAAGAAAGATGAGTGGTCATCATCCTTTCTTCTTTTTAGCATAGATTTGAACACCTTGATTGCTGATTTTCGCAAACTATGCATTCTTTTGGAAATCTCTTTTACAAAGGCAGAGGATTTTGTATGAGATTCCTTTTTCTTCTTCTGCATCCAACGTTTTGTAGAAGAGAGTTTTTTCTGTTTCTGAGTGTCCCAAACTTTCACAGAGTCCTGATAATCACAAGTAGTGTTGGCAAGATTTGGGACGTCCTTGTGATTTTCTGTACCATCCCTATTATCTGAGTGACTTAAGAAGGGTATAGTCTCCGGAAAATTTTGCTGACAACGAGAATCATGATTCCAAGTTATCACTTTTAACTTTGACAATTTATTTTCCAGATTTTTAATGTTTTTAGATATGACCTCCTTATCTAGTTGTAAGACTTCTGGGGAAGTAAGATTGTTTATCATGGAATGATCAGGACTGTTAGGAGGACATTAATAGTTATCATCAACCAAACTGAGAGAACCTTCATACATATCATCCTCAGGACAATAGTCAAGAGTGGTCATCCATGCTTTAGTTAACTCATCCACTTCCTTATTTGGATGTTCAGAAGTATCATGAACACTTCTGTAGCACTTAAATATTCCATAATCGGTAGGATATTGGTTGACTTCTTTTTCTTTTGATACTTTCTTTTATTTTGTCTAAGAGATTTCTTAAGATGTTGAATAAACAGTGACAAAACTGAATTAAAACAATTCTCATCCTTTTTGTCAATCAATTTGGGACGTCGAGACTTACGATTAGAAGAAACAATATGGTTGCTAGATAGAAGTCGTTTCTCTCTTTGTTCCAGTTCAGAATCGAAAATCTTCAACTTTCCAGCTAGTGAATTTCTGGAAAGAGTTTCAAGGTTATTTCCCTCGACGATGGCATGCTTCTTAGCATCATATCTAGATGGCAGTGATCTGATAATTTTCATCACAATGTCCTTTTCAGGAATAGTCTTACCCAATGCAAAAGATGCATTAACAATTTTAGACACTTTGTGATTAAACTCATCAAATGTTTCTTCATCTTCCATACGAAGGTTTTCCCAATCAGAACTAAGGTTTTGAATCCTAGCTTCCCTTTCAATGGTGTTTCCTTCAAATACGGTTGCTAAGATATCCCAAGCTTCTTGCGACTTAGTGTAGTTAGACACATGGTGCTGAAGATTTGGGGTAATGGCATGTATAATTGCATCCAAACCGTCAGAATTTTTCTTTGCAGCAAGAATCTCTGCAGGGGTGTATTCCGTAATATTCTTTGGAACATTTACATCTCCAATTGCATCAACGAGAGAATTATAGCCATTAACAACGTATACCCATGATTGGAAATCACGTGCTTGAAGAAAAGCGCGCATAGCAATTTTTCATCATAAGTAATTAGTGTCATCAAAGACTGGTGGTACGTTTATTGAGATAACACCTATGTCCATAGAGTCGGATCGCTACAAACACAGACTTGCAAGGTCTTTAATGTGTTTTCCTGCTCTGATACCAATTGAAAATGCGGGGGTCTAACATACTCACCCAATATTTCGATTATCAATCTGTATGGACAACTCCGAGTTGTTTTCTAGAGAATCAACAAGACTCAATTAATAGAAAATATCTCAAGGAGTTATTATCTCAATCTATCGATTTGATTTACTCAAGCAAACAATATTCGCGAGCCTAATCTATCGATTTGATTTACTTGGATGGTACCAAAGACCAAAATCCAAGTGTCAATCGATTTAAATCAACAACCAAGAAGGTTGGATATTCTAATTGATTGAACAACGCACAACCTGTATTATTTCAATTATATAAAAATATAATGCGAAAAATAAATAACACAGACACCAGAATTGTGTTAACGAGGAAACCGCAAATGCAAAAAAACCCCGGGACCTAGTCCAGATTAAGCATACATTGTATTAAACCGCTACAGAAACTAGCCTACTCCAAATTAACTTCGGTCTAGACTATAGTTGAACCCATGTAGTTGCAGGAAATCCCACACTACACCCTTGTTATGATCTTTCTATATTCAACTCACAATTGAAGATTAAAAACGACACTTTATTATTTTGTTCTTAGAAATGTTTACAGAAATGGAAGAATTCAAGATTACAACTATTCTCTTGAAGTTTCTCTCTCCTTAAGACTTTCTTAACTCTCAAAAATACATCATCATCTTCTGGACATATTTGATCTATATTTATAGGGTAGTTACATAGTGGATGACATCTAAGTTTTCCTCTTATTTCGGGTTGGTTCTGCTATTGTACCGCGATAGTTACATTTTTCATTCTCGCAAGCTTTATAACCATCGCGGGACAAACATGCTTTTCTCCTGTTTTCTTCAATCGTCAATTATTACGTCACTCTTTTGACTGCTCTTGTGACACTCGCAAAGTGTAGTTGAAGATCTTGCGGTGATGCTCGCTGGGAACTGTTGTTAATCTCGCAAAAAAGTATTGTAGCGATATTCTGGTCCTACATATTACCTCTTCTCATATATTCTTCGCAAAGTGGAGAGGAAATGAGAATCTTCAATTCTTCAAAGTGCTCGCAGCCTCTTTTCTTTCCATACTTTCTTCTCGACATTGCTCCGTTAATTTAGCTTAACCGCCTACACGTGTTGTAAATTAATCTTTTTACTGACACGTATCTACTCAAAAGGTCATTCCCTTTTGCCTATAAAAGGTAGAGTTAGACTTCAAAACTAATTTTCTTCTTTTATTTCTCTATCTTCTTCATCTGTCTATTTTGTCTTCCGTCTTCAACTTTTCTTCTTCTTCATATTCTCCTGCTAATGTTCTAATGGAGTCATCAAGGTATGTTTTTTTTTAATATAATCTTTATTTGAGTCAATTTTTACTCATATTCTTCGATCTTCTCTATTTGATCCTTCATAACTCCCGTATTATGTCTTCTCTTCAGTGGAACTATCCCTAACACCCAATCCTCAATTCAAAACCCTAATGCTCGCAAAAGACCAACTGATAAGAAGAAGAGGAGTCCTGCGAATGATAAGGTGGTAAGAAACACATCCTATTTCTTAATAACACTATTGTTGCCTTTGTTTCCTATCTAAGTTATTATTCGCATAATGTCGAGAACATCGCTAATCCTCCCAAAAGACCTCGTCAATTTAAAGCTCTTGAGGCTGATTTCATCATCCCCATGTTAACATCTGCGAGAGTTACTCCCACACCTTCGCGATTGGATCCTCTTTCTTTTATCTTCGAGAATATCGCTGCCAACACCTCTAGTTCTTTTGATTCTTTGACAAATCAAGCTCCTGAAATTGTTGTGACTGAAACTCCTTATAGCCCTTTATTGCCTTCAACTGTTGTTTTTCCAAATACTCCTCCTTATGATAATACAACCATCGCAAATGACTCAAATCGTCAACTTGTCCTCGTTACTACTTCACCCTCTGCATCTATTCCTCCATCAAATGAAACCTTAGAAGGAGTTGATGTTGCTTTTAAAATTTTATCTAACATTTTAGACGATGCTAGAAAGTCTTCTACTGACTCTCTCCAATATGAAGTTTGCGAGACCTTACTCAAATATTTTGGCTCTGATAGTACTGCTTCACGATCATCTTTAGAAAATGAAGTTGAAGCTCTAAGAAAAAGCCTTCAATTCAAAATTTCTGAATGTGATACTCTGAACCATATGCTTCGCAACTCTTCACTTAACTGCGAGAACCTTCGCAGAAAAAATGACGAGATGAAAGGTACAATTTTCCCGCCTCTACCCTTTTGTTTTTCTGTTTTGCTTTCATATCCTCTGTACTCAAGTCTCCTTATTAAATTCTTGGTTCATTTATTAGTTTCAAATCGGACTCGTTTCATGCAAAGACTTAAATTTGAATCTATTGCTAAAGAAGCTCGTGTTGAAAGAGATTCTTGGATGGACCAGTATAATAGATTAGATAATCTTACTAATGAGAATAATCAACTATCGCAAAGTCAAAATTTATTAAGTAACGAGATTACTCGTCTCTCATATTTGTTAATCAAGTCTAACTTGGCGATAGAATCTTTAACAAATGAAAATAGAACTTTATCCCAAGAGAGACATAGATTTTCAAGCTTGATGGCGATTTCTTCGCAGCAATTGAGTAATCTACAAAGAATATGTGATAATCAAGAGCGATCTCTTCGTTCCCTTAAATATGAACTCAAGGAAGTAACTGAATCATCTGCCGCTGAGAAGGATAAACTTATTAAGGGTAGATTAACTCTTAGTTTAAAGGCCAGCGAGCTTCAAGACGAATACTCCCAATTAAAGAAATCTCATTCTTTATTAGAAAAGGAAAATTCGTATCTACACTCCAAAGAAGAAAACATGAAATCTCGTCTGAAGAGTATGGTTGGCGATAAATTTGATGACGCTATGAATCAATGATAGAACTGTTTCTTTACATTAATCCAAAACTTAACCTCTCAAAAAGAAGGTAGTCAATTGACTGCCTCATTTGTTGATCTTTCTGTCAAATTTTTTGTTATGTTTCTTGCGAGATCTTTGTCTGAATAATATTTAATCATTTTTGTTGCTTGCAGAATCTGAAAGAAAGCTTCATTCTACCATCGCTGATCTAACTGATAAATTGGATAAAGTTTGCAAAGAAAACAAGATTCTCACTTCTGATCTTATAGAAGCTCGCTATAAGGCAGAGAGAAGACTTGATTATCTCGAGTACTTCAAAAATATAGAAATTAGAAATCTTGACAGAGGTTTCCTTCGCAAGGTTCACCTTAGTGCTGAAGTTCTTGTGAACGATATTCTGATATCCCATTATCTCCCTCCTGTATCTGTTCCTCCTCTAAAAGTTGATGATGATGAAATCCCTCTTCCCATGGATAAGGATTTAGAATATGTACCCGTGGAAGAAAATGTCGAAGAAGATGTTGAAGAAGATAAACCAGAAGAAGAATAAAAAAGTTCTCCTAGAGAAGGAGAAACTCGTAATGAGAAAAATGCTGGTGATGCTGATAATAACAGTAAAAATCCTGAGTCTGGCGAGACCATCGCTGAAGCTTGAATTTCATTCTTTCTTTCTTTTCCTTCTTCTTTCTTACGAGCAATGTAACTTTTGCAACTTTTAGAATTCAACCTTTAATTTTTTTTTTATTTTGAATATTCTCAAGGAAGATAATGAGATCTTATTTATTTATTCCCCTACTTGCCCTTCATTAACTTTCTTGAGATGTTGAATTATTTCCTGTATCTTCTTGCGAAAGTAGGAATATATCTGCGATGTAATGAATTCTTGCTATATTCTAAAAAATTCCGAAGAAAGTTTCTTTCTCATATATTCACCTGCGAGGAACAAATATTTCCTGCATTCTGAAATAGTTAATGTTTAATATTATTATGTTGGTCTTATTTTGCCTTCCTAGTTAAAGGTCTTATTTTTCCAAACTTTTCTTTCCGCGACAAAATCGCAGGACGTCTTTACATTTGTATGTAAAAACCCATTGATCTTGCCTTATCCTTGTTTTTTCGAATTTTCTGCGACAATATGACAGGTCTATATCCTCTTGCGAGAACAAAGTCCTATGACATTGCCGTCTTGCGATAAAATCGCAGGACGTATTTACACTTTCATGTAAAAACCCATTGATCTCATCTTAACTTTTCTCTTTTGGCTTGTTGCCTTTGTATAACTTTCGTCACGCGACAATATGACAGGCCTAAATGTTCTTGTGATCATAAAGCCCCATGACATTGCCGTCTTTAGACACTTATCATCTCCCTAATTGAGGGTGACGCCCTTATCTTCCCCCTCGTTGCCCCTTCAAGGAGGGCACATCGGCCATACAAGACTAGCTCCTACCATCCAGATTTGCCAACAACCAGTTGTTTTCGCAGCCTCTTGTCCTTTATGCCTATATGGCTTATAGTTACAAGACTGCACCCTAAGTGGAGTTTTCTTTGGGCTGAGTGCATTATAGCAAAGACTTGCCAAGGATGGCCAAGGTAGTTTCGTACGCCCCGGGCACCCTTGACTCAACCGTGTACCTCGGCGCCTTGGTCATACTCTGCACTCCTTAGAAGAGGTTCTTAGTCGTCCAACCAGGGTATAACCTTATATAGTTAGAAATCCAAGATCCCTCTCCTGGATAGGTTTTCTTTAACCCCAACATCTTCATGACTCAGGTTCCAGCAGCGGTATAACCTTATCCCTGAGTCATGTAAAGAGATACCCCCTTATATGACGCACTATTAGGTCTTACATTTGCCTCTTGCGAAATTTTATTCGCGAACTAGGGTGCACGCCATAAAGGTTCGTCCCATTCTATTAATCTCTGCGAAATATTTATTCGCCTTTCTTGCGATCATTCTCGTAGCTCTTGCGTTGCTTTGTTATTAGAAGAACCTCTCACTTGTAACAGAGAAAGAAATTTTTTTTTTTTTACAACATACCTGTATCTCTTATCTCGCAGAAGTTTTCATTGATAATACCTTTTCAGAAATAGTCTATTCCATGGTCTGTCAAGTCTTTGACCAACATCTATCCCTTCAGGGTCCATTAGTTTGTATGCCCCGGTTCCAACTATCTCTTTAATGATGTATGGTCCATCCCATTTCCTCGCCAACTTTCCACCATTCTCTCGCTGATAACTTGGTGTTTCTCGCAGCACTAAATCGCTAGGTTGAAATTCACGTTTCTTAACACGTTTGTTGTACTCGCGAGCTAATCTTCGCTGGTAATTTTCCATATGTTGTAAAGTCTTTTCTCTTTTTTATTCTAATTCATCCAATTTATTTAAAATCATTCCAGCACTTAGATTTCTTTCCCAAGCTTCTATTTTTGTTGTAGGAATAGCTACTTCTGTTGGTAACATAGCTTCAACTCCATATGTCAAACAAAAAGGTGACATTCCAGTAGATTCTCGTCTAGTTGTATTGTAGGCCCATATTGAATTTTTCACCTATTCGCACCATGCTTTGTGGTATCCTTCTAGCTTCTTTTTTAAGATGTCTACGATTGTCTTATTAGTTACTTCATCTTGACCATTTGCTTGTGGGTATAGAGGAGTAGATTTTCCACACTTTATCTTAAATGCATTGAGTAGCAATTCTATATTCTGCCCTTCAAATTGCTTTCCATTATCAGACACCAACTGTGATGGAATCCCAAAACTTCAAATTATATTCTCAAATATGAATGTAAAAATATCTTTATCGCGGATATGTTGTACTGCCTTTACTTCTCCCCATTTTGGGAAATAATCTGTTGCGACAATTAGATATCTTCTTTGTCCAGAACCAGGCACAAATGGTCCCACAATATCTAACCCCCATTTCCCAAAAGGCCATACACTTGTTGAAAATGATAATGGTGCTCCTGGTGCATGTATCTTCTTTCCATATCGCTTGCAATCTTCGCAACACCTTGAGAGTTGTTTTGCATCTTCATGCATAAATGGCCAGTAATAGCCTTGCATTTTTTTCTATATGCCAAAGATCTTCCTCCACTATGATTACCAGCATCACCACTATGCAACATCTTCAACACTTTTTGTCCTTCCTCCCTCGTCAAACATCTTAGCGATGGTCCACTAAAAGATCTGCGATATAATAATCCTTCTCTTAGCTCATAATTGGTTGCCCTACTTTTTAATTTATGTGCCTCCAATCGATTTCTTGGGATTTCTCCTCTTTCCAAGTATGCATGAAGATCTGCTCGCCAATCTATAATGTTGCTCTTTAATTCTTCTTCGCCAAATTCTACCATCATCACTCTTCCTCTTCTTCTTCCTTATTTATCGCTGGTAATAAAAGTTTTTGAATTTTTATGCACCTCGCAGATGGATTTGTCATCATACTAGATATGAAAGAAAAAGCATCTGCGAGCCTATTATCTTTCCTTGATATGTGTCTCCATTTTATTTTTGGAATTCTCGTAGATAATTCTTCGACTAATCTTTTATACTTTCTCATAGATGGTTCGTTTGTTGTGTATTCTCCTTTTATCTGGAGAATAACCAACTGTGAATCGCTGGTGATTCTAGCATTTTCCAACTTCATTTCTACCGCAAATTTTAAAGCATGAATCACGGCCTCATATTCTGTCTCATTATTAGTGGATGCAAATTCCAATCTAAATGAAAAAGCTGTTTTTTCTCCTTCTGGTGAAATAAAAACAACTCCAATCCCATTTCCTTCTCCATTTGATGATCCATCCACCAATATCTCCTATCTGTTGGGTTTTGTTAATAGCTCTTTTGGATCTCCATGTTCCTCTTCTACATCCATCATCTCTTCCACAGCTTCTTCATCTTCTAAAGGAAATTCATCTAAGAAGTCTGCGATAACTTGTGACTTTGGCGAGGATAAAACTTCATATTAGATATCAAAGTGTCCTACTTGTGCATTACATCTCTCAACTCTGCCTGATCTTTTTGAATTTTTCATTACTGACTCAATTGGCACTTTTGTTAACAGTTTGACCTTATGTGCTTGAAAGTAGATGCAAAGCTTAAAAGTTGCATGCACCAATGCTAGAATTAGTTTCTCAATCTTTGAATAATTTCTCTCTGCAGAATTGAACGTTTTGCTGATGTAATAAATTGGTTTTTCTACCCCTGCATCTACTCGCAGCAACACAACACTTAGCGCATATGTGGTTGTTGCAAGATAAATCAATAGTTCTTCTCCCGGTTCAGCTTTCTGTAAGATAGTTATGTTCATTAAATGTTCTTTTATTCCTTGAAAAGCCTTTTCACATTCATATGTCCACTTGAATTTTGTTCCCTTCTTGAGTATATCGAAAAAATGTTTGCACTTGTCTGAAGATCGCGAGATGAATCTTCCTAGCGAGGATAAGAGTCCATTCAATTTTTGCACATCTTTTACAGTCGCAGGTGTTGGCATATCGCGAATTGCTTGTACTTTTTCCGGATCGACTTGTACTCCTTCTTTTGATACAATATACCCCATAAATTTTCCTGAAGTTACTCCAAAAGTACACTTATCGGGATTCACTTTAATATTAAATTGTCGCATTTGATCAAAAATGTCCTTCAAATCTTGTACATGATTCTCAGCTTCTTTGCTTTTAATCAACATATCATCTACATATACTTCTAATGTTTTGTGGATCCACTTTGCAAACACCTTCTTCACCATTCTTTGATACGTTGCACCAGCATTTCGTAAGCCAAATGGCATCTTTGTATAACAATATAATCCTCTTGGAGAAAAAAATGCGGTATGTTCTTGATCTTCTTCAGTGAGAGGGATTTGATTATATCCTTTATATCCATCCAACGATGATATTCGGCATTTCCCCGCTTCGATTCAACCATCTGTGGGATATCTGGTAACAGAAAACTATCTTTAGGACAAGCTTTGTTTAAATCAGTGAAATCTATGCAAATTCTTATCCCCTTGTTCTTCTTTAGGACCACCACCATATTTGCAATCCACTCTGGATATTTTGCTTGCCTTATAATTCCTGCGTCGAGCATCTTCTGTAATTATTCTTCTATTTGAGAATGGTATGTTGTTGCGATTTTCCTTATTATTTTCTTAAATGGTCTTATGTTTTTGTTGATTTCTAATTTATGACATGTTATTGATGGATCTATCCCTGGCATCTCATCCATGCTCCATGCGAAGATATCTTTATATTCTCGCAAGAGATTTATAGTTCTTTCTTCCTCATCTGCCTCCATTCTAGTCCCAATTTTCAGCATTTTAGGCTCTTCTTCACTCCCAATATTTATTTCCTTTGTTGGTTCTGCTGCAACATAACTGGCTTCAGGTTCTCCCATTGGTGTTGGTGTTTTCATAACTCTCGCGAGTTCATCTCTTTCTCGCAAGATTTCGCTGGGTATTCCTTTTCCTTCTTTTGCTCTTATCACGTAAACTTGAAATTCTTCTTCCTTCTTTGTTTCTCTCGCCAATTTTTTGCGAGCCTTTCGCAGCTTTGGACGTTCTTCACAATTTCTTACTTCAATTTGGTAACACAATTTCGCAAAATCTGTGTCTCCTCTAATTTATCCAATTCCACTAGGTATAGGAAATTTGATGCATTGATGCAATGTTGATGCTACATCCTTGATTGCGTGTATCCACGGTCTTCCTAATATCATGTTATACGGTGATTCCACGTCTACCACACATAACGTTACTTGTGTTTCAATCTCTCCTAGTGGAATTCGTACCACTATCTCGCCTTTAGGTTTTGTTAAAGATTTTCCAAATCCATGAACATGATATGTTGAATAAGACATTTCTTCATCCTTATATCCCATTTTCTTGAAAGTATGATAAAATATTATATCTACAGAACTTCCTGCATCCACCAAAGTTCTATTCATAGCCCATTCTTCTACAGATTTTATTGATTCATCCTTTCTCATTGGTATAGTGGATACTGTGATTACCAATGGAGATGTATGACTTAGATTTTGTTCTGGTATTTCTGCTGCTGTAAATGTGATCTCCTGCTTTTCCCAATCTTTCAATGGTGATATTTTTTCCACCGTCATAAATTTCCTTCCTTCAAAATCCCATTTGTGTATCTTCCCCTTAATATTTTCATGAAATCTATCAATCATTGTTCTCGTTACCATACCACACTCCAATTTTCTACAATCCTCTTTGATTCATCATTCCTTCAAATATATCACTGATTTGTTTTATGATTTTCTTAATCTTGAACAATTCTTATCTTCTTCTTCACTTTTTTCTATGATTTCGCTAATTCAATCCATGTTTCGGGTGCCAAAATGTAGTTGCAGGAAATCCCACACTACACCCTTGTTATGATCTTGCTATATTCAACTCACAATTGAAGATTAAAAATGACACTTTATTATTTTGTTCTTATAAATGTTTACAGAAATGGAAGAATTCAAGATTACAACTATTCTCTTGAAGTTTCTCTCTTCTTAAGACTTTCTTAACTCTCAAAAATACATCATCATCTTCTGGACATATTGGATCTATATTTATAGGGTAGTTACATAGTGGATGACATCTAAGTTTTCCTCTTATTTCAGGTTGGTTCTGTGATTGTACCGCGATAGTTACAATATTCATTCTCGCAAGCTTTATAACCATCGCGGGACAAACCTGCTTTTCTCCTGTTTTCTTCAATCGTAAATTATTACGTCACTCTTTTGACTGCTCTTGTGACACTCGCAAAGTGTAGTTGAAGATCTTGCGGTGATGCTCGCTGGGAAGTGTTGTTAATCTCGCAAAGAAGTATTGTAGCGATATTCTGGTCCTACAACCCCAACCAATCTCACACTGATCCAAGGTATAGTTATGCTCATACGCCTATGATCCCAGCAGAATACTGCGCACTTGATTCCCTTAGATGATCTCACCCATAACCAATAGTTGCTACGACCCAAAGTCGAAGACTTTAGCAAACAAATCTGTCTCACACAGAAAAGTCTACAGGGAATAGATAAATTCGTCTTCCACGAATAAACCTATGAGTTTTTTTTTCGTCTTTTGATAAATCAAGGTGAACAGGAACCAATCGATAAAACCAGACTTATATTCCCAAAGAACAGCTCGGTTTCATAAATCACCTCATAATAAACTTAATCGACGCAGCAAAGAAGATTATTGAGAAATCACAAACAATGAGACGAAGATGTTTGTGACTACTTTTATCTTGCCTATCGGAGATAGAAATCTCAAGCCAATTATTACAATTGTACTCGTACAATAGAAATAGCAAGATCAGATCACACAACTACAAGAAAAGTAGTATCGTTCTGGCTTCACAATCCCAATGAAGTCTTTAAGTCGTTAACCTGGTTTTAGAAGAAGAAAACCAAAGGTTAAACGAAAATTGACTATAGCTTTAGCAAACTAGTATCACACTGAATGTGTGGGGATTAGGTTTCCCAGTTGCTAGAGTTCTCCCTTATATAGTCTTTCAAATTAGGGTTTGCAATCAATGTTAGCTTAGTAACAAAGCATTCAATATTCACCGTTAGATGAAAACTTGATTATATACAATCTAATATCTTTCAACCGTTATATCGAAAACTTAACTTGTCATACACACTACATGACGTTTTGAGTTCATGTAACCGTACCCAAATGTGTACAATGGTTAGTTCAATATTAGTCAACCAAATGGTTAGCCAAATGATAAATTTCATATCAACCATATTCTTCTTCACCATAACTAGTCCAAATGACTCAAATGAACTAGTTATAGAGTTGTTCAATTGCTATGAGATCTCAAGTACTACAAGAGACACAATTGAATCAAAAACAATGTGATTCACTCGAATCATTTCATGAACTATAAATACACGGTTTGCAAAATCATTCCTTAGTAATTTAAGATAAGTTCACGAACAACTTTTTCAGACATAACCTCTTGAGTTCGCGGACTCAAGCTAACCGGTTGAAGTTAATAAACTCCAGCAGAATTTCTCGGGATGAGAACTTCCGTCAGTTCGTGGATTGGGTTTGCGGAATGCACCTGAACTTCAACTTTTGAAGATATTCTCGGGTTCAAGAACTTACGCCAGTTCGCGGACTGAGTTGCTTCTCACGTTCCGGTTCCACTTGATTAACAAAGTTTGCAAGCTTCGGTTCAAGTATCAAGGACTTATACATATATATGTTTCTACAAAAATGCTTATATCCCACAATGGTTATATAATCTAAACTCTCATTTCAATCATTGAAACATAAACATTCTCAGAGGACGCATATAGTTGTTATTCATGAATTAGTTTTCGTCAGAGAAATTTCCAAAGTGATTGAAACATAACATGACTTTCGTCACTAGGCAAAGATGAACTTGGCTGAAGCGAAAGCTTTACCAACAAACATTTCGAGAAATAGATAAGCGAGATATACTCATCTCGAAATGTCACATGTGCATATTCTTAGTCTATATAGTAAACCGACTTTTGTCTCAAGATAGGAGATAGAGTAGATAGACTTTTGAGTTATAGATAAGTTCAAGTCTACACATACCTTTTAGTCGATGAAGATCCACTGGTTCCTTGAATAGTCCTTCGTCTTGTATGATGATCGCCATGGAGTTCTTGAGCTCAATTACACTTTCTATCCTAGTCCGAGACCTTAGCTATAGTAGACTAGAAATCAAGACTATATAGTTTTGATCACTAAGATTGACAAACATGCTTGAGATAGCAATGCATGCGAGTTTGACCGAGCAGTGCTCTAATAATCTCCCCCTTTGTCAAATTTAGTGACAAAACTATTAATACATATGGAATACAAAAATTATATAAATAAACTTTGTAGCTCCTATTCCACATGTCTAATTTTCAACAATACTCTAAATCTTCGTCACTTCCAAGTAGTCCAATGATCCCAAAGGTTGTAAGTTTAGTATCATCGTTGTTGAAAATCCATAGCTATAACAATGAGAAAAGCATTGGTTCTCAATCATTGTTATACAATGTCATAGTATTATTACACAGTGTCAAAGTCCAATTACATCACAACTTCAACAACAATACTATGGTGATACTTCACTCCCCCTTAGGCAATACTCCATCTCACATGGAACCCACTCCCCCTTACATAATGATCCTAAAACCATATGTATTTATAGTGTGAACTACAATTAATTCTCCCCCTTTTTGTCAATAAAATTGGCAAAGGTACAAGAACGGGATCCTAATGAAATTTCCGTAAGAGACATTTCATGACCAAAGGTAAATGTTCTATCTTATTGTTTAGATGCAATCATAAAGCCGAGGCTAAATGCATTCATCAAGGAGATTATAAAGATACAAGATAACCCCTAAAAAATTCCACATCCGCACTCCCTACAAAGATTTGGAAATTAAGCACAAGTTCAAAATAACTCTCCCCCATAAGATGTCATTCCCTAAGGAACAACAAGAGCGACCTTAATTTCAAGAGAAAATAAGGATTTTTTTTAGAGTCAACAAATTGCATACAAGTATGAATTTGTAATCCAAAATATTCAATCTTATTAACCAGAGCGAACCAAGATTAATTTGACTAAATATGCTCAACACAAGTAAACTTATGGAGACTTAATTCATCGATTATATTATTCACAAGAGAACTCATAAATATTCCAACCGGATTACACAATTAAACTAATCACAAGGTAGTCAATTCAATTGTCCACACTCGACATGAGAAAAATCTATGGAATGCTAACTAATTAATCACACAAGATGATTGATTTAGTGTATTTGGGCTCAACATAAGAGATTACGGAACCCCGACTAAGATTAACATAGGAAATGACAACCTTAACCGTTCATGTATTCAACATGAGAGAACTCATGGAATAAAAACTAAATAACCACACGAGTTGATTAATTTAGTTCTTAATGCTCAACATATAGCATCCCATGGAACAACCAACCATGCCAATAAGAAATCGACTTAGTTGTATCGTGCTCAACATGAGATACACAATGGAACCTTCACGGTAATACATAATAATATGGAACAATTAAGCTCTATACCGTGGATAACAAACAAGGACCTATTCTATTTTTCGATCACAAAGTGACATAATAGACTTTATGCTTGAACCACAAAAGATTTTAACCTATCTTACATCAATAATTGACAATATAGGCTTAACTTTTGTGTTTTGCCAAAAGTCCATTCATTCCTTTATTAATATTTGCATACCAATATGTGAACGACTTTACTTTTGACAAAATATGGGACAATCAAGTTCACGGACGTAAACACACATATCCCATCAAAATATTGCAATATATAAAATCAAAAAGATTAATACTGCAACCATCATCTTCCAAACAAACTTAGAATTTTTAAACCCAAAAATCTAAAAACAAGAAGAAGATGAAAACATTGTATAGCTATGTGTAATCACAATAATGGCTATTAAAACACTAGTTATTCTTCTAAACAAAAAGAAATAATATAAGATTTACTAGATAAAAACATTTCACTTACTTTGTATACTCTTCTCATATTCTCTGTACTCTTCAAGCTCATCTTCGATCAGATCAATTCTAGATTCTGAATATCCATCTTTTCTTCAAGTCTCTTGGAAGAAGTTTCTAGTTCACCTTTTAGGGCACGAACTTGTTCCAGGACTATATTCATAGTCAAGGAGAGCTTATCAAAATGAGAAACAGAGATGTTCCCATCTAGGGAGGAATCATGAGAATCAGGATTCACACCGTTATCTGAAGAATCAAAGCGTATCTTCTTTGATGGAAAGAGAACAGTCCAAACATCACTTTCTTTGCTAGAAAGACTTGAGGAGGACATGATAGAAGAGATATATGAAATGTTTAACTGAAAATTTTTATTTTTAAAGGAAAATGAGAAGATAAATTTCCAAACTAACCTTTGACCAAAACCCTAACAGAATTTTGATTATCCTAAAAAAAAACTTTAAAAATTGGAACAAAGATGTTTCATCACAACCCTCTCAAAGATTATGATTTCTTTGTCTAAGAGGGATAGACAAAGAGATCCTCAATACAGTTGTTATAAACCGTACATATTCTAATTCTTCTCAAAACTGGGTAACTTCTTTTGAGGTGATGAAGTTATAATCTGTTTCTGTCTTGTTTTTAAGAAAGATGAGTGGTCATCATCCTTTCATCTTTTTAGCATAGATTTGAACACCTTGATTGCTGATTTTCGCAAACTATGCATTCTTTTGAAAATATCTTTTACAAAGGCAGAGGATTTTGTATGAGATTCCTTTTGCTTCTTCTGCATCAAAAGTTTTGTAGAAGAGATTTTTTTCTGTTTCTGAGTGTCCCAAACTTTCACAGAGTCCTGATAATCACAAGTAGTGTTGGCAAGATTAGGGACATCCTTGTGATTCTCTGTACCATCCCTATTGTCTGAGTGACTTAAGGGTATAGTCTCAGGAGAATTTTGCTGACAACGATAATCATGATTCCAAGTTATCACTTTTAACTTTGACAATTTATTTTCCAGATTTTCAATCTTTTTAGATATGACCTCCTTATCTAGTTGTAAGACTTATGGGGAAGTAAGATTGTTTATCATGGAATGATCATGACTGTTAGGAGGACATTCATGATTATCAGTAACCAAACTGAGAGACCCTTCATAGATATCATCCTCAGGACAATAGTCAAGAGTGGACATCCATGCTTTAGTTAACTCATCCACTTCCTTATTTGGATGTTCAGAAGTATCATGAACACTTCTATAGCACTTAAAACAAGCATAACTTTTCTGGACCTTTTTATTGATTGACTTCTTTTTCTTTTGAGACTTTCTTTTATTTTGTCTAAGAGATTTCTTAAGATGTTGAATAAACAGTGACAAAACTGAATTAAAGCAATTCTCATCCTTTTTTTTTCAATTAATTTGGGACGTCGAGACTTACGATTAGAAGAAACAATATGGTTTCTAGATAGAAGTCGTTTCTCTCTTTGTTTCAGTTCAGAATCGAAAATATTCAACTTTCCAGCTAGCGAATTTCTGGAAAGAGTTTCAAGGTTATTTCCCTCGATGATGGCATGCTTCTTAGCATCGTATCTAGATGGCAGTGATATGATAATTTTCATCACAATGTCCTTTTCAGGATGTAGGATCAGAATATCGCCATGACAATATTCTTGCGAGATTAAAAGCACTTCTGTGAGCTCTTTAACAACACTTTGCGAGTGTCACAAAGTAAGTTAAATAATGACATAATAGATGACGATTGAAGAAACACGAGAAGAGCATGATTTATCTGCGACGGTCATAATGCTTGCGAGATTTAATATTATAGCTGTAGCGATAAGATCGCAAATCTAATCCGAAAGTAAAGGACAGCTTAGCTGTCATCCATTATGTATCTATCCTATATATAGAGACCCAGTGTGTCCAGAGGGAGGATGATGTATTTTTGAGAGTTGAGAAAGTCTTGAGGAGAGAGAAACTTTGAGAGATTAGTTGCGTTCTTGATTTCTTCCATTTCTGTAAACAATTCTGAGAATTAAATGATAAAGAATTATTTTTAATCTTTAAGTATGAGTTGAGTATTGTGGAATCTTAGTAAGGGTATAGTGTAGGATTTCCTACAACTATATTTTGGCGCCCGAAACAGGGACTGGATTAACGAAAATCATAGTTAAGGCAAAGTAGAAGTTGAAAGTTACTCAAAATCAAGAAGATAATTAAGCAAGTTGAAGGAAAAATGATTAAAACAAAAGAGAATTGTAGGAAATTAGAGTGTGATATGGTAACGAGAAAAATGATTGATAAATTCCATGCAAACATCAAGGGGAAGATACATAAATGGGATTTTGAAGGAAGGAAAATTATGACGGTAGAGAAAACATCATCATTAAAGGATTGGGAAAAGAAGGAAATCACGTTTACAACAACAGAAATACCAGAAGAGAATTTAAATCACACATCTCCCTTGATAATCACGGTATCCACTATACCAATGGTAAGAGGAAAATCAACAAAATTTGCGGAAGAGTGGGTTGTAAATAGAATTTTGGTGGATGCAGGAAGTTCTGTGGATATAATATTTTACCATGCTTTTAAGAAAATGGGATACAAAGATGAAGAAATGTCTTGTCCAACCTATCATATTCATGGCTTCGGAAAATCTTCAACAAAACCAAAAGGCGAAATAGTGGTACGATTTTCGCTAGGAAAAATTGAAACACAAGTAACATTATGTGTGGTAGACATGAAATCACCATACAACATGATATTGGGAAGACCATGGATACACGCAATCAAGGCTTTAGCATCAAAATTGCATCAATGCATCAAATTTCCAATGCCCAGTGGAGTTGGAGAAATTAGAGGAGACACAGATCTTGCGAATATGTGCTATCAAATTGAAGTAAGAAATTATGAAGAGCGTCCAAAGCTGCGAAAATCTCGCAAAAAAGTGGCTAGAGAAATAAAGAAAGAAGAATAATTTAAAGTTTATTCGATAAGAGAAAAAGAAGGAAAAGGAATACCCAGTGAAATCCCGCAAGAAGGAGACGAACCTGCGAGAACAATGAAAACACCAACACCAATGGGAGAACCTTAGGCCAGTTACATCGCAGTAGAACCAACTAAGGAAGTAAATGTTGGGAGTGAAGAAGAACCTAAGTTGCTGAAAATTGGAACTAAAATGGATACAGATGAAGAAGAGAAAACCATAAATCTTTTGCGAGAATATAAAGACATCTTTGCATGGAACATGGATGAGATGCCAGGCATATATCCATCGGTAGCGTGTCATAAACTAGAAATTAATAAAGATGCGAGACCGTTAAAACAAAGAATAAGGAATATTGCAACAACATGTCATTCCCAAATAGAAGAAGAGTTGCAGAAAATGCTTGACGCAGGAATTATAAGGAAAGCAAAATATCCAGAATGGATTGAAAATATGGTGGTGGTCCCAAAGAAGAATAAGGGAATAAGAATTTGCATAGACTTTACTGATTTAAACAAAGCTTGTCCTAAAGATAGTTTTCCATTACCAGATATTCCACAAATGGTTGAATCAGCAGCGGGAAATGCTAGAATATCTATATTAGACGGATATAAAGGATATAATCAAATTCCCCTCGCTGAAGAAGATCAAGAACACACCGCATTTTTTGCTCCAAGAGGGTTATACTATTATACAAAGATGCCTTTTGGTTTGCGAAATGCTGGTGCAACATATCAAAGAATGGTGGAGAAGGTGTTTGCGAAGTGAATACACAAAACATTAGAGGTATATGTGGATGATTTGTTGATAAAAAGTAAAGAAGATAAAGACCATATACATGATTTGAAGGAGATTTTCGATCAAATGCGGCATTTTAACATCAAAGTGAACCCTGACAAGTGTACTTTTGGAGTAGCTTCAGGAATTTTTTTTGGGTATATTGTGTCAAAAGAAGGAATACAAGTTGATCCAGAAAAGGTACAAGCAATTCTCTACATGCCAACGCCCGCAACAATAAAAGATGTGAAAAAATTAAATGGACTCTTAGCCTCACTAGGAAGATTCATCTCGCATTCCTCAGACAAGTGCAAACATTTTTTCGATATACTCAAGAATGGAACAAAATTCAAGTGGACGGATGAAGTGAAAAGGCTTTTCAAGGAATTAAAGAACATTTAATGAACATAATTATCCTATAGAAAGCAGAGCCAGGAGAAGAACTATTGATTTATCTCGCAACAACCGCGCACGCGCTAAGTGCATTATTGCTGCGAGTAGATGCAGGGATAGAAAAACCAATTTATTATATCAGCAAGACATTTAATTCTGCAGAGAGAAATTATTCAAAGATTGAAAAGTTAATTCTATCATTGGTTCATGCAACTTTTAAAATTCGCATTTACTTTCAAGCACATAAGGTAAAAGTATTAACAAGAGTGTCAATTGAGTCAGTAATGAAGAATTCAAAAAGATCAGGCAGAGTTGAAAGATGGAATGCACAAGTAGGGCACTTTGATATTAAATATGACATTTTGTCTTCACCAAAGTCACAAGTTATAGAAGATTTCTTAGCTGAGTTTCCTTTAGAAGATGACGAAGAAGTGGAAGAAATGATTGATATAGAAGAAGAACATGGAGACCCAAGATAACTATTAACAGAACCCAATAGGTGGGAGATATTAGTGGATGGATCATCAAATGGAGAAGGTAATGGAGTTGGAGTTGTTTTTATCTCGACAGAAGGATAAAAAATGGCTTTTTTATTTAGATTGGAGTTTGCATCTACTAATAATGAGACAAAATATGAAGTTGTGATTCATGCTCCAAAATTTGCAATAGAAATGAAGTTAGAAAATGCAAAAATTACTAGCGATTCGCAATTGGTTATTCGCCAGATAAAAGGAAAATACACAACAAATGAAATGTCTTTGAAGAAATACAAAAAACTTGTTGAAGAATTGTCTGCGAGAATTCCAAAAATAACATGGAAAAATATATCAAGAAAGGACAATAGACTCGCAGATGCTTTTGCTTTTATATCAAGCATGATGACAAATCCAGCTGCGAGATGCATAAAAATTCAAAAACTTTTGTTACCTTCGATAAACAAGGAGGAAGAAGAAATAGATGTGATGATGGTAGAAGCTGGCGAGGTAGAGCCAAAAAGCAATGTTATGGATTGGCGAGAAAATCTACATGCATAATTGGCGAGAGGAGAAACTCCAAGAAACACATAAATTAAAAAGTAGGGCAACCAATTATGAGTTAAGAGATGGAGTATTATATCGCAGATCTTTTAATGGACCATCGCTAAGATGCTTAACGAGGGAAGAAGGACAAAAGGTATTAAAAATGCTGCACAGTGGCGATGCTGGTAATCACAGTGGGGGAAGATATTTGGCATATAGAACAAAAATGCAAGGCTATTACTGGCCCTATATGCATGAGATCCAAAGCAACTCTCAAGGCGTTGTGAAGACTGTCAGCGATATGGAAAAAGGGTGCATGCACCAGGAGCACCATTATCATCTTCCACAAGTGTATGGCCTTTTGGGAAGTGGGGTTTAGATATTGTGGGACCATTTTTACCTGGTTCAGGGCAAAGAAGATATTTAATTGTTGCTACAGATTATTTCACAAAATGGGGAGAAGTGAAGGCAGTACAACATATTCGTGATAAAGAAATCTTCACATTCATATTTGAAAATATAATTTGTAGATTTGGAATCCCAGCACAGTTGGTATCTGATAATGGAAAACAATTTGAAGGGAAAAATATAGAATTACTACTTAATGCATTTAAGATAAAATGTGGAAAATCTACTCCTTTATACCCACAAGAAAATGGTCAGGCTGAAGCAACTAATAAGACAATCGCAGACATCTTAAAAATGAAGTTAGAAGGACACCACAGAGCATGGTGCGAGCAGGTGCATAACGCAACATGGGCTTACAATATCGCCATGACAATATTCTTGCGAGATTAACAACACTTCTCCGAGCTCTTCAACAACACTTTGTGAGTGTCACAAATAAGTTAAAGAATGACGTAATAGATGACGATTGAAGAAACACGTGAAGAGCATGATTTATCTGCGATGGTCATAATGCTTGCGAGATTTCATATTATAGCTGTAGCTATAAGATCGAAAATCTAATCCGAAAGTAAAGGATAACTTAGCTGTCATCCATTATGTATCTATCCTATATATAGAGACCCAGTGTGTCCAGGGAGAGGATGATGTATTTTTGAGAGTTGAGAAAGTCTTGAGGAGAGAGAAACTTTGAGAGATTAGTTGCGTTCTTGATTTCTTCCATTTCTGTAAACAATTCTGAGAATTAAATGATAAAGAGTTGTTTTTAATCTTTAAGTATGAGTTGAGTATTGTGGAATCTTAGTAAGGGTGTAGTGTAGGATTTCCTGCAACTACACAGGAATAGTCTTACCCAATGCAAAAGATGCATTAACAATTTCATACACTTTGTGATTAAACTCATCAAATGTTTCTTCATCTTCCATACGAAGGTTTTCCTAATCGGAACTAAGGTTTTGAAGCCTAGTTTCCTTTTCACCGGTGTTTCCTTCAAATAAGGTTGCTAAGATATCCCAAGCTTCTTGCGACTTAGTGCAGTTAGACACATGGTGCTGAAGATTTGGGGTAATGGCATGTATAATTGCATTTAAACCGTCGGAGTTTTGCTTTGCATTAAGAATTTCTGCAGGGGTGTATTCCGCAATATTCTTTGGAACATTTACATCTCCAACTGCATCAACGGGAGAATTATAGCCATTAACAACGTATACCCATGATTGGAAACCACGTGCTTGAAGAAAAGAGCGCATAACAATTTTCCATCATAAGTAATTAGTGCCATCGAAGACTGGTGGTACGTTTATTGAGATAACACCTCTGTCCATAGAGTCAGATCGCTACCAACACAGACTTGTAAGGTTTTCAACGTGTTTACCTCCTCTGATACCAATTGAAAATGCGGGGGTCTAACAACCTTACCCAATATTTCTATTAGCAATCTGTATGGATAACTGCGAGTTGTTTTCTAGAGAATCAACAAGACTCAATCAATAGAGAATATCTCAAGGATTTATAATCTCGATCTCTCGATTTAATTTACTAAATCAAACAAGATTAGCGAGCCTAATCAAAGAGAGATAACTTGGATGGTACCAAAGACCAAAATCCAAGTGTCAATAGATTTAAATCAACAACCAATAAGGTCGGATATTCTAATCGATTGAACAACGCACAACCTGTATTTTTTCAATTATATAAAAATATAATGCGAAAAAGAAATAACACAGACACCAGAATTTTGTTAACAAGGAAACCGCAAATGCAGAAAAATCCCGGGACCTAGTCCAGATTAAACATACACTATATTAAGCAACTACAGACACTAGACTACTCCAAATTAACTTCGGTCTGGACTGTAGTTGAACCCCAACCAATCTCACACTGATCCAAGGTACAATTATGCTCATATGCCTCTGATCCCAGTAGGATACTGTGTACTTGATTCCCTTAGATGATCTCACCCACAACCAAGAGTTGCTACGACCCAAAGTCGAAGACTTTATCAAACAAATCTGTCTCACTCAGAAAAGTCTACAGGTAATAGATAAATTCGTCTCCCACGAATAAACCTATGGTTTTTGTTCCGTATTTTGATAAATCAAGGTGAACAGGAACCAATCGATAAAACCAGACTTATATTCCCGAAGAACAGCGTAGTTTCATCAATCACCTCACAATAAACTTAATCGACGCAACGAAGAAGATTATTGAGGAATCACAAACAATGAGACGAAGATGTTTGTGACTAATTTTATCTTGCCTATCTGAGATATAAATCTCATGCAAATTATTACAATTATACTCGTACGATAGAAATAGCAAGATCAGATCACACAACTACAAGAAAAGTAGTATCGGCCTGGGTTCACAATCCCAATGAAGTCTTTAAGTCGTTAACCTGGTTTTAGAAGAAGAAAACCAAAGGTTAAAGGAGAATCGACTCTAGCATTAGCAAATTAGTATCACACAGAATGTGTGGGGATTAGGTTTCCCAATTTCTAGAGTTCTCCCTTATATAGTCTTTCAAATCAGGGTTTGCAATCAATGTTATCTTAGTAACAAAGCATTCAATATTCACCGTTAGATGAAAACTTGATTAGATATAAGCTAATATCTCTCAACCGTTAGATCGAAAACTTAGCTTGTCTACACACATGTACTTGATGTTTTGAGTTCGTATGACCGTACCCAAACGTGTACAATGGTTGGTTCAATATTACTCAACCAAATGGTTAGCCAAATGATAACTTTCATATCAACCATATTCTTCTCCACCATAAATAGTCCAAATGACTCAAATGAACTAGTTAGAGAGTTGTTCAATTGCTATGAGATCTCAAGTACTACAAGAGACACAATTGAATCAAAAATGATGTGATTCACTCGAATCATTTAATGAACTATAAAGCCATGGTTTGCAAAAGCATTCCTTAATAATTTAAGATAAGTTCACGAATAACGTTTTCAGACATAACCTCTTGAGTTCGTGGACTCAAGATAACCGGTTGAAGTAAATAA
Organism: Papaver bracteatum; assembly: GCA_023529315.1. Lineage (NCBI taxonomy): Eukaryota > Viridiplantae > Streptophyta > Magnoliopsida > Ranunculales > Papaveraceae > Papaver > Papaver bracteatum. The sequence continues at coordinate 2,094,068 of JAJJWX010004298.1, forward strand.
ACTCCAGCAGAATTTCTCGGGATGAGAACTTCTGTCAGTTCGTGGACTGCACCTAAGCTTCAACTTTAGTAGATATTCTCGGCTTCGAGAACTTACGCTAGTTCGCAGACTGGGTTCGCGGAGTGAGTTTCTGGTCACGTTCCGGTTCCACTCAATCAACAAAGTTTGCAAACTTCGGTTCAAGTGTTAAGGACTTATACATATATGTGTTTCTACAACAATGCTTATATCCCACAATGGTTATATAATCTAAACTCTCATTTCAATCATTGAAACATAAACATTCTCAGAGGACGCATATAGTTGTTATTCACGAACTAGTTTTCGTCAGAGCAATTTCCAAAGTGATTAAAACATAACATGACTTTCGTCACTAGGAAAAGATGAACTTGGCTAAAGCAAAATCTTTACCAACAACCATTTCGAGAAATAGATAAGCGAAAGCTTTACCAACAACCATTTCGAGAAATAGATAAGCGAGATATACTCAGCTCGAAATGTCACATGTGCATATTCTTAGTCTATATAGTAAACCGACTTTTGTCTCAAGATAGGAGATAGAGTATATAGACTTTTGAGTGATAGATAAGTTCAAGTCTCCACATACCTTTTAGTCGATGAAGATCCACTGGTTCCTTGAATAGTCCTTCGTCTTGTAGGATGATCGCCATGGAGTTCTTGAGCTCAACTACACTTTATATCCTAGTCCGAGACCTTAGCTATAGTAGACTAGAAATCAAGACTATATAGTTTTGATCACTAAGATTGACAAACATTCTTGAGATAGCAACGCATGCGAGTTTGACCGAGCAGTGCTCTAACAAAATCAAATTTATCGCATAACCAATAATTGTATTTAGCTACTCATATTAATGGAGTTCATCATAATCATAATCATTAATAAAGAAGATGAAAAATAAAGAAAAGCAAACCCTAGTAGTAGTTCTCTCCAAAGATCCAAGAATAATATGTGATATCTCCAAAGAAGTAGAAGACTTTTCCTTTTGTAGCTTCTCTTGTTCCAAAATTAGGTCTAGTCTTCAAAGGTCCAATAGATAGAAGTCCACCAAGCCCAAGTGTGAGAGAAACCCATGTAGAAACTATGCCAAAAAAGTGTCGTCGGAAAACTGGTGAATGTGACGAAAGTTGGCCGGAAATCAACTTCAGGTGACCGGAATAAGTGTCTTAGGTCACCGGTCTTCATTAGTCAATCGGTTCAACTCAGTCAGACGGAGTTAGGATGAGTCAACTGGGTCATATGTGAGTTAGATACTAGTCAGATAAGTACTGTCTGAGTCAGAATCTAACTTGGATGAATTGGCTCTAGGCCATAACCATCTTGCACAGGACTTGAGCTTTGTATCCTTAGTTGCAATGCTTCTCAAGCATTCAGTTCATCTGTAGCTGGATAATAACTCATTTCAAAACATCATGTCCTTCAGATTAGCACCAACACACACTACCCATAACACACACTATTATCATTTCACTGTGACTGCACCAATACCATCTTCTATTCAATCCAACCCAATTTCTGTAGCTTCAGTCAACACTCAAATGCAGTTCATCCATTGCACCTGCAATGCACCATTCATCTCTTGTCTCTACATTCCTGCCATTTAAACTCAAACCAGTACAACCCCATAATCACTCACTGCAACAACCAATCATCTCTCAACAGAAACTCAAATTAACCTGCAATTTGCTATTGCATTTCATGTGTTTCTCGTCTCAGATGCACTAGTTCCATCAACATCACCTCCTTCCATGAATATTACATCATCCTCTTATCTGGTTTCTTGGCTCATTCTGTAACCCCATCTGCATCTCTCTTAACTCCAACAACACAGTAGCCCATAACTTCTCATTACTCACCAAAAGCTCTATCATTCGAAGTCACAACACCATCAACTCCAACAACGCCATCAACTCCAACAAAACCATCATCAATTCATTGCACCTGCAATTCCTGCAATTCACTCTATTTCAACCACCAGTCATAGTAGTAAGACTCATTGCAGCACACCAGTCCATCCCTCAACTGCACTTCTCAGCCCAACTATTCTTTGCATCTCTGCCACAAAATAACCTCAACATTCAGCTGTCCTAACATACATCTAGACAGTATCACTGGTTCATTGTGGTACCTTCGTTTGAGCTATAACTGCACCATGCCAAATCAATTATTGCAATCTAACTCAACACACAAGAATCCCAAGCCATAGAACCACACAACACATCCTATTCCTTTCTTACCAACTTCTTAAACTCGGCTCAATCTACCCAATTCGGCCTCCAGAAATAGGCAAATAGCCATACACCACTCCAGCAGCAGCAACCCTTGCGCATAAACCCATCTAGCAGCAGCTAAACTTCAAGCAATGAACAAAATCTCATTCAGGACTTTACTCAAACAGGTTACGTGCCAATCTCTTCTTACTGTAGTTTTGAAGTTCTATAGCTTCTAAACTCACCCAAACACCTGCAAATTCACATCACAGTAAACCCGTTCATCCATATATATTTTAGATTTAAACCACCTGCAATGTTACTCATTCATAATACCAACAACAACTTGAACTTCCTTTCTGCCACACACCTTGATTCACCATTAACAGCTGTTAAATCTACAAATGATAAGAACCCATCCTCCAGTTTCATTTTCTAATCCTCTCGTCGTCTTCAATCAGCAGTACTAACAAAATCTAACTGAAACCCTAACTTCTTATTCAATTTCAGCCATGGTTCAATTAAATCATTAGCTTCATCTACACCAGCATGTCCAAACTCTAACTTAAGAACCCATTAACAATTATTCCTTAAAATCGACAAGAACTTCAGCCATCAACCTTATGAATTTCATTTCGCAGACCTCAAATCTCAGATTCCCCTTTTCTTCCCCGAGTCTGTTGCACTCAAAATTACAAGATCCACAGTAAAAGATTAATCTTCTTCATCTTCTTGAGTTCTATCTCTAATTCTAAATCCCTTCACTGGTTTCAGGACACAATAATCACGAAGCCTCCTTCTCTAACATTCAGGTGCCGAAAATGATGAGAAAAGATAACTCCTCTCTAAATTTTAGGTTTATGCAATAAAGCTGGAATGGATATATACACCCCAAGAGTATCCACCAGAATGACATCTCATTATCCTTCATTGTGCTCCCAATAGTGCTTTATATGAGATAACGCTTTCGACCTTCTTTGAATTTTTTCACCAACAATATCCGTATCTTACTTCTCAGATTCACTTATTCTCTTCAATGTCTCTTCATCATTAAAGTTGTTGTGCTTTTCAGTCAGAAATTTGCATCACTAAAGCCGACATACTTTTCAGGCAGAGATGAAGAAATAAAAGCAAATAGTGAGAAATAATCCGCCTCCAACAACATTTGTACCTTTTTACGTTTCCTCTTCTTTTGTTCCAAATGACTCCAAAGTACCTAAGTACTCAAAAGCAAACATAAGATACATATTTTACAAGAACACTCGCAAAGAAAGCATAAACTATAGATAAATATCAAGATGTTTTAGACACCTATCAAATTCCCCCACACTTAGACTTTGCTAGTCCTCAAGCAAATCAAACAAAAATAAACATACATACAATTTCGTGTCGTCAAGGCTACGGTTACTCTTAACATAAATAACAAGCCTTTGAACCCCTAGGTGTCCCTAGTGGACGAGTTTTAGTCTCGTGAAGGTCTACAAGAGGTGTACCTACAAAACCTTTTACTCCAAATTTCATCTACCTGTGAAATGTCTATGAACGAATCCAAAATGACTATAGGAGGAAGTACCTTGATGCAAATTAAATTCATATATAAGTAAATAAAGCTCTACTTAGATAGTCAAACAAACCACAATACTCGGAATCTGACTATCCACAATCACAATGAAAAGATTAAAAAGATGGATATAGAGGTAGATGTTTGCAAATGTTGATAAGTGATCGGTGTTTCTCATATCTGTCTGAAGGTTACCGCCTAGATAAACCTATGCATCCTATTGGATTGAGTTACTGGTCTGAATTCTAGTGTCAACACACTGACATATACAAGGGAACCAGTGGTCAACAATCTTAATTATACATCAACTCAACTGGCATATACAAGGGAACCAGGAGTTACTACACCAAATAAACGGTTTAGAGACATATATATGTGTTGCCTTGATTTTATGAGACACATATAAGTGTCTCAATTTTGGCGTAGGGACATTTTGAGACATATTAAGAGACGTTTATAAACGTCTCTTAATTAAATTTTGAGACATTTATATGTGTCTCTTAAATAAATTTTGAGACCTTTATATGTGTCTCTTAATTAATTTTTGAAACATTTATATGTGTCTCTTAATTATTTACCGACGGTTTATTAAGTGAACCAATTTTATTGTTCTTGTTATTTAAAGTGGCGCGTAAAAAATTAACAGACGCTTATATTCGTCTCAAATAAAATTCATATTTTAAAATAAAATAAAATAATATATTTAAAATTTTCTCCACCTGCCCATTATATTTCCATCACCAGAATACAGGTATATCTATCCACTCCATTCACAATCAAATATGAAACCATTATTCAATCAAAATTCTATTATCACATACGAATCCATCCATCCATCCATACAATCAATCAATTTTATTTCTTTGATCAGAATTTTAACAAAACAAACTATGGATAACAGATCTGTCTCTACAATTTGGGATGAAGGTTGAGCATATTTAGAGTTTCTTGTTTAATCAATGTCACCGGACTTCATCATGCATATGCAGTGGATACATTTTCAACAAGAATTTAAGAAATTACCTACAACTTGTTCACTCAAATCGTATTATGCTTATCCAACTCTGTCTTCTGATTTCCTTATAATGCCACCTGATGTAAACGGAACATCTCTAGGAGTCAGTTTACATACCAAAGAAACAGAACAGATGGGAACAATTTATAGACATATACCTTTAATATAGCTTCTTGTTCCGATCTTTCCACTTTTATTTAGTCTAGCAGAACCAAACATAAAGTTTCCCTTTTCTTCTCCTGAAGATTTACAAGTCAGTCTGCAAAGAGAGACAATAGAGATAGTGAAAACTGTTAGGGACCTGGTGATATATGTAAAGTAATAAGGTCAAAAGATAGTTCAGTTCAGAAAGTGGATAAAAAGTTGTGGAAACATACATGAAATCAATACCCCAATTATGTGAAATAGGTATGTTAAAATTCAGATTCAAATATCTACAATTTCATTGGTTGAAGCACATAGTATACCTCAATGGTAAGTGGTAACAGAACAGTGAAGCTTCAAAAACAGTTATTGTGCTTACACAATTACTGTACTAATAGCTCCAAGATAAGAAAGTACATTGTATACCTCATCATATTATCTGTTGTGCCTGGGTTGCTTCAAAGGATTATCTTTTACACCTACACACAAAGAAATTTCCAAATCAGATCAAAGGGATCCTTATCAAGAACATCACAGACGAATAGCTGATTTCAAGAATTTTATCTCGATTGGAAAGACACAATTCAATCTATGATTACCAGTAACAGATAGTAGAACTATACCTGCTATAAAAATTTCAAATACGATATTTTTGAGTAAAACACACAATTGTAATTGTTTGGAAGTAAAAGTACCAATTGAGAAGCTAGAAAATGAATTCTTCGGTTCTGCACCCACCAAAATTTTCAGGATTACATCTACTTGATCAATTTTTTTGGCCTCAACTGCAGTTCAAACAAGCAAAAGAGGACACCAGTTTGAGCATAATCATAAAGAATATCAGAAACCCTATAGACCGCAAATGGAAATAGATGGCAAAATCTATTAAGAAAGTACAAAAAGTAATACCCAGTTGCTATGTCCACACTTCTTGCATTTACAACAACACCCAATTACATAAAGCAATACCCAGTTACAAAATGCACAACATAATGGTGGTTCCCAACTCATTCAGTCTTATAATGTTATACCTACTATTTAAACTTATATTACCAAACAAGTCAAATTCTTAGATGTTTATTTCCCGTCTAACTTAAGCATGTGGTCTACCTCTCACATGATCATGAATTCATTTACAAAATTATAGGGGTAGTAAGTGTGAAAAATCGACTTACTTGTGGGAGTCCTGGTTGTATACTTGTATAGGATAGAATTGGACCTGAAAGGTACCATGTATGAGTAGCTCTCATTCATGTCCACCAACCAGATGAAGTTAAAAAGGATACAAGGGTTAGTAGTTGATGCTGAGAGTATAAATCAATCCTTATCCCTCCTACTTTATCCGGGCTTGGGACCGGAAATGCAAGCATTGGCGGAGTTAAGAAGGTTTTGGTGAACACCAAATTAATAAGATAATTATATATATTAAGTATATACAGTTACAGACCCACAAAAAACCTAACCTCACTGTGCTATACAACACTACAAAGGCTGGAATAAACAAAAAAGGACACTAACAAGCAAATTCTTATATGCAGCAAGTTGAATTTGCCATGTGCTAGTGTCGAACTTGTCCTTGATGCACAAAAGAGCATAATTACGTCTGAAATAACAAAAAAGAACACCAAAAAAACAAGAATATAGAAATGCTCAATGCCAAATGGTTGCTATGCTTGTGTTGAACCTATCATCGTGACGCAAAAGAACACAAAAAGATTACAAACTAGGAAGTTAGTAAACCTTGGCCGAAACCAACTGCAACCTATCCTCAGACCAGATCAGAAAAGTAGGTAGTTCCAGATCCTTCAAAAAGTAAGAGTCATCTCCTTGTGGATCATCCCATATTAACGCAGACTGATCATGAACTTCCTCGACATAGACCCTCTTCTCTGTTGGCTTCACCTTTCTATAATGAACATAATCACCAGCAACAATACATCCTGATGCAACAACCCTTCTTCTATTATCTAGCAGTTGAACTTGCAAGGAAGGATATTCATTAGATATACTGTTAGCATGATCCAAGCCTTGATCATGTTGATGACCTAAGTGACAATTGGACCCTTTCTCTGGGCTGAGAGTTCCTACATGAGATGATGATGTAGGTGCCTTGCGTTTCATGCAGTTCAACATCTCTTAATAACAAGAATAGATAAAATCATTATCTATAAAATATTAAACTTGAACATACTGCCTACATTACAACAAGTCAAAACTTAAAAACTTACCTTCACTGCGCTGCCCAAGGACCCCAATTCACCTTCAATACCAATAAGTTTACCGCCCATAAATCTCACATCGCCTTCAATTTTGTTTAGTTTAAGTGCATTCTCATTATGTCTTTGTTGAAGGGAATAATGTGCAATTGCTGCCATTCCGACTTACTTCTTCGACATATGGGATGAGTAGCCACGAATCCCACCACTTCGTTTTCTTCCAAAAACCTCCTCCAGTTCAGCTGAAACCATATTACTAGAACTTGGTTGTTGTCCTTTTTTTTTGTTCCTATCCAGATCCCCTGACACTTTTCCCTGCATTTAGAATGAAAATATGTAGTTGGAATAAATACTATTTACCAATGAGATCAGAAAGACCAAAAATAGTAGGTGCTGGTAGACATATATACAAGTTACTTGTTACAAATAAAAGAACTTACATGCACTTCAAGTGCACTAGGATGGACAGTCCCGTCACGTCTTAAATGTCCATATATCCACTTCTTTGTATTCGACGGTAGTACCACTTTTTCGCTCGTTTTTTCCGACAAATACAGATATAGCTGGCTGGTTATCTACAAATACAAGTAACGGAAGATAAAAAAAAAAAAAAAAAGATCAGGAATATGAATACTTACTAACTTATACTTCTTGTTGTGGTATGTGCACCTCCCAAGTGTATGGTGGATAGTGTTTTTGGCCTTGCTTTCTGCATTCACCTTATTCTTTGTTATCTTTTCTGGATTTTTCTCCATATCAACAAATTCCTCCCATATATTTGGATTAATGCCATCAATCCCAGGTGGAACATCTGCTCTTACACTTTCCAGATTTCAGGAGTGAGTTCTGGAAGTGCTTCATCTTCCTCCTCAGCCTCAGGTATTTCAACTCCATCCCTTATTGCTTGTTCTACTCTAAGAGTTGCTTTTCTGCTTCTCTAAGAGCTTTTACTATCCGTTTTAATGCCTGCCTTAACTCATATTTGAATCGCTTGTAATATGGTGGAAATGACACTTCAATGATTCCACGACAGACTGATGGGTAAAAAGTCAATGAAAATTCACCCTAATATACACATTAAGATCAATAGTCAGGAATAAGATCCAATTTGACTTGAAGAGATTAATACAATAAAAGAAATAGTTTTGTTATCATACCATCAAAGCGTTCCACACATCGTTTTTAAAATTGTAAGGGACCAACCTCCACTCCTTGTATGATATAGGAATATGACTCCTTATGAGATCTCCTACCCTAGTAGCGAATCTCGCTGCTGCATCTCCTTCGATATTGCCAGCAATATTGACTTCAACAAGAAGCTTCGGTTTTGCGGATATATTTTGCTGCGATGATGTAGTAGTTGATGTAGAGGGACCAGAACTGCTTGGATTTAAGGCCATTCTACTACAAAATAAAAAACAAAATCTTAGTCAAATGATAACACAATCAAGTAATACAGGAACCCATTCAAAGACTAAACTATTCATATTAGTCACAGTAAGAATACATGCCAGCACAACCAAATTCAAAAACATATTAAACTACTCTACATTAAGCAATAGATCAATGCTAACATAACCATATATTCAGATAACGAAAACACAAGGTTAAAGGAATGTTCCTATTACACTATCAGAAGCAAACTACAAAGAATAATGTTCTTGTAACACTATCAGAAGCAACCACAGTTACAGATTTAATTTCTTCGAAATCAGGCTTTATCAAGTCATCCACATGTCTTGTCATGCTCATTGGTGAGTGAATCATAACAGACCAATCAGGATTCTTCAAATCTTGAGATAAAAAGCTTGCTTGGCCTCAAAGTCCATTATAGCTGGTTCATCATTGTATTTTTAGATGCTCTTGAACCTATTCAAGTTTACCACCACCAGGTTTGAATCTGGGCAGAGTTTACACCCAAGACTCTTACTTTCCACCTTCACCTAGTCACAATAAAATACCACCTCCATAAAATCTATGTAGTCAACCTCCAGAATTTGACGAATCACGCTATAATATTTGGTCTTCTGATCCTAGAGGTTTTTATCTTTACTGCTAGCCCTGAATGTGGTAGTAGATTCAAACCAGACCCCACTATCCTGTGTAACATGTTTTTCATCAAAGAACTTTGGAGAGAACGTATAACCGTTCACCTGATAATTGTCAAACTGTTTTGCTCCTACTGGTCGCTTTACATAGCGCCACAATTTTCCATTCATCTTTCCCTCTTTGTCCAACTGCGAGCAGTAAGAACTTGTTAGTCAAAACACACAAGTTACAGGTAACGACATAAATTGAGTAATACAGTTACAGAATAAACTTTGACACACCTTAAAATACAACCATTTGATGAAATTTGTCTGTCGTTCTATCTCGCTGATTGATTTCCCTTTCCCATTTGAATTAACATACACTTGGTCACAATATTCACTACAATCCAGTTAGTTGTCATAACCAATTAGTACCATAGTTGTCATAATAATTAGTACCAAAAAGATAAGAAAAGCTGATACAAAATGGTAACAGAAAGATAACCCACATGTAGTAGTCTGCTACACCTTCTATTTCACGACGAAAAAGCACCCATCGACGAATTTGAATAAACTGAATAGTAGTCAAAGTCACAATTACATCTCCATAAATAGGTCATTCATCGCTATACTCAGATTCAGGATCTAAGAAGGCTTCTTGTGTAGCTATGTGATTGCCATCCTTCACATTTGACAAGTGTTATTCCATCGCATGCACAGCTTATTCAGAGGTAAGGTGCGCTTGTTCAATCGACCCTTCCACATAACTTTTGTTACTTGGTATGTTTTTACATCTCTTCATCGCTCTGCTTAACAGAAACAATGCAAGTTAATATGAAACAAGTATCAAATAAAAAAGAACTGCAAATAAAGACGGTAAATGTAAGGTGCATACCTTTCAAAGGGATACATCTGTAGGTATCGAACTGGTCCACAAGTAAGCGCTTCATCCGCCAGATGCACCACAAGGTGGATGCTAATATAAAAAAGGAAGGAGTGAAATACTTTTCCATCACACATAATGCCCCAGAAACCATGAAATTGGCCTGTTGAAGTTCAGTTTGATTAGAACTTTTGCGCACAAGATCCTAAAGAATAAGCTCATCTGGTGAAGCGCATTACGAAGATCTGGGTACCTCGGGAAAGCATGTTGAAGCAGCAATGGAAGCAAGTATTCCATAATCACATGATAGTCATGTGACTTCAAACAACTCAGACCCGGAGGCTTAACTGTCACATTGTTTCCGAGATTGGATGAAAATCCAGAAGGAAACTTCATATTCTTCAAAGTCTGTAAGAAATTTTCTCGTTCTTCTTTACTTAAACAGAAACCGGCAATCGGTACAATTTCCTTTCCTATTACAGAGTCTGTAGTGATTCATTTCCCACTATGAATGTTCATCTTCCTCATATCTTTTCGTGCTTGACTTTCCCTTTATGTCGAGAAGTGTATCTATCAAATGCTCAGTAAAATTCTTCTCGACATGCATTACATCTACACATTGACGATAAGAATTATACTTCCATGTCGATATTTCAAACAGACGCGCCCTCTTATAAAAATCTTTACTTGGAGAATCAACAGCATCACAACCAACTTCCTCATAACACTCCCTCTTTCTCTTTTTTTCCAGCTTTGGAAAGCTTCCCAGATAAATACTCAATGTTCGAAGTCTTTAACAATACATCTTCTCCACTTAATCGAGGTGGTGGAAATTTTCTCTCTGCATTCTTTAGTCCTAGATACTTTCCAGACCTAAAGGGATGTTGTGTCTTAAGAAAATTGCGGTAGTTTAAGTACACTATCTTCCTGCAGTGACCCAACCATATACTTTCTGTCTCATTAGCACACAAAGGACAAGCTTTATAGCCATGTGTCGTACACCCTGACACATTTCCATAAGCCGGTAAATCATGTATGCTCCACATAAGAATAGCTCTGCAGATAAAAGTTTCTTTTCGATACATATCAAAATCAGCGAAACCATCAATCCAAAGTTTAATCAGTTCATTTATCAAAGGTTGAAGAAACACACAAATGTCTTGACCCGGCGCCTTCTGTCCCGGTATTAAGAGCGACATTATCTGAAATTATTCTTTCATGCACAAAGAGGGTGGAAGATTATACATCACCAAGATTACCGGCCAACAACTGTAACTAGTGCACTGAATTCCCCGTGGATTGAAGCCATCAGTGGAAATACCTAGCCAAACATTTCGCGCCTTAGCTGAAAAATCAGGCCACCTTGTCTTCATATTCTGCCATTGGAGTGAGTCTACTGGATAACGCATATACTTGGGAGAACTCTGTGCTTCATCATGCCATGTCATATAGCGTGCTATCCAAGATATGGTATAGAATCTCTTAAGTCTCGGAGCAAGATTAAAATATCTCAATACCTTGCAAGGAACTTTTGTAGTTATTTGTCAATCTTTACCCTGTTTCACTACATACCTAGATGCTCCACAGTTGGGACACACAGTTTTTTTCTCATTTTCTTTTTGGTACAAAACACAATGATTAGGACACGCATGAATGGACTTAGCCTTCATTCCTAGATATATCAGCATAAATTTCATTGTTGGGTATTTTGCAGGAAAAGTCTTGCCTTTTGGGAACCAATTTTTTAGTCGTCCCAAGAGATATGTAACACTATTTCCTGACCAACCAAACATGTTTTTCATAAGCTATAGTTCTACAATTACACTAAGTGTTGTTTCATCACCTTCATAACCTGGATAAATCTTTTCCTTCACTAACTCCTTATACTTGTGCTATTTATTACCTAAGTCTGGCTCCTCACCACCTTCGTTCACATCCTTATTTAACCCTTCAAATACTCCATACGCCTTGTCGACAAATACCCCTAATCTACATTGTTCACCACTAATGTTCTCTTCTACATGTTCCTCAACAGAAATTTCTTCCTCTACATTGTCTACAGCTACGTTTTCAACATCCACATTTTCTTATACATGTTCCAGCACTACTTGTGATGATGTGGTGGACTTCTCCCCATGTAGACACCAAAGTACATATGACTTGTCTATTAAGTGTACTTCTAAATGATACTTGACTAGAGAAAAAGACAGATAATACTTATTTCTACAAATATGGAAAGGACATGGACATAATGGTGAACTTTTTATCATGTTACTATATGCAAAATCGATAAAATCAGACACCCCTTTTCTATAGACATCACTAACCTATCTTCTCCATTTATCCAACCTTTGTCACCTGCTTGCACCATTCTACAACGACACAACATATATGTTAATCAAGGACCAAACACAGCAATCTTTACACAAGCATCAACACCAACAGAAACTAAAATTGTAACAGAAGGGTTCTTTTTAATACATTACTAAAACAAGACAAACCCAGATATAACACTCTAAAATTCGAATGAAAAATAATGCAGAGTATACATAAGCAAAAACACATCAATCAATCTATAAAACATCGTCGAATAACCTAATGTTGTCAACTGAAACATGTTATAGTAACCAGCAAAACATGTAATAACAATCTTCTACCATACTCATAACCGTTCTTAAAGATCAAATATGTTATTATCACAACTAGCAAAACTCACAGACCATGCTTAAATCACAATGAATCAGCTAACAAAAGAAAAAAAATGTACAATTCATCTGAGATCTAATAGATTTAAAGAAAAACACAAAAAACTGAAACCCTTACTTGTTTAACTTGTTTATCTGGTCTCTACATCAACTACAAACAAAAAGATTCAACATTTATGATTGTAACTTATTAACCTTGAGAAACAATGATGAATCTGAATCTATTGTTCTACAAACTTAAACTGAAATCTGATAAAAACCCAAGTTTGAGAAAGGGTTTAATTTCTATGAGATTCAAAAACAAAATCAGATTAAGAATATGCTATTTAGCTACACTAACATGAATTAACAAACCACCAGATAACATGGAAAAGACATGATGAAGTTGTGCACAAAAGCAGTATCTCTCATGTTAAAATACTGGCAGAAAAATAAGTACACTCAACACTTCAACAACTGCAAGAACATGTTAAAGATCATACACCTGTATCATACTCAGAACCTTACTCACTAAGCTAAATATCAAACACGTTAACTATCAAAACTCACAGACCAACAATGAAAACCAAAGACATAACCCTTCATAAAAACATAAATCAAACACATAACTTGCAAAATATAGAGAGAGAAAAGATAAAAAAAAAATAGGGTTAGAGGTAATACCTGAATCTTCAAAGATTTTATTTCAATCTTCTTTTGTAAATTTCAAACACAAAACTTAAAAATCAAAATTTTAGGGTTCATCAATAAAAATAATTTCTATTTATAGAGAGAATACAACAAACAAATAGGGTTAGAGGTAATACCTGAATCTCCAAAGATTTTACTTCAATCTTCTTCTGCAAATTTCAAACACAGAAATTAGAAATCAAAATTTTAGGGTTTGTCAATCAAAATAATTCCGATTTCTGTAAAAGGTATATTTCTTATCCGAGGATAGAGATTTCTAGGGTTTCTAATTATTCAATTGAATCTTCTTCTGAGAGTTTCAAGCTGAGAGCATCAGTTGAAGTTTCAAGATAGAGATTTGTAAATTAGGGTTTTTTATACGGGTTTTTAGGTCAGCAAATTATACATCAGTTGAAGTTTTTTGGTTTAGTTTCTGGTTTCGATTTGATTTAGGTTTCTCTTACTCGATTTCTCTTAATCGTTTCACTCATTTTCTCTGGGTTTTTTTTGAGCTGAGTAAAGAAAAGTTTGAGAAGAAGTCGAGTGAGGGAGAGAGAGTTCGACGAGTGGCTTATTGTTCTAAGGACCAGATTTTTATTAAATTAAATATTGTCTAAATTTCAAAAAACAACCCAAAATAAAGGTGGGAATAAATGTTAATCATGTTCAAATGATTTGGTGTGAGGCAAAGATTTAGAGGGGAAATTTGAGGGGGGAAAAATGTTGGGGGGAAATTTAAGAGGGAAAATAATGTGAGAGATTTAGAAAATTGAAAAGGGATGGAATTTGGAGGGAAATAATATGGAATTATAATTAAAAAGAAAATCAAGAAGCACTCCATGGCAGTCACTTATTTTGATGCAATCAAGAAGCAAATCCCCGACCAATTTACTTTATCTGCAAGAGACTCTGTTCTTTGGCAATGTAACCAGATCAAGCATGCTCAGGATTATCTTTTGGCTGTTCCGATCAGTGGTTTGAATCAATGCCTTGGCCCCAGACAATTCAGAGCTGTATTTTGCTATCGTCTTGGTATCCCTTTATTTGTTGAGGGTGGGTTATGCTCGTGTTGTAATAATCCTATGGACATCTTTGGTGATCATGCGCTCCATTGTGCCAATGATGTTGGACTGAAATTTCGTCATGACTTAGTACGTGATGTTATTGCGAATATATGTTTCAAATCTGGTGTTCAAGCATGCAAGGAGGTGGATTTAGGTTTTATGACAGATAGTAACAAGGATTTACGTCCGGCGGATATCCTTGTTCTCAATTGGGAAAATGTCCAAGATGTTTGTATGTATGTCACAGGGGTCTCACCCTTTAATGGTGATGGTGTTCGTTCATTCGTCCCAGGCCAAGCTATCTCTAGAGCTATTTCACGTAAACGTTCTAAATATCTGAGTGAATGTACTTCGCATGGTTATGGTTTAGGATTTTTAGCTTTTACTACCTTAGGGGAACTTAGTGAAGATACTATTTTTTTTTCAAGCGTTTGAAGAATTGTTTAGTCAACCATGACGCTGGTAGTGGTCTAGGTAGTTTTATTTTTCATAGATTGGGTGTTGTCATTCAAAAAGGAGTTGGTGCTCAGCTTGTGGCTCGGCTGCCAGCTAAAAACTCTGTAATTTAATTTAAAAATTAAAAAATAACTGCTATCTTTGGTAAAAAAGAAATGATAAATAGATATACATTAAAGTAATTAAATTTTGTACAGACACATTTTAAGACACTTGTATGTGTAGTTGAAAAATCAGAATTAAAGCTACTCATATTTTTTATTTGAGACACTTATATGAGTGGAAGCACTAAAGACATATAATATATGTATCTCGAACCAAAAAATTGATATGTCTCAAATCGGGCCAAATGGTGTAGTGAGTCGACTTTATTAAACAATAATAATTTTTTTTTTCTTTTTCGTTTTCACTTTTTTTTAGACAACATGATTAGATCTTTTGGATCCAAGCGCATGCTTCTTGTCAGCAGATTACATGGTAATTCCCTTGGATCCTGCATTCCACGCTTGTTTAGGCGACGGAGACAAGGAGAACACACACATATATTGCTATCCAAGTGTCATTTTTATTCCGATTGGTCTAATTGGTCGGTCTGTTTTTTTTTCTTTCTAGCAACTCAGTCACTCTATTTCATCCTAGCAGTAATAACAATTCGATGTTTAGTGACCCACCAAATCACTTAGAGAACAATAAATAAATATGGAAAAATAAAAATAGAACGTGATATGGTGATATTCCGAGATATGGTAACAACTATCATGTTATTTGTAATTTCTGAGCTATGTTTGTCCCTTTAGTTAATAGGTTCATCAACTCATACAATCAAAATGGTTCCATCCACTTATATTGGCAGTGTCATCCTAAAGGCACAAGTTTCTAGATTTCGGAGTTCATAAAGAAATATTTTTCCTTGTTTTTCCTTGTTTTTCTATTTATTTATTTTTTCCTTTTTTTATTAAAGGCATAAAAAACTATACAAACATATAAATGCTCCCCCACACTTAAACTTTACATTTCCCTCAATGTAAAATTTAGTCATTCAAAGTAAAACTCAAGGTGGGAAATTCCGCAAATGATATGCAAAAACAAAAGTAAAATGCTTAAAAATAAAAAGATAAAGATCCAAAACCGGTGGGTTACCTCCCACTAAGCACTTGGTTTAAATTCGTCAGCCCGACTTGCTCCTTGTTTGCTAAGACTCCTCCAGATGGAGTACTTCCACAAAGTTCACTCCTTCCACAACTTCGGAAGTAAAGTTCTCATAATATGGTTTCAGCCAGTGTCCATGCACTTTAAACTCCTTTCTTGTAGCAATACTACGAATTTTTACTGCACCATGAGAAAACACATTAGTAACAATAAAATATCCAATCCAACGTGACCTTAATTTACCCGAAAATAATTGCAAGCGAGAATTAAACAAAAGCACTTTCTGCCCAACACAAAATTATTTTCTAGAAATCGTAGTATCATGAAATGACTTAGTTTTCTCCTTGTAAATGCGTGAGCTTTCAAATGCATCATTGCGAAGCTCTTCAAGCTCTTGGAGTTTCAACTTTCTTTATTTTCCAGCACCATCCAACTTCATATTGCATTGCTTAATAGCCCAAAACACCTTATGCTCAATCTCCACGGGTAAGTGAAAATGTTTACCGTACACAATACTAAAGGGAGACATCCCGATAGGTGTCTTGTATGCAGTTCTATAAGCCCACAAAGCATCATTAAGTCGCATGCTCCAATCCTCCCGTGTTGGATTTACCGTCTTCTCTAGTATGTACTTCACCTCTCGGTTAGAAACCTCGGCTTGTCCATTTGTTTGGGGATGATAAAGTGTTGCAATCTTGTACGACACATTGTACTTCTTCTACAAGCTTTGTAAGAATCTGTTTATGAAGTGTGAACCCCCATCGCTAATTATGGCTCTTGGAATTCCAAACCTTGCAAAAATGTTAGCTTACACAAAATCTGAAACCACTTTAGAATCATTAGTTGGGGTGGCTTTAGCTTCCACCCATTTTGAGACATAATCAACAGCAAGTAAGATATAAAAATTCCCATGGGAGTTTACAAAAAGACCCAGATAATCAATACCCCATACATCGAATACTTCAATAAATTGAATAAAAGTTTATGGCATTTGATTTCGAGCACATAGATTGCCTGTTCTTTGGAACCTATCACAAGTTGTACAAAATATATATGCATCCTTAAACAAGGTTGGTCAATAGAAACCGCTTTCAAGTACCTTGTAAGGGGTTCTTTTACTCCCAAAATGTCCCCCGCAAGCATAAGAGTGACAAAAATACAAGATAGAGTGAAATTCAGATTCGGGAATGCACATTCGTATCACTTGGTCGCTGCCATGTTTCCATAAGTATGGATCATCCCATATATATTGGTTTCCTAACCTCTTAAGTTTGTCCCTCTCAGCACGAGACAAGTTCTTTGGGATTTGTTTAGACACCAAGTAATTAACAATATCAGCATACCATGGTTCTCCAAAGGCAATTGAGAATAGTTTCTCATCCGGGAAACTTTCACACAATGGGATAGATTCCTTGTCTACATCAAGGAGGCTCAAGTAATACGCAACGGTGTTCTCAATTCCTTTCTTGTCCTTGATTTCAATATCAAACTCTTGCAAGAGTAAAATCCATCGTATGAGCCTTGGTTTCGCTTATTTATTCATTAGCAAGTACCTAACCGCTGCATGATCAGAAAAAACAACAACTTTTGTATCAATTAGATAAGAGCGAAACTTTTCCAAAGCAAATACAATAGCCAATAACTCTTTTTCAGTGGTTGTGTAGTTTTGTTGGGATTCATTGAGTGTCCTAGAAGCATAATAAATGTCATGAGGTATCTTCCCCACACGCTACCCAAGCATCGCACCAACCACATAATCACTTGCATCACCCATGAGCTCAAAAGGTTTGCTCCAATCCTGGTAGACATTTCATGGAAGACCGATCATGCATACATGCAGACGACATGTTGATGTCCATGTCCATACTTCACTGTCCCACGAAGGTTTGATCTAGGCCACTCAAATTTATCGGCGAAGTTGAGTGGCTGAGATCGATTTGCGACAGAAATCCTATGCCGCAAAGGATTCCAAAAGGGAGCGGTATTCCACCTTCAAGGCGCGCGTTTCGAGATGACCAAGGTTGGTCGGTCTTGACCGATTGGTCCGGCATGTAGGTGGTAGGATGATATTCACGCCTATACCTGACTATCCTATGGAAACGTGATCTAAGCCACTCAATTTGTCTAGCGAAGTTGAGTGGTCGAGATCAGTTTGTGATTTGAGAAGCGTGACCACACTAGTTTGGGCGTGCGATTTGGAGAAACCAGGCATGGTATGCCTTGTTTGGTCGGGTGAGGAGATAGATGGTTCCACGCTGATCATGTTGATGCTAACTGGACATGCTCAGTTGTCTCCTAAGACCTTCATTCGATCAGGAGAAAACAGACGCTCGTGATCAATACAAACCCTAATTAGGGTTTTGGATGGTCGTGCGTCATGCTTTGTTTTGTGCACACGAATTGGGACAACCAAACATGGTTAGTCCTGAATGACTGGTCATGTGTGTAGACGGGCCCATGGTGGTTGTGTTGCCATGCTCCGGGCCCTTTGAATCTACATCTGCACACTCCATCTATGCCTACGAAGATGGATGGTTGAGATCATTTTACGACACATGTAATATGCCGTAAACCCTAATTCAGGGTTTCTTGTTCATTCTGCTTGGTTTAGACGGTTTGGCAAGCTATACCACCCCTTTTGGGGGAGGCCGACCATGCGGGGCCCGCGTTGGGTCGGCAGTGAATATTCCAACACATGCTTGGGGGTATCGGATTCGATATGGACCATCCAATCATGCTGGTGAAGTTGGAGGATCGTGATCGTTTATATATTGTTATGGACAGTCTAGACGCTCAATCGGGCTAGTATAACACACCGAGAGTTACATGCTCAATCTGGCTAGTATAACACACCGAGAGTTATATGCTCAATCGGGCTAGTATAACACACCGAGAGTTACAGCCGGTACGGGCATTTCGTGCATGCCTCATTCTTGGTACTTGGATATTCATGTTACTCTGCTGCGAGTAATAATCAATCATCATGCCACACCAACAATGAGAGTTCTACTAGGAACAACACAGGAAATACAAGGCGTTTTATGCATTAATCAATAATGCTAAAATTCACAGAATATTCGGGTGATTGTTGCTACATTCTCCATTATAGGTGAATTAATAAAGCGAAGAAGTATTCATCACTTATCAAATGGCATTATCCTCTGCAGGACGGCTTGTACAAAATATTGGTTTTACAACTTTAGCCCTGAACTAAAATCCACCATCAACATTAAGTCCCTTTCCTAGCACATGATGTTTACACTATTGTAGGGTAGGCGTGAGGTGGTGAAAAATACATGGGAGAAAAACGGGATGAAGGGAGATTACTTGGAAAGCCTTGTTCGTCCTTTATCGATTTCACTTGTGAACCACCGTTGCAAGTATAAAATCTTGAGTGGGTCTGGTTTGCTTCCTCAGGCGTTCAAGTTGGTAAGGGAATCCTGCTTCTATTAGGATTCTCTAACTATTCTTGTATAAAATGGGATTAACCCCCTTTTCTTTTTGTTTTCCACTCGCCAAGCTCCTCCCTTCGTCGGACGTGTCACCGCTGGACGTGTAGCTGACGTTGTTGTATGTCGCTGGATTTCATTGCATCCATTTCTATTTATCTATCAGGTAGGTGCTTCGTCACCTTCTCGGAGAATTATCCCGTTGTAGATGAAACTTCTTCACAAGATGCATCATGATTAATTCCACGCTTTTCCATTATTGCATGCAAAACCTAGCTCTTAGGTTGTAGCTTGAAAAACCCTTGGCTTAGATTTAGTAGACACGATTCCCATGAATAAAGGAAAATTGTGGTATGATACGTGTGAACGAATGCGGGTCCCCATGCATGCTTGTTTGAACGTGGGTCTCACCATGTACTCCTGATCCAACATTGACCTTATGCCGGCCTTGTGACCTCGACCAAACTAGCTTGATGACGTAGCCTAATACCTGCCTCATCCAAGTATGGGCCCGAAGTGTGCTCGTACTATTCTATTAGCTAGGCATTAACATAATCGAGTCCCCAAGATAGAACTTGACCCGTTTCTTGGACTGGATGCATTTACTTTCATCGTAAGGCAATTGTCTCCAAGTATTCGATAAATGTCCACTGATCGTTATCCCGCATTTGTAGCCTTTGCAGACGCTAAGTGAAGACTCCTCTTTTCTCCGGGATCTTGTTAACTCGTGAAATATAAAGAAAACGCTGAGTCTTCTCCCATCACATAATTGTTTTTTCTTTGTTCAGGTATTACTCCATATCCATTGCATAACTCGATCTTTTTGGTGATGACTTTTGTTAACATAATCATAGATCCTTTTTGCAGAATGGAGGAAGATAGCAAGGACTGCTCTAGTATCTCTCCTGAAAGAAGCTTCGAAGTGAACAAACCCGAGGCTGATGGTCATTTCAAGGAGGTGATGGCTAAAATTGATGTTCCGCTTCTCGAGGATGATCGCTCAATACGTGGCATGCCAATTCTGTACCTTCGTGTCGCTCGAGAACGCGTTGTGATCTTCTGACTTTAATCGACATGGAAGAAAAATGGAGGCTTGAGGAAGCGTCGCAACCACCGGTAAGCGCAAGAGCTGAGAGATTTGTTGCACGGCTGAAAATGTAAAGAGTTGAACATGAACGGACTCCACGAGAAAATATGAGTGATTATCAGATCCGCGATGGTGTGATCATTCTTGATTATGATACGGACGAGCCCGAACTCCCACAAGTTGTCAGCACGATCTCCAATGTTGCAGTGGCTCTTGAGGAAGATATGAAAGCTTCCCCTACTAGGGACATCGTGGAGAACGTGGTTGCAGAAATACCTGAAGCGGAGGCTAAGGCAGACCCGGAGGAAGAATTAGTAGCGACATGTGATGATGTTGAGGCAGACTTCAATGGTGGAGAATACACGGTCGACCTTTGATGACAGAAACTTCATGTTATTTTTCTTTTCTTCTTTTCAGAGTATTTTCCCATGATCTTGTGAATAATTTTCTCCTTTCACTCAGTGGAGTCTAAGTTCAAGGTTTTCTTATTTTTGTTTACTTGTTTGAACGAGTTTCTCATTTTTGAGATAAATTCTTCATTAAGACTGCATCATAGTGGTTGTGCTTTCATATGATTGTATGTGATCCTTGTGATAAGAGAAGTAATGCCATAATACCACGGACATGTCCGCACTCTCCTGACGTAAGCTCGTCTGCGCCCTCCTGATGTAAGTTGGGACATACTCTTCAAGATGCTATCCTTTTTCCTTTGCATGCATTTTATTCCTCCAACTTTCCCGAAAGGTGTGAAGTGTTTTCCTTTTAGGATTCTATGGTTTAATCTGGTGGGTAATAATGGTTTAATCTGGTGGATAATGATGACTCGGGTCGAACCTAGGTCTTTGTGTCATTCCTAGGGGTAAAAATTTCTAAAGAAAATAATACTTTAATTGAGAAATTGGAATCCTAATAATTATGAATGCAAGTATTTCAATCATTTTTTGAAGGAATTAAAAAATAGCAAGGAAAGGGAAATTATTAGAGGAATGCTGGAGGAACCATTACGGAGAACGCTGGAGAGGAAGAGTAGCACATCGTCTCTATGTACTGTAGGGTTTAAGCCATCGTGAGTGGATCGTCACACCCTCAATCTTGTCAGAATTGATGATCATGCAGTAGCCGCCTAGGATGACATCTGCTACCAAATATGGTTCATCTTCCTTTGTCACCAACAAATCAGATTGGTTAGTCATTTTCACCGCCACATTTCCAACTTGAAATGTGGTCCTCTTTGCTACCATATCTCCAATTTGAAACGGATTTGGACTTGACACATTATCTTGTTTCTGGGACATGTTGTCTCTGACTGCTTCCAAGCTCTTAGAAAAACATTTGAAAGGACCATCACCCCACTCACACCTCTTATTGGCGGTTAGGTTGTTGATTGAAACAAGTCCCCGAGCCTCAGCAGAAATAGGCTTTACTGTTTGTAAAAAAAGGTTATTCTATGAGACTTACATGGTCTCGGAACCTTTTAAGGTATGAATTCGGGCTTTTTCCTTGAAGTTGCGTCACATTTTCAAGGTATCGATACGTCAATAAATAATCTTCAGGAGTTGATGGCTTGTTGGAGATTCTTTCAGGTACTGAAATCAGCAAAGGACTCACTCCTAGTGCTGCTTTGTTGTTGTGTATCCACAGGCGTCCCAGGATCATGTTGCAATTCAGATACTCTTTCACTATGTAAAATTTAGCATGTGTTATAGTATCACCGATTTTAACTTCGAGGTCAATGTATCCATAGGCACCCCTAAATTCTCCTTCTGAGCTCTTAATCACGGTTGGGCTGCGAGTAGCTTCTTGTTTTGAAATCCTTGTGACCCTAAGAGTCTTGCCAGTGATGATGTTGAACTCGGAGGCTGCATCAATCAATGTGCTGTCGAACTCGACATCTTTCAAATGAGTGATGGTCAAGAGTCTCCAGTCTCCTTTGCTGGTCGCGTCTTCAAGGAAAGACTGTGGCCTCGAGACTGCTTCCTTTTCAGGATACAAACGCCTACCTGACACAACATGGTTGATCTCTGTGAACATGTCTTGGCGTTGTCCCTTTGAGAGATACAAGATTTCACACAAACGTTCCATCATGGTCTGTACCGTCTTGCGGATAGAATCCCCCGAGATCATGCAGCTTCTAATGGGAAGAGGGTCCCTATGAACGCCCTTGTTTCCTAACTAGAGTTCTCCTACTTCCACCTTTTCTCTGAAGATTTGTTTCAACTTGTTGCAATCTTTGGTAGGGTGATGGACAAACCTATGGTAGCGGTAGTACTTGGGATTTGTCATCTCGTCCTCGGTCGGTGGGCGTCTGATAGGTGGTAGCTTGATCGCGTCATCTTGAATCCATGCTTCCAGGAGTTCTATGACTTCATTCATGGGAAAGGGGAAATTTGGAACTGTGTCTCCGGACTCTTGCACATGAGTTTTGTCTGCTCTATTTTGAGAAGAATTCGTATGTGCTGATGCTACACGCTTGGGCGGTTATTCTGTTGCTGACGCTTTCCTCTTCCCTCCTTTGCCTACCAAACTCACCATAGGGCCAGTATTGTATTGTTTGTTGATGAGACACCTGCTTCCTCTGCTGTCGCGTTCATCTTCATTTAGGACGATCTTAGTTCTCACTAATAACGCTGGGGCTGTTGTGACCGATCATTTAGCAGCTTCATGTAGCTCAGAAAATGTTTGAAAGCCCAGGTTCTCTAACAAAGCACGGTATATGTGAATCATTCCGTTAATGCATAGCTCAGAAAATGTTTAAAAGCCCAGGTTCTCTAACAAAGCACGGTATATGAGAATCATTCCGTTAATGCATAACTCCACTAACTGGCGTTCGGTGACATTCAGATCATGACAGTCCAATGCCTGAGTTCTGAAACTCTTGAAGAAGTCATTCAGATGTTCGTTGCTCCGTTGAGAGATTCATCCCAAATCAGAAAAGGTGACCTGCTATGACACGAAGAAATACTTCCTGTAGAAGGCGTCGACCATCTCACTCCAATTGGATATACTTTTAGGTGCGAGACTGTTGTACCAAGTGTATGCTCTTCCAGTAAGTGTCTTCGAGAACTCTTTCAGAAGGAGAACATGATTGTATTCGTGCTCTCCTAAAGATTCCAAAAATCGAGATACATGTTCATGAACGTTACCAGTACCATCATAAATGGAGAATTAAGGAGAGACATAGCCCCTTGGGACAGGAATTCATTGCACATCTTGAGGGTATGGAGGCTGTTATTGTTGCATGTACGCCATATTTCCTTTTCCCCGGATTCGGAGGAGTCGCTTCAGGTCCTCATGCGTAATGAAGTTGGATGGTTGGCCTCTTTCTCTTGGGCATTCAGGAGTGTCACGAGTTTCCTCATCCATGCGGGTATGCGCCATTGAATTTGCCTGCCCCGGGTGCACCGAACACGTTCCTTGTTGACTTCAGGGGCTGTCGTGGCCCCTTCGGCAATCGTTCGGTAAGGGTTTTGAGAAAAGTAAGTACCTCTTTATGAGTCGCAGCCATATCTGTTTGGGCTCTAGCAAGAACTTCCTTTCTTTCCATCAAGTCCACCATGGTGATAGAGGGTTGTACTCCTCTTGTTCCTCCATCCCCTCGTCCCGATAGAGGAGTAGCGGTTTCCCTAGTGACGACCGGAGGCGTTATACTTGAAGAAATGCCGGGAATTGCGACTGCTCTAGCTCTGGTGATAGGAGGTGTCACGCCTACTTGAATATCCACGGATCCGCCGGTGTTAGTGGTAGAGGAGACGTCTCTACGAGATGATTTGATCACATTATGCACGGCAGCTCCACGGACAGGGACAGTAATTCCAAGAGTGTTGTCGGAGCTGGTTCCATCGGAATTGATCGCTGATCCTGACCTAATTTCTACCATCTTGCAATTTGAACAGATTGAAATGAAATTTAAAATTGATCCTGTAACCGAGAGATTAATCTCCCATTGTGGTCGCCAATTATTTATGGGTAATAACTACTTCTGCTGGTTTTGGTAATTTGGGGTGTGTGGATGAGAAATGAATCTAAACCCTAAACAAATGCACTGCACGGGAGTGTTTTTGATTCTAGAGATCAATCTACACAATTATGGCCTAAACCAAGAAATGGTCGTTCCAGACTTGTTTCGGTCACAAAGTGAAGGAGATGGGGTTGATCTTAGGGAGGGAAGCTAAGAAGGTGTTGAGATTATGAAGGTGTAGGCTTGTTTATGACTTGTAACAGAAAGGTGAGCAGGCTTACGATTAATCCAAGAAGGCTCTGGTTGTTTGAATACGTCTCGTATTAATACTTTGTTTCTGTGTTGTGTTCTGTTCTGTCTTGGAAATAGGGAGGAGAACTTATTTATACAAGTCATTTGAGCCTTATTCACATCTCTCATGGTAAGTGGAGGAAGTGGAGTGATGGAGTGATGTATTAGTATAGTTGTGTGTTAGTGTCACACGATCAATCTTGCCCACTTCTCCTATCATCACTAACCGTCCATGTCTTCCTGACACGTTCTTGTGATGGCGCGTTGCACGCTGTAAACCTCCAGACCAATACCCCAGTATGTATCCCCCAGTTTGTGATATGATTGATGTCTCGAGTGTGTGGATCGTGGGACCCAAAGAAGGTAGCATGTAATGCTAGTTAGATAACTAAGTTATTTTGGAAGTCGATACTTGTAAAGTATCGTGTGTATTCTATGCATGTTATGCATCGAATGTATTCGGCATATATAAAGCATCATTGTTGAGCATTATGCCCTGCCTACTTCACGTGAGGGTTTGGAGGCTGCGCTAGCAAATACTACCTTGGCCGACCACATGACATGGCAGAGTGGCAGACGGTGATCACGGTGATACCTTACTGGTCGCCTAACTCCTATACTAGGCCGGCTGTCTAGACTGGATAAGTTGGACGGACAATATGACTTGCGACCCACATCTGCGACCATCAGATTAGGGTTTAGGAGGTGCGCGAGTGCACTCCTTCAGCTTGGTCGAATCCAAGCATGTGAGACATTTCATGGAGGACCGATCAGAAATGCGTGTAGACGGCATGCTGATGTCCATGTTCATGCTTCACTATCCCACGAAGGTTTTATCTAGGCTACTAAAATTTACCGGTGAAGTTGAGTGACTGAGATCAATTTGCGACAGAAATCCTATGCCGCAAAGGATTCCTAAAGGGCACGGTATGCAACCTTCAAGGCGCGCGTTTCGAGACGACCAAGCTTGGTCGGTCTCGGACGATTGGTCCGACGTGTAGGTGGTAGGCTGATATTCACGCCTATACCTGACTTTCCCATGGAAACGTGATCTAATCCACTCAATTTGTCTGGCGAAGTTGAGCGGTCGAGATCAGTTTGTGATTTTGGAAACGTGACCACACTAGTTTGGGCGTGCGATTTGGAGAAACCAGGCATGGTATGCCTTGTTCGGTCGGGTGAGGAGATAGATGATTCCACGGTGATCATGTTGATGCTCACTGGACCTGCTCAGTTGTCTCCTAAGCCCTTCATTCGATCAGGAGAAAACGAACGCTCGTGATCAATACAAACCCTAATTAGGGTTTTGGATGGTCGTGCGTCATGATTTGTTTTGTTTTGTCCGCATGAATTGGGACAACCAACCATGGTTAGTCCCTAGTCATGTGTGTAGACGAGCCCACGATGATTGTGTTCCCATGCTCCAGGCCCTTTGAATCAACATATGCAACCTCCATCTATGCCTGTGAAGATGGATGGTTGAGATCGTTTTGCGACACATGTAATGTGCCGAAAACCCTAATTCATGGTTTCTTGTCCATTCTGTTTGGTTTGGACAGTTTGGCAAGCTATGCCACCCCTTTTGGGGAGGCCGACCATGCGGGGCCCGCGTTGGGTCGGCATTGAATATTCCAATACCTGCTTGGGGGTATCGGATTCGATCTGGACCATCCAATCATGCTGGTGAAATTGGAGGATCTTGATCGTTTCTATACTGCTATGGACAGTCTAGACGCTCAATCGGGCTAGTATAACACACCGAGAATTACATGCTCAATCGGGCTAGTATAACACACCGAGAGTTATATGCTCAATCGGTCTAGTATAACACACCGAGAGTTACATCCTGTACGGGCATTTCGTGCATGCCTCACTATTGGTACATGGATATTCATGCTACTCTGCTGATAGTATCAGTCATCATGCCGCACCAACAATGAGAGTTCTGATAGGAACATCATAGGAAATACAAGGAATTTTATGCATTAATCAATAATGCTAAAATTCACAGAATATTCGGGGGATTGTTGCTACATGCTCCATTCTAGGTGAATTAATAAAGCGAAGAAGTATTCATCACTTACAAAATGGCCTTATCCTCTGCAGGACAGCTTGTACAAAATATTAGTTTTACAACTTTATCCCTGAACTAAAATCCACCATCAACAACATCGTTCAAGGATTAATGACAAATTGTTCAAGCAAAGGTCAAATGAATCACCAAAGACACTAAAGTCGTCCATGAACACTTCGATTATGTTTTCAACATATTCTAAAAATATACTTACCATACACCTTTGAAAGGTAGCTATAGAATTGCACAAGCCAAAAGGAATCCTTCTATAAGCAAAAGTACCGAACGGACAAGTGAAAGTGGTTTTCTCTTGATCCTCCAGTGCTATCACAATCTGGTTGTAACCCGAATAACCATCAAGAAAACAATAGTAAGAGTGTCCCGCTAAAAGTTCAAGTATTTGATTAATAAAAGGCAATGGAAAGTGATCCTTCCTAGTGGTGGCATTCAATTTTATATAATCTATACTAGCCCTCCAATCGGTTTGCACACGAGTTGGGACAAGTTCATTCTTATCATTCTCCACCACGCTCATACCTGATTTATTTGGTACAAATTGTACCGGGCTCACCCACTTGCTGTCGGATATGGGGTAGATAACACCCACTTCCAAAATCTTGAGTATCTCTTTTTTCACAACTTCCATCATTGGGGGGTTCAAACAACGTTGCGCTTCCCTTGTAGGCTTTGCATCGTCCTCCAAACGGATTTTGTGCATACAAATGGCAGGGCTTATACCCTTGATATCGGAAATTGTCCATCCTATGGCCGACTTGTACTTCCTTAGCACCCGTAGAATTTTTTGCTCCTGTAATTCACTAAGCTCTTTAGAAACAATCACAGGTAACTCTTCTTTATCACCCAAGTACAAGTACTTTAAGTGAATTGGAAGAGGTTTCAATTCCAACTTTGGAGATTTAACAATGAAAGGTAAAAGTTTTTCATCACTGCATGGTAAAGAAATAAAAGAAATATTATGAGTTTCCGGGCATCCTTGTAGTGAGTTAAGATCACCAAGGGCTTCCTGTACTTCATTACCACACTCTAAAAAGAGTTTCTTCAACCCATTCCATGTTGTGACACTTCCGGGAGGCAAATAATACAACCAATCCTTAGCACTATCCTCCAAAGAGAATCGAAAAACCTTCAACATTGCACTATCCGCCTCAATATCCGCTGGAAGCATGGCCGTGACAATGGTGTGGAAGTTCATAAGGTGTTTGTTTGGTCTTCATTCACCATTCCATGGAACTTTGGTAATTCTCTAAGCAACCCCGGCTTGATCTCGAAAGTAGAATTTGTTTGAATACACCCTATTATGTATCCATCTTGTGAGAAGCCAAGTCCTTGAGTGTATGATTTGCATCACCCATTACTTCTTCTTCTTCTTCAAAAGGTGGTTCTTGTTCAAGCGGAACCTCTTGTTCTACAACTTCTTCCTCTACTTCCAACTCTAGTTCTTCCGCCTCGTCCACTCTTGCTTGGAGTATTGTTCCTTCACGAGTAGTTATCCCGCCGCACCTTTGATAATTCCAATTATTGGGAGCCAGGGATTAGTACCTGAAAAACAATTCTCACAAACTAAGTAAGAAAAACGAAACAAGAAATAAGAAGCAAAGATAAAAGAAAAAATAATAAAAAGAAACTAAAAACTATATAATAAGCCGAATGCCTCCCCGGCAACGACGTCAAAATTTGATCATTGTAGTATGCGTCAAAAATAATTCACTTTCCCACTCTACTAAATATGAATGAAGTACGTGGTAAGAAAGAGTTCGTATCCACAGAGAGGCAATTGTTGTTATGCAATTTTCAGATTCTTAAGTAACCAAGGGGGAATTTTGTTCTTATCAAAGGAATAAAATAAAATAAAGCAAAGCAAATAATTGGAATAATCAATAAGAGGAAGATATTGGTCACGGGATAGTATCATTCACAAACATGTATTTTTCATCAATGACTAGAATTGGTAATTTAATCTCGCAATTATCAAAAGTCCTAGGACATCTTGATCGCAAGAGTATCCCGTTTATTTCCTGATTTTATCACAAACAACATTAAAAGATGCTATTGTAAAATCTAGTTAAAAAGCAACCTAAAGTGTAAAAGCACAATTAAGTTTAACTCCATAAGAGAAATAAGTTATATGAAATAAGACTAATCAATGCAAACAAACGTGTAAAAGCATTAATTCGTTTTAACAAAGGTTATGATTCATATGCGATTAAAAAGATGTATCACTACAAGATTTAACCACAAGATGCTACTAGAAATCAGAGATAACAACTTTTATGTATTGAAAAATCTAATATATCTATAGAGATGAAAACAAATCCAATTGATTCCGGACTCAACCAAACTAGCATTCAAATCATATGATAATAAAAATAATGAATAATAAACGATAGAATTGAGACAAAACTAATTCATAGAATCAAATAACATATTTGGTGAAATCAACTTTATCCCATAACCAATAATTGTATTTAGCTACTCATATTAATGGAGTTCATCATAATCATAATCATTAATAAAGAAGATGAAAAATAACGAAAAGCAAACCCTAGTAGTAGTTCTCTCCAAAGCTCCAAGAATAATACGTGATATCTCCAAAGAAGTATAAGACTTTTCCTTTTGTAGCTTCTTTTGTTCCAAAATTAGGTCTAGTCTTCAAAGGTACAATGGATAGAAGTCCACCAAGCCCAAGTGTGAGAGAAACCCATGTAGAAACTACACCCAAAAAGTGTCACCGGAAAACTGCTGAATGTGCTGGAAGTTGGTCGGAAATCAACTTCAGGTGACCGGTCTTCATTGGTCAATCGGTTCAACTCAGTCAGCCGAGTTAGGATGAGTCAACTGGGTCATATGTGAGTCAGCTACTAGTCATATAAGTATTGTCTGAGTCGGTAAAACCCATTCATCCATAAGGTTAACTTGGCTGAATTGGCTCTAGGCTATAACCATCTTGCACAGGACTTGAGCTTTGTATCCTTAGTTGCAATGCTGCTCAAGCCTTCAGTTCATCTGTAGCTACATAAAATGTCCTCCCTTTTAGTCTAATTATTGTAACTCCTTGTAGATCCTATTTTTTCAGGGGTATAATTGACAACCAAATTTTAATATAATATATTTAAAAATCCATGCCTTGGAATTTTACAAATTTTATGTTATTGGAAAACCAAATTTTAATATAATATATTTAAAAAAGGATTTTGGAAAGTAGAAAAATCTAAACAACGAGTACAAACAACAATATAAAATTTAATGTTTTTACGAAAAATTTGATGATAACTTTTAAAATTTAATGCATAGCCATTATGCAAAGCATCACAAAGGATGCATAATACATGGGGAAATTGAGGAAAACTACCACAATGAATACATAGCACATGGGGTAAATTGATGCAAACCACCACAAAAGATGCATAGAAAATGGTGAAAATTTATGTAAACTACCATAAATTGGATGCATATCAATTTTAACCTTATAAAACCATCACACATAATGATGTTTCGTTTTTCTTTGGTCGTCCCTCCCACCGTGAAAGCGGTAATCTAGTATTAATGGTTGTTTGACCCTGTACTCTCGTTTTAATTTCTCCACCCTCACTCGTTTTCTCTCAAAGGGATATAGATATAAAATGGTGAACCAAACAACTAAGATCAGTTCTTCACTAAATTAAAAAATACTTTAATTTATAATGAGGCGATTTAAAGATGGAAACGCCATAACCCTGTACCAAACCCACCAAGACATGGATCGACTATGGGTGAGGCACGTCATAACCCACCGTATGTTGGGTCGGTTGTGGGTAGAAATTTCCGTCACCCAAACCGACCCACCCACCCGCCCTACACTATTCCTACCCTTAGATTATGTAATTCTAACCTAAAATAAGTAATGTATGTAATTTTTTTTTTTTTTTTTTTTGTAAGTAATGTGCATTTTATGGTGGGTAACCCACCCACCACCCACCCGACCCAACCCACTGTATAGTGGGTCGGGTGAAAACCGACCCATTGTATAGTTGGGTCAGTTGTGGGTGACAACTTATGTTACCCACCATCAGTGGGTTGGATGGTGGGTGAGGCCAAACCCGACCCAACCCGACCCATGTGCAGCCATATATATTTTTGTTCTGAAAAATTATCAAGAAAGGGGATCCGAATTCGGTGAAATGATGGGTTCTGGTTGTTATACGTAATAATAGTTGGTAATCTTAACAATTATCAGACGTATTTTGAGGTTTGGAGAAATAATTCGGAAATTATAATAAAAGCATTTGACTCTACTTGCTCATGTTGAATTTATGGGGTCAATTGACACGGTATTAAAATTTCACGATACAAGTAAACTCATTTTTTGTACCGTTAGTTGAAATTGATCTCTCATGCTCCCTCCTACTGTGGTGGTAGGGTTTCTAACCTCGTAATTGCCAAAATCCACTCCAGTTTAAGGAGTTTGGAAGTAGTCTAGGGACCACTCGACTAGGGTTTCTCCAGTATTAAAATTTCACGATACGAAGCCGATAATGGTTTAGAGGAAAGGGTTTATCCTGAGAATACTGTTTTAGAGTCCAAGGATTTAGAAACAATAGTCTTAGACGAAGAAGATAAACTCGTAGAGCTTTTAAATATGTATGAGGATGCATCACCTAAATATGCCCTACAAGAAGCAATTGACCATTTTCAGGATTCTGATGATCTAGAAATTATGGAAATTGTAGCTAGTCTATCTAGAGACACCCAAAACTCTAAGTTTTGGGGTGATTATCATTCTCCATGTGCCTTACCTTTAGCTATTTTAGAGATCCCTCACTTGGGACTTGATATATGTGCCTCAACCATTGTGCCAGATTACCTTCATACTATCTCTCCATAACCTAGTGATGTCCATAAAGAATTTTAGTTGTTGGAAACCCATCCTCTAATTGATGTGGTTTACCCAGGCTATGATATCCAGATTGATTTTGTTTTCCCACCAAAAAATTTGCTTCCAATTGTGGGAACGTTTGAATTTGAAATGTGTAAATTATTAAGTTTTGAGACTAAACCTAATTATTTTAGGAAAATAGAATCGACACATTTGCTTAAGAATGACCACCACTCTCATTATGGTCAACTGTGTAAGTCAAATATGATTGACTTAAAGGATCCTCAATTATTCAGTTTATTATTACGTGCTTCTAAAATTTTCCAGACCTTAGAACCTGATATTTCGGATCTTACTTATGAGGAGGGGAAACCCATGAAAATATTTTATTTAGACCCCTTTATTGAACCTAAACCTGAACCACAACTAGATGTAGTTGTCTTAAAAAGGAAACTAGGAAAGGGTGCGCTATGTTTATTCACTTTCTTATTTTGCTGCAGTTTCCTTTTATATGCGTTAACACTTTTTGATGCAGATGATCCACAGTTATTCCGGCTATTGCTATATGATACGAGGTGATTAATTCTTACTTATGTCTGGCTGAAGACGTTAAACTTAGAACTTCTTGGGAGGTAACCCAATATTTATGCGACACGGTAATATCTTTCCTTATCTCTTTTACTTCAAATGGTAACAGTTTCTCCTTGTTCATGCTTTTAATTTTATCTTTAGAACATCGAGGACAATGTTAGATTTAAGTTTGGGGGTATGGGAGAAACATTTTGTTAGTTGCAATAAATAAACTCCAGAGCCTAGAAATTTATGTTTATTAAGGATGGCACTAACCAATCTAAGTGGATGGAAGCATTTTTTTTGTAGGAGTTGAGGAACCAATCTGATTAGATGGAAACATCTAAAGAGTCTATTCATAAAAGCACATAGCTCAAGTGTTATAAATAACATGGTAGTTTCCCCATATCTCGTTGAGTCCTTTTCACTTCTATTTTTATTTTGTTTTCTTTAAAATATGTTTCTCTAAGTGATTAGGTGGGGATAATGATTCAAGTTGTTACCACTGTTAGGGTGAAATAGAGTGATTGAGTTACTAAAAAAAATAATATATTAACACTTGGGAATAGAAATATGTGTGTGTTTTCCCTGTCTCCGTCGCCTAAACAAGCGTGGAACGCAGGATCCATGGGAACTATCATGTAATCTATTGACAAGAAGCATGCGCTTGGATCCAAAAGATCTAATCATGCAGTTAAAAATAAAAATGAAAACAAAAATGAAAAAAAAATAAAAATGAAAAGTTTATTATTGTGCAATAAATTGACCGCTGGTTCCCTTGTATATGCCAGACGAGTTGATATAGAATTAGGATTGTCGACCACTAGTTCCCTTGTATATGCCGGTTGTGTTGATATTAGTCAGACTAGTATCTCAGTCCAATAGGATAGGTTCATTTTGGCAGTGGCCTTCAGACAGATATGAGAAACAACGTTCACTTAGTCAACATCAAAACCATCTATGTTTTTCTATATCCATCTCTTAATCTTTTCATGTGATTTGTTGACTCCGAATATTGATGTCCATAGTGCAACTATCTGAGTAGAGCTCTGTCACTTATATATGAATTTTAGTATGCTTGAGTGCAAACTCGTGTACATCAATTGGAATTTCGCATCAGGGTATTTCCTCTTGTAGTCAATAAGTATGCCAACCAAGGAGATTCTTTAGTGCATTCCAAGGTTCTGCGTAGATAGATAGGGTCTGGAGTGTAAAGGTTTTGTGGGTATATCTCTGGTAAGCCCTCCCGAGACTATAACTCGGCCACTAGGGCCACCTAGGGGTTTAAAGGATTATTGCATATGCTAAATGCAATCGACGATGCCTGCGACAGTGAGTTAGGATTTTATTTTGTAGATTTGATTTGCTCGGGACTACCAAATAATAAGTTTGGGGGTATTTGATAGACGCATTTATGTGTCTATATTAGTCTCAATTCTCTGTATTGTTAGTACTCGATTCTGTACTTATTTGGTTATTTTATGTCTTTGTAGGTGTTTTTGGAGAAATAAGCTTTTGCGGCGAATTTGGCTCGAAACGTGGTCCTGGGAGAAAATTACTAAAGGCACCCAGAAGACGTACTACATGCATCCCAGAAGTATGTTGGAGACGCCCCAGAAAAGTTATATTTACACCCTAGGAGAATTGCTAAAGGGACCCCACCAATGGATAAGGGGTACCCAAATTACTATGGGGCAACCCAGTTGATATCAGCACCAGCGAACTGGTTAGGGGCACTTCATCCCTTGCTTTTGAAGATACAGAATTGGCGGGAAAATTTGCATCAGTCTGCATGATTCTGTGGAGCGAAGTTGGACGTGATATAAAGAGATTAAACTGCGGATATCTTATGGGCTGGACTTATAACAGCCAAACAGGGTTAATACAAGTGTTTAAAACGATCAAGTTGGGCCAGATCATCGAGTTTGAAGACTAACAGAGTAACAAACATTCTCGGGTTTTGGATGGTATATATGGGAGTTTCGTGAGAGATACGGGAACATACTCTTCTGTGATCCATGTATATCAAGTTTAGAGAAAGTTTGGAAAGAATCGAACGTGACAGAGGCGTAAAGAAAATAATAGAAGAGAAAATCTTGTGACTTGCCGGATGGGAAAGGGAGATTTATTCCGAGGATTTTAACCCTAAATAGGGGCTTTGTGTGCATATATATAGATTGGTTCGAGTTCCAGAAGGGAGAGTCGGGAGTTTGGGGAGGTTGCAGAGGCTTTGGAACGAAGCTGCAGAGAAGATAGCAGCAGCAGGTGAAGAAGACGAAGAACTGACGCTTCAGAACTGTCGTTCTGAAGAACACGAAGAATAGACTAGCATTGGCAGTCTTATTTAAACAACACAAAACAAGTGTCGCTGTTGAACAGTATCTGCGATAAAAGCTTTGTAACAGTTCAACAACAATTATCTCTGTTAGTATTATCTATGTAACAGTAGTCTCTGTAACAGTGAGTTCTGAAACACATATACCTGTTACAAACTCGCTGCATAGTATTATTTCTCAATAAAAACACCTTTTGATCCATGTTTCTATCTTTTGGGTGCGTATTGAACATGAGGAGCTAAACCCCAACACTGGGATGACGGAGGAAGCCAAGTTCACAATTGTTTGGTAATTATAATTGATTCTTATGACTTTTTGCATTGATTTTTAATCGATTTATGATTTTCATTGATTATTTGTGATTTTGTTTGATAGTGTATGCTTAGTCTAAGAACTCTTGATGCACTATGCTTATGATTTACATCTAATGCTTTGTGAAATCTACTTTTGGCAAACAAATAGAGTCTAGAAAGGAGATAAAATTGTTATGAATCATTGTATAAACCAATTGATTGTGAAGTTTGGTGGAATCCTAAATCCCAGTCTCTCATAATATTGATATCATCCTTGTTTTATTTGCTACTTTTAGTATTTTATTTAAGTAAGTCCTAAAATCAACAACTTCCCAAGTCCGAGAATCAAACCCCTTACTTACCACAATTAAAAACTACATGCCCATAGGACTTAGTCTAAGATAACAGTTTAGGTTAAGTCATATGGTCTTCTAATCTATCATCTAGATAGTAAGCTGGAATAACCATCTAAGTCCTATGGCAGTTCTAATCTAGCATCTAGATGCGCTGAATGGTACAACGAAAAGTAGATGCACTGAATGGAACAACGAAAAGTATAATTAGGTTGTGCTGAATGGAACAACTCAACCATCTCAGTCGTCGGATAAAAAAATAAATCAATCTGCTCTGAACCAAACAGTGAGAAGTAGATTTTCACTACGCTGAAGCATTCAGCGAAACTACCTCGCTACTAGTTGGAATGTGAGATATATCTGGAAAGAGAGGTAGTGTTAAAGAATAAGAAACGCTTTTTGTGTAATCCGCAACGCTTTTTGTCTAATCTAGCGCATATGACTTAGTCTAACAAGTTTGCATGAAAATGATAGTAGACCACCTTTTACAACCTCTCTGGTTTCTCTCTGCAAAAGATCGAAAGACTAAGCACGAGAGTTTATTTCATTATTTTTTTATCCAAATTAAGAGAAATTTAATCCTAAATAAGATATTCTACGAGAAACAAACTTTGTGGGAATCCAGATGGCCAGAGCCGGGCCTGAGGGGGTGCAGGAGGTGCGACGCACCGGGCCCATCTCAGGCCAAGGCTTTTTTTC
Organism: Papaver bracteatum; assembly: GCA_023529315.1. NCBI lineage: Eukaryota > Viridiplantae > Streptophyta > Magnoliopsida > Ranunculales > Papaveraceae > Papaver > Papaver bracteatum. The sequence continues at coordinate 2,130,172 of JAJJWX010004298.1, forward strand.
ATGTACAAAACTAAGCCCAAACTTCCAATTTTATTTCTCACTCAACAGTTAACAGCGGGTTCTCAAAAATAACATTGGTTTTCATGCTTCATTTTGTTTTTATCCGGGGTCTCTATCATTCTCATGTTCATCGTCAACACCACCACCAGCTATTACCTGGTCTATCAATTGCAGTAGTGGATTTCATTCTTGAAGCACTTCGAGAGGAGTTTCCATCGTTACTTATATTCAATCCGAATTCTCCGTAAGAATTGGAGTTTGACATGAAGCGTGAAGGACATGATGTGCACGACACATGTTCTTAAAAACTCCACAGAGAACTCTCTCCAATTCATCACCTTTTTATTTGAACCCCAACACCTCATTCACGACCATAACCATCACCATGCATCGAGTCAACCATCCAAAGTTCACGGCGACATCAGCAATACAGACCACCACTACACCTTCACCAGTTCAATCAATATTTACCAGTCCAACGGGCTATTACACCATTGCAATATGCTAGCAGGAAACAAACTACACCATGACTGTTTAGCTGTCACCAGGCCATAGAGCCAATGTCACCAGTTCCCACATAATACCATCTAGTACTTGCCGGCACCATTGCTACTATTCAGCCACTCTGCACGAAGAAGTAGCGGGGATAAAAAAAAATTTTGTCATTGATATTCGAAATTGTCGGGGAGAAAAATAAAAATGAACGTAAAAAGGCCCTGCGGTTAAGTTCGCACCCGGCCCTAAAACGCACATGATCGGCTCTGTGAAAACACCCTTTAATACCTTATATTACCTCATTGTAGACCCTAGGGAACGTTTCACTCGAGATTTGTACTCGAAGGATACCCCGGCATCAACGCAGAATCACTCGTGAGAAAAGGGAGGGAAAAGACGAAATCAGGGAGGGTGTCTAGGAACCAGTCGATCATTGTTTCGTATTCTTAATTATGCATGCATTAAAGTCTTCAGTTGTGTTTATTGAGAATAATCCCGCATTGTTTGGCTTATGAGGTTTCTGCACTTAGTAAGTCTTGGACAATCCCTTCTTTATAAGGAGACATTCACTAGTAATTTATCTCGTAAGCATCCCTTCTAATAATCCTGGACAGTCTCTTCTATTGGAAAATGGGTACTCAAAGGATGAAATTCAGAGAACATGAAAGAATATTGTATCACTTGACTTCAAGGCCTTGCGATTCTTTTCACCAATTATTTCGACCCTTCCAAAATAATGGACGAGTACAATCGATTAACGAAATATTAATTTCAGGATACAATGAAACCCTAACAACGTTGTTGGATTCAAATGATGTACTCCGTTGACCCAACCAAGAACACACACTAATAGAATCCTAAAATATCCAACATCTTCTTCATGTTTTGGTTTGGATTCCATGATTTGGTTGACTAAATGTATTGCTCACCTATTCCAGACACATCGACGATATTATATGCATGTATCACTATTTAACATAAATACATATGATAATTAATACATGAGTTTTCCGTATATGTACTTATTTTATTATTTTATTTTATTTTACTCAAAAAGGGAAATATGTATTTCATTGCTTATTCTTCCATAAAAAATTAGTAGCATCATTGAGAAATTACATTTATTATATATACTACATTTTAGTAGGAAATATCACTGACTTCATAACGTGTTTGTAATTGAGTCCTAGTTTTTTTGAGAATTCCATATTCTCATCCTAATTTTTTGAAAATTTATCTGTATTCGCGTCAGTCGCATCCGAATCACCATGTCAGCGTCAGTGCTATCTAGTTGCTCACAAAATAACTATATTAGATAATAAAGATGTTGTAGCTAAAATCTAGACATAATACACTAAAAAGTCTTATTTTTTATAGGGCCTATGGTCCATGGATGTGCGGTCTATTAGTATACTATGGTTTTACCTTTTACTCTTATATAAATAGAATACAATACTTATGTAAAGGGGTTCCTCTCTTTGGTTAATGAAAAATATTTCTCTCTTTCTTACTCTTACTCTAAAACGTTATCTTGCACGAGCTCTTCCCAGCAGCAAGATTTTTTATTTTTTTTGGATTGCACGAGTAATTGAACAGAACTACGAAATATCATCCTCAGAAGAGATTGAGTGCCTAGCTGATAGTGGCACCACACACACTATTTTAAGAAATTGCCAATTATTTGTTGACTTAATTCCTTATAAATCCTCTGTTACTACGATGACTGGATCATCACAAGTGATCATTGGCCTAGGTAATGCTCAATTTTTGTTTCTAAATGGCACAATGATTAAAGTCACAAAAGCTATATATGCACCAAGAGATAACCGTACCTTGTTGAGCTTCAAAGATATCCATGCAAATGGTTATCACTTGGAAACTCACTGTGAATATGGAATTGAATATATAAATATTATCTCTAATACATGTGGAAGAAAACGCATTTTAGAGAAATTAATGAGTCACTCTAGTGGTTTGTACACTACCACTATTCGGATTATCAAATCACATGTTGTTACCAACGATGAACTGCTGAATAGTGACTTATACAAGCTTTGGAACAACCGTTTGGGGCACCCAGGTCGTCATGTTGTTACAAACTAAAATTGTAACAGAAGGGTTCTTTTTAATACATTACTAAAACAAGACAAACCCAGATATAACACTCTAAAATTCGAATGAAAAATAATGCAGATTATACATAAGCAAAAACACATCAATCAATCTATAAAACATCATCGAATAACCTAATGTTGTCAACTGAAACATGTTATAGTAACCAGCAAAACATGTAATAACAATCTTCTGCCATACTCATAACCGTTCTTAAAGATCAAATATGTTATTATCATAACTAGCAAAACTCACAGACCATGCTTAAATCACAATGAATCAGCTAACAAAAGAAAAAAATGTACAATTCATCTGAGATCTAATAGATTTTAAGAAAAACACAAAAAACTGAAACCCTTACTTGTTTAACTTGTTTATCTGGTCTCTACATCAACTACAAACAAAAAGATTCAACATTTATGATTGTAACTTATTAACCTTGAGAAACAATGATGAATCTGAATCTATTGTTCTACAAACTTAAACTGAAATATGATAAAAACCCAAGTTTGAGAAAGGGTTGAATTTCTATAAGAATATGCTATTTAGCTACACTAACATGAATTAACAAACCACCAGATAACATGGCAAAGACATGATGAAGTTGTGCACAAAAGCAGTATCTCTCATGTTAAAATACTGGCAGAAAAATAAGTGCACTCAACACTTCAACAACTGCAAGAACATGTTAAAGATCATACACCTGTATCATACTCAGAACCTTACTCACTAAGCTAAATATCAAACATGTTAACTATCAAAACTCACATACCAACAGTGAAAACCAAAGACATAACCCTTCATAAAAACATAAAGGGTTATTTGGTTTTTGGTACTCACATTTTGACCAATGTTAGTGTTTGGTCTAATATTTGTCCAACTTAGTATTTGGTACCTGGACTTCACGTTGACTCACCTTGACTCTGTTAAATTGAATTTTCAGATAATTAATTATGTAACTACTAAAATATCTTGTACTTTAGTAACAATGACTAACCAAGTCCTTAACTTATTATACCGAGTCAGACCGGTCCAAACCGAGTCTTACCTGTCCAAATGAATGGGATTATATTGTTTTTCACGAACTCTATCTCTCTCTTTCATGAACTCTATCTCTTCCTATTTGTCTCTGCTACCACCTCTCCAGTCTCCACTCTATTTTTTCTCCACTGTAAATTTTTCTTTATTTTTTTTTTTCGAAACCCGTCACATAAACGGATCAAGGAATTGCATCAAATGATGAAGAACACCATTGTTGCAGAGATTTAGAATTTATGGTTTGATTTTGGAGGTTTTGATGAGATAAGAAGCCAAACAGAGGTTATGGAATTGTTGTTGCAGAGATGATTAAGGTTCATTTATGGTACAATTTGTGTTCAATTAGGGTTTTGATTCTTCTCTAGGTTTCAATTTGTGTTCATTAATCTACTTTTGGGTTTCAGAAGATCGAGTACAGTGAATCTTCTCGGTATTTATTTTTGTTTCCCCACTTTGAAGAGAAGAGAATGTTGAATCGTTTTCATGTATTGCATCTTGCTGATCAACTATTGATAATTATTGATCTTTTTGTTCGATTTTGTTAAGGTTTCACTTAATTTCCCAAAATTGGTTTTCCCCTGAATCTTGTTGTGAATTGGGTTTATTAGGGTTATACTCAATTTCCCCAAATTGTATTAAATATTCATTATTAGCTGCAATTAGAGAGTTTATTTAATTTTTAATCAATTTCGATTTTTTGAATGATGCGAAATGATAAACTGTATTAGAGTCTTGGTAGGTGTTTTTAATGATGAACAATATTGACTGTTGTCTCTCTTTGTAGTTTGGTGTTGGTGTCCATCAGTTAACGATTTCAGTAGTTTCAATCTAAGTGGTAATGATGATGATGATTGAGATCATGTTTATAACCACCATAAATTGTCCATGTTTTTATCTCTGTTTTTCTTCTCTAGTGGTGGCGTGTTATGGGTGGTTTTCTTCTCTAGTGGTGGCGTGTTATGGGTTGTTTTCTTCTCTAGTGGTGGCGTGTTATGGGTTTTTCAATTCGCAGTTGTGTTCGGCTTTAATTTGGGGAAGAACATCGATTTAGGCTTCTCCAAATAAATTGCTAACGGCCATGTTAAAGGCGTTAACTAAATAGATTTTATTTAAAAAAATAGTAATTAGTAAACAGAAGTCAACGATTAACGGGTCAATGAGGGTCAACGTCATTTCTAAGTACCAAACCCTAAGTTGGACAAATATTAGACCAAACACTAACATTGGACAAAATGTAAATACTAAAAACCAAATAACCCAAACATAAATCAAACACAGAACTTGCAAAATATAGAGAGAGAAAAGATAACAAATAGGGTTAGAGGTAATACCTGAATCTTCAAAGATTTTACTTCAATCTTCTTTTGCAAATTTCAAACACAAAACTTAGAAATCAAAATTTTAGGGTTCATCAATAAAAATAATTTCGATTTATAGAGAGAATACAACAAACAAATAGGGTTAGAGGTAATACCTGAATCTCCAAAGATTTTACTTCAATCTTCTTCTGCAAATTTCAAACACAGAAATTAGAAATCAAAATTTTAGGGTTTGTCAATCAAAATAATTCCGATTTCTGTAAAAGGTATATTTTTTATCCGAGGATAGAGATTTCTAGGGTTTCTAATTCTTCAATTGAATCTTCTTCTGAGAGTTTCAAGCTGAGAGCATCAGTTGAAGTTTCAAGATAGAAATTTGTAAATTAGGGTTTTTTATACGGGTTTTTAGGTCAGCAAATCATACATCAGTTGAAGTTTTTTGGTTTAGTTTCTGGTTTCGATTTGATTTAGGTTTCTCTTAATCGTTTCACTCATTTTCTCTGGGGTTTTTTTGAGCTGATTAAAGAAAAGTTTGAGAAGAAGTCGAGTGAGGGAGAGAGAGTTCGACGAGTGGCTTATTGTTCTAAGGACCAGATTTTTATTAAATTAAATATTGTCTAAATTTCAAAAAACAACCCAAAATAAAGGTGGGAACTAAACTAAATGGTGGGAATAAATGTTAATCATGTTCAAATGATTTGGTGTGAGGCAAAGATTTGGAGGGGAAATTTGAGGGGGGAAAAATGTTGGGGGGAAATTTAAGAGGGAAAATAATGTGAGAGATTTAGAAAATTGAAAAGGGATGGAATTTGGAGGGAAATAATATGGAATTATAATTAAAAAGAAAATCAAGAAGCACTCCATGACAGTCACTTATTTTGATGCAATCAAGAAGCAAATCCCCGACCAATTTACTATATCTGCAAGAGACTCCGTTCTTTGGCAATGTAACCAGATCAAGCATGCTCAGGATTATATTTTGGCTGTTCTGATCAGTGGTTTGAATCAATGTCTTGGCCCCGGACAATTCAGAGCTGTAGTTTTCTATCGTCTTGGTATCCCTTTATTTGTTGAGGGTGGGTTATGCTCGTGTTGTAATAAGCCTATGGACATATTTGGTGATCATGCGCTCCATTGTGCCAATGATGTTGGACTGAAATTTCGTCATGACTTAGTACGTGATGTTACTGCGAATATATGTTTCAAAGCTGGTGTTCAAGCACGCATGGAGGTGGATTTAGGTTTTATGACAGATAGTAACAAGGATTTACGTCCGGCGGATATCCTTGTTATCAATTGGGAAAATGGCCAAGATGTTTGTATGGATGTCACAGGGGTCTCACCCTTTAATGGTGATGGTGTTCGTTCATTCGTCCCAGGACAAGCTATCTCTAGAGCTATTTCGCGTAAACGTTCTAAATATCTGAGTGAATGTACTTCGCATGGTTATGGTTTAGGTGTTTTAGCTTTTACTACCTTAGGGGAACTTAGTGAAGATACTATTTTTTTTCAAGCGTTTGAAGAATTATTTAGTCAACCATGACGCTGGTAGTGGTCTAGGTAGTTTTATTTTTCATAGATTGGGTGTTGTCATTCAAAAAAGAGTTGGTGCTCAGCTTGTGGCTTGGCTTCCAGCTAAAAACTCTGTAATTTAATTTAAAAATTAAAAAATAACTGCTATATTTGGTAAAAAAGAAATGATAAATAGATATACATTAAAGTAATTAAATTTTGTAGAGACACATTTTAAGACACTTGTATGTGTAGTTGAAAAATCAGAATTAAAGCTACTCATATTTTTTATTTGAGACACTTATATGAGTGGAAGCACTAAAGACATATAATATATGTATCTCGAACCAAAAAATTGATATGTCTCAAATCGGGCCAAATGGTGTAGTGAGTCGACTTTATTAAACAATAATAATTTTTTTTTTCTTTTTCGTTTTCACTTTTTTTTTTAGACAACATGATTATATCTTTTGGATCCAAGCGCATGCTTCTTGTCAGCAGATTACATGGTAATTCCCTTGGATCCTGCATTCCACGCTTGTTTAGGCGACGGAGACAAGGAGAACACACACATATATTGCTATCCAAGTGTCATTTTTATTCCGATTGGTTGGTCTATTTTCTTTTTTTTTTCTAGCAACTCAGTCACTCTATTTCATCCTAGCAGTAATAACAATTCGATGTTTAGTGACCCACCAAATCACTTAGAGAACAATAAATAAATATGGAAAAATAAAAATAGAACGTGATATGGTGATATTCCGAGATATGGTAACAACTATCATGTTATTTGTAATTTCTGAGCTATGTTTTTCCCTTTAGTTAATAGGTTCATCAACTCATACAATCAAAATGGTTACATCCACTTATATTGGCAGTGTCATCCTAAAGACACAAGTTTCTAGATTTCGGAGTTCATAAAGAAAAATTTTTCCTTGTTTTTCCTTGTTTTTCTATTTTTTTTCTATTTTTTTTTCCTTTTTTTACTAAAGGCATAAAAAACTATACAAACATATAAATGCTCCCCCGCACTTAAACTTTACATTTCCATCAATGTAAAATTTAGTCATTCAAAGTAAAACTCAAGGTGGGAAATTCCGCAAATGATATGCAAAAACAAAAATAAAATGCTTAAAAATAAAAAGATAAAGATACAAAACCGGTGGGTTGCCTCCCACTAAGCACTTGGTTTAAATTCGTCAGCCCGACTTGCTCCTTGTTTGCTAAGACTCCTCCAGAGGGAGTACTTCCACAAAGTTCACTCCTTCCACAACTTCGGAAGTAAAGTTCTCATAATATGGTTTCAGTCGGTGTCCATTCACTTTAAACTCCTTTCCTGTAGCAACACTACGAATTTTTACTGCACCATGAGAAAACACATTAGTAACAATAAAATATCCAATCCAACGTGACCTTAATTTACCCGGAAATAATTGCAAGCGAGAATTAAACAAAAGCACTTTCTGCCCAACACAAAATTATTTTCTAGAAATCGTAGTATCATGAAATGCCTTAGTTTTCTCCTTGTAAATGCGTGAGCTTTCAAATGCATCATTGCGAAGCTCTTCAAGCTCTTCGAGTTGCAACTTTCTTTATTTTCCAGCACCATCCAACTTCATATTGCATTGCTTAATAGCCCAAAACACCTTATGCTCAATCTCCACGGGTAAGTGACAATGTTTACCGTACACAATACTAAAGGGATACATCCCGATAGGTGTCTTGTATGAAGTTCTATAAGCCCACAAAGCATCATTAAGTCGCATGCTCCAATCCTCCCGTGTTGGATTTACCGTCTTCTCTAGTATGGACTTCACCTCTCGGTTAGAAACCTCGGCTTGTCCATTTTTTTGGGGATGATAAAGTGTTGCAATCTTGTACGACACATTTTACTTCTTCTACAAGCTTTGTAAGAATCTGTTTATGAAGTGTGAACCCCCATCGCTAATTATGGCTCTTGGAATTCCAAACCTTGCAAAAATGTTAGCTTGCACAAAATCTGAAACCACTTTAGAATCATTAATTGGGCTGGATTTAGCTTCCACCCATTTTGAGACATAATCAACAGCAAGTAAGATATAAAAATTCCCATGGGAGTTGACAAAAGGACCCAGATAATCAATACCCCATACATCGAAAACTTCAATAAATTGAATAAAAGTTTATGGCATTTGATTTCGAGCACATAGATTGCCTGTTCTTTGGCACCTATCACAAGTTGTACAAAATATATATGCATCCTTAAACAAGGTTGGTCAATAGAAACCGCTTTCAAGTACCTTGTAAGCGGTTCTTTTACTCCCAAAATGTCCCCCGCAAGCATAAGAGTGACAAAAAGACAAGATAGAGTGAAATTCAGATTCGGGAATGCACCTTCGTATCACTTGGTCGCTGCCATGTTTCCATAAGTATGGATCATCCCATATATATTGGTTTCCTAACCTCTTAAGTTTTTCCCTCTCAGCACGAGACAAGTTCTTTGGGATTTGTTTAGACACCAAGTAATTAACAATATCAGCATACCATGGTTCTCCAAAGGCAATTGAGAATAGTTTCTCATCCGGAAAATTTCACGCAATGGTATAGATTCCTTGTCTACAGCAAGGAGGCTCAAGTGATACGCAACGATGTTCTCAATTCCTTTCTTGTCCTTGATTTCAATATCAAACTCTTGCAAGAGTAAAATCCATCGTATGAGCCTTGGTTTCGCTTATTTATTCATTAGCAAGTACCTAAGCGCTGCATGATCAGAAAAAACAACAACTTTTGTATCAATTAGATAAGAGTGAAACTTTTCCAAAGAAAATACAATAGCCAATAACTCTTTTTTCAGTGGTTGTGTAGTTTTGTTGGGCTTCATTGAGTTTCCTAGAAGCATAATAAATGTCATGAGGTATCTTCCCCACACGCTACCCAAGCATCGCACCAACCACATAATCACTTGCATCACCCATGATCTCAAAAGGCTTGCTCCAAGCCTGGTAGACATTTCATGGAGGACCGATCATGCATACGTGCAGACGGCATGTTGATGTCCATGTCCATGCTTCACTGTCCCACGAAGGTTTGATCTAGGCCACTCAAATTTACCGGCGAAGTTGAGTGGCTGAGATCGATTTGCGACAGAAATCCTATGCCGCAAAGGATTCCTAAAGGGCGCGGTATGCCACCTTCAAGGCGCGCGTTTTGAGACGACCAAGGTTGGTCGGTCTCGACCGATTGGTCCAGCATGTAGGTGGTAGGATGATATTCACGCCTATACCTGACTGTCCCATGGAAACGTGATCTAAGCTACTCAATTTGTCTGGTGAAGTTGAGTGGTCGAGATCAGTTTGTGATTTGAGAAGCGTGACAACACTAGTTTGGGCGTGCGATTTGGAGAAACCAGGCATGGTATGCCTTGTTCGGTCGGGTGAGGAGATATATGGTTCCACGCTGATCATGTTGATGCTAACTGGACCTGCTCAGTTGTCTCCTAAGACCTTCATTCGATCAGGAGAAAACAGACGCTCATGATCAATACAAACCCTAATTAGGGTTTTGGATGGCCGTGCGTCATGCTTTGTTTTGTGCATACGAATTGGGACAACCAAACATGGTTAGTCCTGAATGACTGGTCATGTGTGTAGACGGGCCCACGGTGGTTGTGTTGCCATGATCCGGGCCCTTTGAATCTACATCTGCACACTCCATCTATGCCTGCGAAGATGGATGGTTGAGATAGTTTTACGACACATGTAATATGCCGTAAACCCTAATTCAGGGTTTCTTGTTCATTCTGCTTGGTTTAGACGGTTTGGCAAGCTATACCACCCCTTTTGGGGGAGGCCGACCATGCGGGGCCCGCATTAGGTCGGCAGTGAATATTCCAACACATGCTTGGGGGTATCGGATTCGATATGGACCATCCAATCATGATGGTGAAGTTGGAGGATCGTGATCGTTTATATACTGTTATGGACAGTCTAGACGCTCAATCGGGATAGTATAAAACATCGAGAGTTACATGCTCAATCGGGCTAGTATAACACACCGAGAGTTATATGCTCAATCGGGCTAGTATAACACACCGAGAGTTACAGCCTGTACGGGAATTTCGTGCATGCCTCATTGTTGGTACTTGGATATTCATGCTACTCTGCTGCGAGTAATAATCAATCATCATGCCACACCAACAATGAGAGTTCTACTAGGAACAACACAGGAAATACAAGGCGTTTTATGCATTAATCAATAATGCTAAAATTCACAGAATATTCGGGTGATTGTTGCTACATGCTCCATTCTAGGTGAATTAATAAAGCGAAGAAGTATTCATCACTTATCAAATGGCCTTATCCTCTGCAGGACGGCTTGTACAAAATATTGGTTTTACAACTTTAGACCTGAACTAAAATCCACCATCAACATTAAGTTCCTTGCCTAGCACATGATGGTTACACTATTGTAGGGTAGGTGTGAGGTGGTGACAAATACATGGGAGAAAAACGGGATGAAGGGAGCTTACTTGGAAAGCCTTGTTCTTCCGTTATCGATTTCACTTGTGAACCACCGTTGCAAGTATGAAATCCTGAGTGGGTCTGGTTTGCTTCCTCAGGCGTTCAATTTGGTAAGGGAATCCTGCTTCTATTAGGATTCTCAAACTATTCTTGTATAAAATGGGATTATCCCCCTTTTCTTTTTGTTTTTCGCTCGCCAAGCTCCTCCCTTCGTCGGACGTGTCGCCACTGGACGTGTTGCTGACGTTGCTGTATATCGCTGGTCTTCATCGCAGACGTTTCTATTTGTCTATCAGGTAGGTGCTTCGTCACCTTCTCGGAGAATTATCCCGTTGTAGATGAAACTTCTTCACAAGATGCATCATGATTAATTCTACGCTTTTCCATTATTGCATGCAAAACCTAGCTCTTAGGTTGTAGCTTGAAAAACCCTTGGCTTAGATTTAGTAGACACGATTCCCATGAATAAAGGAAAATCGTGGTATGATACATGTGAACGAATGCGGGTCCCCATGCATGCTTGTTTGAACGTGGGTCTCACCATGTACTCCTGATCCAACATCGACCTTATGCCGGCCTTGTGACCTCGACCAACCTATCTTGATGACGTAGCTTAATACCCGCCTCATCCAAGTATGGGCCCGCAGTGTGCTTGTACTATTCAATTAGCTAGGCATTAACATAATCGAGTCCCCAAGATAGAACTTGACCCATTTCTTGGACTGGATGCATTTCCTTTCATCGTAAGGCAGTTGTCTCCAAGTATTCGATAAATGTCCACTGATCGTTATCCCGCATTTGTAGCCTTTGCAGACGCTAAGTGAAGACTCCTCTTTTCTCCGGGATCTTGTTAACTCGTGAAATATAAAGAAAACGCTGAGTCTTCTCCCATCACATAATTGTTTTTTTATTTGTTCAGGTATTACTCCATATCCATTGCATAACTCGATCTTTTTGGTGATGACTTTTGTTAACATAATCATAGATCCTTTTTGCAGAATGGAGGCAGATAGCAAGGACTGCTCTGGTATCTCTCCTGAAAGAATCTTCGAAGTGAACAAACCCGAGGCTGATGGTCCTTTCGAGGAGGTGATGGCTAAAATTGATGTTCCGCTTCTCGAGGATGATCGCTCCATATGTGGCATGCCAATTATGTACCTTCGTGTCGCTCGAGAACGCGTTGTGATCTTCTGACTTTAATCGACATGGAAGAAAAATGGAGGCTTGAGGAAGCGTCGCAACCACCGGTAAGTGCAAGAGCTGAGAGATTTGTTGCACGGCTGAAAAGGTAAAGAGTTGAACATGAACGGACTCCACAAGAAAATATGAGTGATTATCAGATACGCGATGGTGTGATCATTCTTGATTATGATACGGACGAGCCCGAACTCCCACAAGTTGTCAGCACGATCTCCAATGTTGCAGCGGCTCTTGAGGAAGATATGAAAGCTGCCCCTACTAGGGACATCGTGGAGAACGTGGTTGCAGAAATACTTGAAGCGGAGGCTGAGGCAGACCCGGAGGAAGAAGTATTAGCGACATGTGATGATGTTGAGGAAGACTTCAATGGTGGAGAAGACACGGTCGAACTTTGATGACATAAACTTCCTGTTATTTTTCTTTTCTTCTTTTCTGATTATTTTCCCATGATCTTGTGAATACTTTTCTCCTTGCACCCAGTAGCGTCTGAGTTCAAGGTTTTCTTATTTCTATTTACTTGTTTGAACGAGTTTCTCATTTTTGAGATAAATTCTTCATTAAGACTGCATCATAGTGGTTGTGCTTTCATATGATTGTATGTGATCCTTGTGAGAAGAGAAGTAATGCCATAATACCACGGACCTATCCGCACTCTCCTGGCGTAAGCTCGTCTGCGCCCTCCTGATGTAAGCTGGGACATATTGTTCAAGATGCTATCCTTTTTCCTTTGCATGCATTTTATTCCTCCAACTTTCCCGAAAGGTGTGAAGTGTTTTCCTTTTAGGATTCTATGGTTTAATCTGGTGGGTAATAATGGTTTAATCTGGTGGATAATGATGACTCAGGTCGAACCTGGGTCTTTGTGTCATTCCTAGGGGTAAAAATTTCTAAAGAAAATAATACTTTAATTGAGAAATTGGAATCCTAATAATTATGAATGCAAGTATTTCAATCATTTTTTGAAGGAATTAAAAAATAGCAAGGAAAGGGAAATTATTAGAGGAATGCTGGAGGAACCATTACGGAGAACGCTGGAGAGGAAGAGTAGCACATTGTCTCTATGTACTGTAGGGTTTAAGCCATCGTGAGTGGATCGTCACACCCTCAAGCTTGTCAGGATTGATGATCATGAAGTAGCCGCCTAGGATGACATCTGCTACCAAATATGGTTCATCTTCCTTTGTCACCAACAAATCAGATTGGTTAGTCATTTTCACCCCACATTTCCAACTTGAAATGTGGTCCTCTTTGCTACCATATCTCCAATTTGAAACGGATTTGGACTTGACACATTATCTTGTTTCTGGGACACGTTGTCTCTGACTGCTTCCAAGCTCTTAGCAAAACATTTGAAAGGACCAGCACCCCACTCACACCTCTTATTGGCGGTTAGGTTGTTGATTGAAACAAGTCCCCGAGCCTCAGCAGAAATAGGCTTTACTGTTTGTAAAAAAGGTTATTCGATGAGACTTACATGGTCTCGGAACCTTTTAAGGTATGAATTCGGGCTTTTTCTAGGAAGTTGCGTCACATTTGCAAGGTGTCGATACGTCAATAAATAATCTTCAGGAGTTGATGGCTTGTTGGAGATTCTTTCAGGTACTGAAATCATCAAAGGACTCACTCCTAGTGCTGATTTGTTGTTGTGTATCCACAGGCGTCCCAGGATCATGTTGCAATTCAGATACTCTTTCACTATGTAAAATTTAGCATGTGTTATAGTATCACCGATTTTAATTTCGAGGTCAATGTATCCATAGGCATCCCTGAATTCTCTTTCTAAGCTCCCAATCACGGTTGGGCTGCGAGTAGCTTCTTGTTTTGAAATCCTTGCGACCCTCAGAGTCTTGACAGTGATGATGTTGAACTCGGAGGCTGCATCAATCAATGTGATTTCGAACTCGACATCTTTCAAACGAGTGATGGTCAAGAGTCTCCAGTCTCCTTTGTTGGTCGCGTCTTCAAGGAAAGACTGTGGCCTCGATACTGCTTCCTTTTCAGGATACAAACGCCTACCTGACACAACATGGTTGATCTCTGTGAACATGTCTTGGCGTTGTCCCTTTGAGAGATACAAGATTTCACACAAATATTCCATCATGGTCTGTACCATCTTGCGGACAGAATCCCCCGAGATCATGCAGCTTCTAATGGGAAGAGGGTCCCTATGAACGCCCTTGTTTCCTAACTAGAGTTGTCCTACTTCCACCTTTTCTCTGAAGATTTGTTTCAACTTGTTGCAATATTTGGTAGGGTGATGGACAAACCTATGGTAGCGGTAGTACTTGGGATTTGTCATCTCGTCCTCGGTCGGTGGGCGTCTGATAGGTGGTATCTTGATCGCGTCATCTTGAATCCATGCTTCCAGGAGTTCTATGACTTCATTCATGGGAAAGGGGAAATTTGGAACCGTGTCTCCGGACTCTTGCACAGGAGCTTTGTCTGCTCTCTTTCGAGACGAAGTCGTATGTGCTGATGTTACATGCTTGGGAAGTTATTCTGTTGCTGACGCTTTCCTCTTCCCTCCTTCGCCTACCACACTCACAGAAGAGCCAGTATTGTATTGTTTGTTGATGAGACGCCTGCTTCCTCGGCTGTCGCGTGCATCTTCATTTAGGACGATCTTAGTTCTCTCTAATAACGCTGGGGCTGTTGTGACCGATCGTTTAGCAGCTTCATGCAGCTCAGAAAATGTTTGAGAGCCCAGGTTCTCTAACAAATCACGGTATATGTGAATCATTCCGTTAATGCATAGCTCCACTAACTGGCGTTCGGTGACATTCAGATCATGACAGTCCAATGCCTGAGTTCTGAAACTCTTGACGAAGTCATTCAGATGTTCTTTGCTCCGTTGAGAGATTCATCCCAAATCCTAAAAGGTGACCTGCTATGACACGAAGAAATACTTCTTGTAGAAGGCGTCGACCATCTCACTCCAATTGGATATACTATTAGGTGCGAGACTATTGTACCAAGTGTATTCTCTTCCGGTAAGTGTCTTCGAGAACTCTTTCAGAAGGAGAACATGATTGTATTCGTGCTCTCCTAAAGATTCCAAAAATCGAGATACATGTTCATGAGCGTTACCAGTACCATCATAAATGGATAATTAAGGAGAGACATATCCCATTGGGACAGGAATTCGTTGCACATCTTGAGGGTATGGAGGCTGGTATTGTTGCATGTACGCCATATTTCCTTTTCCCCGGCTTCGGAGGAGTCGCTTCAGGTCCTCATGCGTAATGAAGTTAGATGGTTTGCCTCTTTATCTTGGGCATTCAGGAGTGTCACGAGTTTCCTCATCCATACGGGTATGCGCCATTGAAGTGCCTGCCCCGGGTGCACCGAACACGTTCCTTGTTGACTCCAGGGGCTGTCGTGGCCCATTCGACAATCGTTCGGTTAGGGTTTTTAGAAAAGTAAATACCTCTTTCTGAGTCGCATCCATATCTGTTTGGGCTCTAGCAAGAACTTCCTTTCTTTCCATCAAGTCCACCATGGTGATAGAGGGTTGTACTCCTCTTGTTCCTCCAGCCCCTCATCCCGATGGAGGAGTAGCGGTTTCCATGGTGACGACCGGAGGCGTTACACTTGAAGAAATGCCGGTATTTGTGGCTTCTCTAGCTCTGGTGATAGGAGGAGTCACGCCTACTTGAATATCCACGGATCCGACGGTGTTAGTGGTAGAAGAGACGGCTCTACGAGATGAATTGATCACATTATGCACGGCAGCTCCACTGACAGGGACAGTAATACCAAGAGTGTTGTCGGCGCTGGTTCCATCGGAATTGATCGCTGATCCTGACCTAATTTCTACCATCTTGCAATTTGAACAGATTGAAATGAAATTGAAAATTGATCCTGTAACCGAGAGATTAATCTCCCATTGTGGTCGCCAATTATTTATGGGTAAAAACTACCTCTGCTGGTTTTGGTAATTTGGGGTATGTGGATGAGAAATGAATCTAAACCCTAAACAAATGCACTGAACGAGAGTGTTTTTGATTCGAGAGATCAATCTACACAATTATGGCCTAAACCAAGAAATGGTCGTTCCATACTTGTTTCGGTAACAAAGTGAAGGAGATGGGGTTGATCTTAGGGAGGGAAGCGAAGAAGGTGTTGAGATTATGAAGGTGTAGGCTTGTTTATGACTTGTAACAGAAAGGTGAGCAAGCTTACGATTAATCCAACAAGGCTCTAGGTGTTTGAATACGTCTCGTATTAATACTTGGTTTCTGTGTTGTGTTTTGTTCTGTCTTGGAAATAGGGAGGAGAACTTATTTATACAAGTCATTTGAGCCTTATTCACGTCTCTCATGGTAAGTGGAGGAAGTGGAGTGATGGAGTGATGTAGTAGTATAGTTGTGTGTTAGTGTCACACGATCAATCTTGCCCACTTCTCCTATCATCACTAACCGTCCATGTCTTCCTGACACGTTCTTGTGATGGCGCGTTGCACGCTGTAAACCTCCAGACCAATACCCCAGTATGTGACATGATTGATGTCTTGAGTGTGTGGATCATGGGACCCACAGAAGGTAGCATGTAATACTAGTTAGATAACTAAGTTATTTTGGAAGTTTATACTTGTAAAGTATCGTGTGTATTCTATGCATGTTATGGATCGAATGTATTCGACATATATAAAGCATCGTTGTTGAGCATTATGCCCTGTCTACTTCACGTGAGGGTTTGGAGGCTACGCTAGCAAATACTGCCTTGGCCGACCACATGACATGGCAGAGTGGCAGACGGTGATCACGGTGATACCTCACTGGTCGCCTAACTCCTATCCTAGGCCGGCCGTCTAGACTGGAGAAGTTGGACGGACAAGATGACTTGCGACCCACATCTATGACCATCAGATTAGGGTTTATGAGGTGCGCGAGTGCACTCCTTCAGCTTGGTCGAATCCAAGCATGTGAGACATTTCATGGAGGACCGATCAGGCATGCGTGTAGACGGCATGATGATGTCCATGTTCATGCTTCACTATCCCACGAAGGTTTGATCTAGGCTACTAAAATTTACCGGTGAAGTTGAGTGACTGAGATCGATTTGCGACAAAAATCCTATGCCGCAAAGGATTCCTAAAGGGCACGGTATGCAACCTTCAAGGCGCGCGTTTCGAGACGACCAAGCTTGGTCGGTCTCGGCCGATTGGTCCGACGTGTAGGTGGTAGGCTGATATTCACGCCTATAACTGACTTTCCCATGGAAACGTGATCTAAGCCACTCAATTTGTCTGGCGAAGTTGAGCGGTCGAGATCAGTTTGTGATTTGGGAAACGTGACCACACTAGTTTGGGCGTGCGATTTGGAAAAACCAGGCATGGTATGCCTTGTTCGGTCGGGGTGAGGAGATAGATGGTTCCACGGTGATCATGTTGATTCTCACTGGACCTGCTCAGTTGTCTCCTAAGCCCTTCATTCAATCAGGAGAAAACTGACGCTCGTGATCTATACAAACCCTAATTAGGGTTTTGGATGGTCGTGCGTCATGCTTTGTTTTGTTTTGTCCACACGAATTGGGACAACCAACCATGTTTAGTCCCTGCGAAGATGGATGGTTGAGATCGTTTTGCGACACATGTAATGTGCCGAAAACCCTAATTAGGGTTTCTTGTCCATTCTGTTTGGTTTGGACAGTTTGGCAAGCTATGCCACCCCTTTTGGGGATGCCGACCATGCGGGGCCCGTGTTGGGTTGGCAGTGAATATTCCAATACCTGCTTGGGGGTATCGGATTCGATCTGGACCATCCAATCATGCTGGTGAAGTTGGAGGATAGTGATCGTTTCTATACTGCTATGGACAGTCTAGACACTCAATCGGGCTAGTATAACACACCGAGAGTTACATGCTCAATCGGGCTAGTATAACACACCGAGAGTTATATGCTCAATCGGGCTAGTATAACACACCGAGAGTTATAGCCTGTATGGGAATTTCGTGCATGCCTCACTATTGGTACATGGATATTCATGCTACTCTACTGCTAGTATCAGTCATCATGCCGCACCAACAATGAGAGTTCTGATAAGAACATCATAGGAAATACAAGGCATTTTATGCATTAATCAATAATGCTAAAATTCACAGAATATTCGGGGGATTGTTGCTACATGCTCCATTCTAGGTGAATTAATAAAGCGAAGAAGTATTCATCACTTATCAAATGGCCTTATCCTCTGCAGGACGGCTTGTAAAAAATATTAGTTTTACAACTATAGCCCTGAACTAAAATCCACCATCAACAACATCGTTCAAGGATTAATGACAAATTGTTCAAGCAAAGGTAAAATGAATCACCAAAGACACTAAAGTCATCCATGAACACTTCAATTATGTTTTCAAAATATTCTGAAAATATACTTACCATACACCTTTGAAAGGTAGCTATAGAATTGCACAAGCCAAAAGGCATCCTTCTATAAGCAAAAGTACCGAACGGACAAGTGAAAGTGGTTTTCTCTTGATCCTCCGGTGCTATCACAATCTGATTGTAACCCGAATAACCATCAAGAAAACAATAGTAAGAGTGTCCCGCTAAACGTTCAAGCATTTGATTAATAAAAGGCAATGGAAAGTGATCCTTCCTAGTGGTGGCATTCAATTTTCTATAATCTATACTATCCCTCCAATCGGTTTGCACACGAGTTTGGACAAGTTCATTCTTATCATTCTCCACCACGCTCATACCTGATTTATTTGGTACAAATTGTACCGGGATCACCCACTTGCTGTCGGATATGGGGTAGATAACACCCACTTCCAAAAGCTTGAGTATCTCTTTTTTCACAACTTCCATCATTGGGGGGTTCAAACGACGTTGTGCTTCCCTTGTAGGCTTTGCATCATCCTCCAAACGGATTTTGTGCATACAAATGGCAGGGCTTATACCCTTGATATCGGAAATTGTCCATCCTATGGCCGACTTGTACTTCCTTAGCACCCGTAGAATTTTTTGCTCCTGTAATTCACTAAGCTCTTTAGAAACAATCACAGGTAACTCTTCTTTATCACCCAAGTACAAGTACTTTAAGTGAATTGGAAGAGGTTTCAATTCCAACTTTGGAGATTTAACAATGAAAGGTTAAAGTTTTTCATCACTGCATGGTAAAGAAATAAAAGAAATATTATGAGTTTCCGGGCATCCTTGTAGTGAGTTAAGATCACCAAGGGCTTCCTTGATTTCATTACCACACTCTAAAAAGAGTTTCTTCAACCCATTCCATGTTGTGACACTTCCGGGAGGCAAATAATACAACCAATCCTTAGCACTATCCACCAAAGAGAATCGAAAAACCTTCAACATTGCACTATCCGCCTCAATATCCGCTGGAAGCATGGCCGTGACAATGGTATGGAAGTCCATAAGGTGTTTGTTTGGTCTTCACTCACCATGCCATGGAACTTTGGTAATTCTCTAAGCAACCCCGGCTTGATCTCGAAAGTAGAATTTGTTTGAATACACCCTATTATGTATCCATCTTGTGAGAATCCAAGTCCTTGAGTGTATGATTTGCATCACCCATTACTTCTTCTTCTTCAAAAGGTGGTTCTTGTTCAACCAGAACCTCTTCTTCTACAACTTCTTCCTCTACTTCCAACTCTAGTTCTTCCGCCTCGTCCACTCTTGCTTGGAGTATTGTTCCTTCACGAGTAGTTATCCCGCCGTACCTTTGATAATTCCAATTCTTGGGAGCCAGGGATTAGTACCTGAAAAACAATTCTCACAAACTAAGTAAGAAAAACGAAATAAGAAATAAGAAACAAAGATAAAAGCAAAAATAATAAAAAGAAACTAAAAACTATATAATAAGCCGAATGCCTCCCCGGAAACGACGCCAAAATTTGATCGTTGTCGTATGCGTCAAAAATAATTCACTTTCCCACTCTACTAAATATGAATGAAGTACGTGGTAAGAAATAGTTCGTATCCACAGAGAGGCAATTGTTGTTATGCAATTTTCAGATTCTTAAGTAACCAAGGGGGGATTTTGTTCTTATCAAAGCAATAAGATAAAATAAAGCAAAGCAAATAATTGGAATAATCAATTAGAGGAAGATATTGGTCACGGGATAGTATCATTCACAAACATGTATTTTTCATCAATGACTAGAATTGGTAATTTAATCTCGCAATTATCAAAAGTCCTAGGATATCTTGATCGCAAGAGTATCCCGTTTATTTCCTGATTTTATCACAAACAACATTAAAAGATGATATTGTAAAATCTAGTTGAAAATCAACCTAAAGTGTAAAAGCACAATTAAGTTTAACTCCATAAGAGAAATAAGTTCTATGAAATAAGACTAATCAATGCAAACAAACGTGTAAAAGCATTAATTCGTTTTAACAAAGGTTATGATTCATATGCGATTAAAAAGATGTATCACTACCAGATTAACCACAAGATGCTACTAGAAATCAGAGATAACAACTTTTATGTATTGAAAACTCTAATATATCTAAAGAGATGAAAACAAATCCAATTGATTCCGGACTCAACCAAACTAGCATTCAAATCATATGATAATAAAAATAATGAATAATAAACGATAGAATTGAGACAAAACTAATTCATAGAATCAAATAACATATTTGGTGAAATCAACTTTATCCCATAACCAATAATTGTATTTAGCTACTCATATTAATGGAGTTCATCATAATCATAATCATTAATAAAGAAGATGAAAAATAACGAAAAGCAAACCCTAGTAGTAGTTCTCTCCAAATCTCCAAGAATAATACGTGATATCTCCAAAGAAGTATAAGACTTTTCTTTTTGTAGCTTCTCTTGTTCCAAAATTAGGTCTAGTCTTCAAAGGTCCAATAGATAGAAGTCCACCAAGCCCAAGTGTGAGAGAAACCCATGTAGAAACTATACCCAAAAAGTGTCACCGGAAAACTGATGAATGTGCCGGAAGTTGGTCGGAAATCAACTTCAGGTGACCGGTCTTCATTGGTCAATCGGTTCAACTCAGTCAGCCGAGTTAGGATGAGTCAACTGGGTCATATGT
The DNA here is from genome assembly GCA_023529315.1 of Papaver bracteatum. Lineage (NCBI taxonomy): Eukaryota > Viridiplantae > Streptophyta > Magnoliopsida > Ranunculales > Papaveraceae > Papaver > Papaver bracteatum. The sequence goes on from JAJJWX010004298.1 coordinate 2,151,378, forward strand.
GAGTCAGCTACTAGTCAGATAAGTATTGTCTGAGTCAGAAGCTAACTTGGCTGAATTGGATCTAGGCCATAACCATCTTGCACAGGACTTGAGCTTTGTATCCTTAGTTGCAATGCTGCTTAAGCCTTCAGTTCATCTGTAGCTACATAACAACTCCATTTCACAACATCTTGTCCTTCATCTTAGCACCAACACACACTACCCATAACACACACCATTATCATTTCACTGTGACTGTACCAATACCATCTTCTATTCAAGCCAACCCAATTTCTGTAACTTCAGTCAGCACTCAATTGTAGTTCATCCATTTCACCTGCAATGCACCATTCATCTCTTGTCTCTGTAGTCCTGCCATTTAAACTCAAACCTGTAAAACCCCATAATCACTCACTGCAACAGCCAACCAGATCTCAACAAAAACTCAAATCAACCTGCAATTTGCTACTGCATTTCATGTGCTTATCGTCTCAGCTGCACTAGATCCATCAGTATCACCTCCTTCCATGAATATTACAGCATCCTCTTATATGTAACCCCATCTGCATCTCTCATAACTCCAAAAACACAGTAGCCCATATATTCTCATCACTCACCAACAACTCTATCATTCGCAGTCACATCACCATCAAATCCAATAGCAAGCCATCATCTTCACAGTGACCTGCACCTGCATCTGATCTTAAACAGTTCATTTTACCTGGAATTCACTCTGTTTCAACCACCAGTCACAGCAGTAAGACTCATTGCAGCACACCAGCCCATCCCTCAACTTCACTTCTTAGCCCAACTATTCTTTGCATCTCTGCCACAAAACAACCTCAACATTCACCTGTCTTAACATACATCTAGACAGCATCACTGGTTCATTGGGGTACCTCCATTTGAGCTATAACTGTACCATACCAACTCAATTGTTGTAATCTAACTCAACATACAAAAATCCCAAGCCATAGCACCACACAACACATCTTATTCCTTTCTTACCAACTGCTTGAACTCAGCTCAATCTACCCAATTCAGCCTTTAGAACTAGCCTTGCGCATACACCCAGCCAGCAACATCTAAAATTCAAGCGATGAACAAAATCTCATTCAGGACGTTACTCAAACAGGTTATGTGCCAATCTCTTCTTGATATAGTTTTGAAGTTCTATAGCTTCTAAACTCACCCAAACACCTGCAAATTCATATCACAGTAAACGCATTCATCCATATAGATTTTAGATTCAAACCCCCTGTAATGTTACTTATTCACAATACCAACAACAACTTGAACTTCCTTTCTGCCACATACCTTGATTCACCATTAATAGCTGTTAAATCTACAAATGAGAAGAACCCATCCTCCAGTTTCATTTTTTAATCCTCTTGTCGTCTTCAATCAGCAGTACTAACAAAATATAACTAAAACCCTAACTTCTTGTTTAATTTCAGCCATGGTTCAATTAAATCATTAGCTTCATCTACACCAGAATGTCCAAACTCAAACTCAAGAACCCATTAACAATTATTCCTCAAAATTAACAAGAACTTCAGCCATCAACCTTATGAATTTCATCTCGCAGACCTCAATCTCAGATCCCCCTTTTCTTCCCCGAGTCTGTTGCACTCAAAATTACCAGACCCACAGTAGAATATTAATCTTCTTCATCTTCTCGAGTTATGTCTCTAATTATCAATCCCATCACTGGTTTCAGGACACAATAATCACGCAGCCTCCTTCTCTAACATTCAGGTGACGAAAATGATGAGAAAAGATAACTCCTCTCTGAATTTTAGGTTTATGCAATAAAGCTGGAATGGATATATACACCCCAAGAGTATCCACCAGAATGACAGCTCCTTATCCTTCATTGTGCTCCCGATAGTTCTTTATATGAGATGACGTTTTCGACCTTCTTTGAATTTTTTCATTAACAACATCCGTCTCTTACTTCTCAGATTCACTTCTTCTCTTCAATGTCTCTTCATCACTAAAGTTGTCATGCTTTTAAGACAGAAATTTGCATCACTAAATCCGATATACTTTTCAGACAGAGATGAAGAAATAAAAGCAAATAGTGAGAAATAATCCGCCTCCAACAACATTTGTACCTTTTTTCCTTTTAAGCGACGTTTCCTCTTATTTTGTTCCAAATGACTCCAAAGTACCTAAGTACTCAAAAGCAAACATAAGATACATATTTTACAAGAAAACTCGCAAAGAAAGCATAAACTATATATAAATATCAAGGTGTTTTAGACACCTATTAGCATACGGGTATGCATACTATGCCGGTCTTGGATCAACATATATACAAGTACGTATACTATGTCTATAATCCAATTATGGTTAAGTGTTCTAAACTCTATTTCAATCATCATTGAAACATTCTTAAAGGATGACAATAGTTGTTTTCACAAACTATTAACATCAAAGATATTTTCAAGTGATTGACATAATTAATACGAAACATTCTGAGTCTACATCAAACGAGATGTTACAAAACGATTTTCATATGATCATCTTTTGACTTTCGTCAAGAATATAATATAAGATGAACTTGGTTAAAACGAAAGCTTACCAACACAAATTTCGAGAAATATGCAAGCGAGTTAAACTCAACTCGAAATATCAAATGTGTATAATCAAATACTATATAGCTATACGACTTTTGTCTCCATATATGAGATATAGTATAAATAGACTTTCCGAGTGATAGATGAGTTTCAGTCTCCACATACCTTTTGTTGATGAAGTTCCACAAGCTCTCCTTAATAGTTTTTCGTCTTCAATTAATGAACGCCATAAAGTCTAAAGCTCAACTACACAATCTATCATAGTCCGAGACATAGCTATAAGTACACTAGAAATCAAGACTTATAGTTTTGATCACTAAACTTGACAAACAAGCTTGAGATAGCAACGCTTGCGAGTTTGACCGAGAAGTGCTCTAGCAAGGTAATATAATATATACCTTTTCAGACTAGGCCTTCCTAGGGGAGGCATGAGTAGAGCCAAGTGCCAACCCATGAAAAGGATATATAGATCATTTTTGCTATCCTTAAGCCTGTTTTAGCCTCTCTCCCTACATCATTTTTTTTTTGAGGAGGGATCCCTTCACACTTTTATTATCACACTATCTCACATGTTAGACATCACTTTGTGAATTAAGACGAAACCATAACAAATTTGAAGCTAATACTTTGGGGATATATTAATATTTTCCTAACAAAAATGATCGTATTCCGAGACATATAACATCATCATATACTACTTTGAAAATTAGCCGTTGAAAATATGCGGATTTCTGGCTGTCGAAATGAAGACCAATAGTTGTGAGGTTTTATATTTCGGAATGTTCTCACTTTTAGTAGGCATGTAGAACTTGGTAAGAGGAACGTATCGTCAAAAATATTAGCTTCAAATCCGTTACGGTTTGGTTTTTATTTGCAAAAATGACGTTCAACGTGTGAGATAGTGTGACAATAAAAGTGCGAAGAGATACTTCTTCATTTATTTATTTTTTGAAGATCCTCTAAAAAATATATATTGCTTCCCGGTAGAAATTTTCTGACTCCGCCTCTACTAGGAGGTTGCTATGATCACTAGCATAATCAATCCAAGAATTTTCAAGTACAAAGTCCGAAGAATAGCGCTAAAAGGCGGGTTATTTTTCCTTATGGAAGGCGTGTCGGGGTAATCTTACTATAAGTCTATAATTCTACACCGAATGAGGAATTTCCCGTGAGAAGCCCATGGCAGGTGTTATGCGAACGTGGACTACTAACATGGCATTCTTGTTGGGCCGACCAACCGGAGGGCCCTAATGGAGGGAGTCCTTTTTATGGCAATTTTTTTGTAAAATATAGATTAACACAAATGTTCAATTTAATAAAAAGATTGGAATTTGGTGGTAGTTTTTGGGACATGAAAAACCTAAAATGTCCTCCCTTTTAGTCTAACTATTGTAACTCCTTGTAGATCCTATTTTTTCAGGGGTATAATTGACAACCAAACTTTAATATAATATATTTAAAAATCCGTGCCTTGGAATTTTACAAATTTTATGTTATTGGAAAGGATTTTAGAAAAATCTAAACAACGAGTACAAACAACAATATAAAATTTAATGTTTTTACGAAAAATTTGATGATAACTTTTAAAATTTAATGCATAGCCATTATGCAAAGCATCACAAATGATGCATAATACATGGGGAAATTGAGGAAAACTACCACAATGAATACATAGCACATGGGGTAAATTGATGCAAACCACCACAAAAGATGCATAGAAAATGGTGAAAATTTATGTAAACTACATAAATTAGATGCATATCAATTTTAACCTTATAAAACCATCACACATAATGATGTTTCGTTTTTCTTCGGTCGGCCCTCTCACCGTGAAAGTGGTAATCTAGTATTAATGGTTGTTTGACCCTGTACTCTCGTTTTAATTTCTCCACCCTCACTCGTTTTCTCTCAAAGGGATATAGATATAAAATGGTGAACCAAACAACTAAGATCAGTTCTTCACTAAATTAAAAAATACTTTAATTTCTAATGAGGCGATTTAAAGATGGAAACGAAGAAAATGGCGTGAGTAGTGGTGATCTTGTGTGATATTTTTAGGGCTGCACAAACCCGACCCAATCCGTACCCGATCAAAAATACCCGCACCCGACCCAACCCACCAAGACATGGATCGACTATGGGTGAGGTACGCCATAACCCACCGTATGTTGGGTCGGTTGTGGGTAGAAACTTCCGTCACCCAAACCGACCCACCCACCCGCCCTACACTATTCCTACCCTTAGATTATGTAATTCTAACCTAGAATAAGTAATGTATGTAATTCTTTTTTTTTTATTTTTTTTGTAAGTAATGTGCATTTTATGGTGGGTAACCCACCACCCACCCGACCCAACCCCATCGTATAGTGGGTCGGGTGAAACCGACCCATCAGATAGTTGGGTCAGTTGTGGGTGACAACTTATGTTACCCACCATCAGTGGGTTGGATGGTGGGTGAGGCCAAACCCGACCCAACCCGACCCATGTGCAGCCATATATATTTTTGTTCTGAAAAATTATCAAGAAAGGGGATCCGAATTCGGTGAAATGATGGGTTCTGGTTGTTATACGTAATAATAGTTGGTAATCTTAACAATTATCAGACGTATTTTGCGGTTTGGAGAAATAATTCGGAAATTATAATAAAAGCATTTGACTCTACTTGCTCATGTTGAATTTATGGGGTCAATTGACACAGTATTAAAATTTCACGATACAAGTAAACTCATTTTTTGTACCGTTAGTTGAAATTGATCTCTCATGCTCCCTCCTACTGTGGTGGTAGGGTTTAGAACCTCGTAATTGCCAAAATCCACTCCAGTTTAAGGAGTTTGGAATTAGTCTAGGGACCACTCGACTAGAGTATCAAAAAAGCTAAAAAAAAGCAATATGACTACGTTGCATCTAGCTTGCAAACTATTTTGCAACAGAGTAACATCCTGCATAACTCCGATGTGTCTGGTTTTAGTCCTAATTTGGAGCATGCTATAAGTACTTACAATCAAGTATGTGGTATTGCTGATTCACTACTTAGTATCCATCATACCCCCTATGCGTTCTTTGGCGGTTAGATACTTTAGTGCTATGTTGAAAGAGTTACCTCTAAACTTTAATTTTTCTGCACGTGATGCTTCTCTTTGGCAATGCAATAGGATTAAACATGCACAAGACTACTTGTTGGCTATTCCAGTTGATGGTATTAATCAGAAGCTAGGTCCCAGACAATTCAGTGCGGTTATGTGTTATAGACTTGGTATACCACTTTTTGGGGAGGGAAGTACCTGTCCTAGTTGTGGCAGAGACATGGACATTTTCGGAGATCACGCATTACATTGTGTCAAGGAGGTTGGCCTTAAGTTTCCACATGACCTTGTTCGTGACACGATCACTGACATGTGCTATCGTGCAGGTGTTCTAGCTAGGAAGGAGGTCGACTTGGGTTATGATGTGTGTATGGATGGCTTGGACTTAAGACCAGCGGACATTCTAGTTTATAATTGGATTGATGGGCGTGATGTGTATGAATGTGACATATGTCTCTCTCTTCACGAGTGATGGAGTATGTTCTTTTACCCAAGGTCAAGCTCTCGCCAATGTTATTGATCGTGAATGTGTTAAATATCTTGAGAAATGCACAAAGCATGGGTTTGGCTTTGGAGTCCTTGCCTTCGCTCGGCGATGACACTATCAAATTCCTAAAGAGACTTCGTAATTATATGGCTAGTCATGATGCAAATGTCAAAGTGGGAGATTTTCTTTTCTATAGAAACTAGGTGTTGTCATCCAAAAAGCGATCGGGACTCAGCTTGTTACTAGATTTCCTTCCAATTTCTTGCAATTTCATACTGTATCTAACAATTTTATATGATTAATATATGCCTGTAGTGGCATCTTTCGTTAAAAAAAAGAAAGAAAATAAATTGAACTTATGTGCTACTAAGCTAATGCTAATGTCTTACCTTTAATTATTAGCGCATGCTACACATTCCTTGTTTTTATAGGCGAGACAAGCATCATCCTGGAAGCAAAGACCCACGCGAAGTCAGGTGTGTACACAAACTCCCGAATTTACGTGTATGGCGATCTATATTCATAAGGTCATGTATCACGATGAAAAGTTTCTGTTAGATACACCGCAAGAAAAAGGATAATTCATTTTCCTTGTAAGAAAAGGAAAATATTTTTTAGTGTTGTCTTACTTTTGTATTTTACTCGTGAACGGAGATATTTAGAATGTTACCACACTGCATATAGATAATAGTATATTTTTTTACCTACTCTCCTCAATCCTTGGTCTGTCTGTCTGTCTGTTTTTCTTCGATCCAAAATCCAAATTAGACTATCTGTTTATCAAAATTGGACTGGCGGTTTCTCTGTTTGATAATGTTTAGGCATGAAATTGATTAGAAAATGATGACTCAATATGGCGTGAATCACAGATCATCAAACTCAGATTCTAGAAAAACAGCGTGAATGGTGAGTCTATTTAGGGAATGGTGGACCCCAACAGAATGTTAAGGGTCCACCATTTTTTTTTTTTTTTTGTATATATACGATTTAAGGATGCTTTCTCTAACGTTTTCATTAGGACTTTTTATACTATTAGACCACACAGTTTAATCACGTTTTCTGGTGGCCTATAGAGGACTTTTACACTAAGGCATAGTCTTATGGTCTTCTAATCTAGCATCTAGATTGGAAGTTCTATGGTCTTCTAATCTAGCGTCTAGATTGGAAGTCCACATCAGCTAAGGCAACCTCCTAAGTCTTATGGTAGTTCTAATCTAGCATATTAGATACACTGAATCATTCCGCGAAAAGTAAATTTAGGAAACTGCGCTGAATCATTCAGCGAAAAGTAGATTTTGGTTGCGCTGAATGGTTCAGCGTAACCAATCTCAGCCATCATATCAAAATATAAATCTAGATGCGCTGAGCCATTCCGCGAAAAGGGTGATTTTGATTACGCTGAAACTATCTCGCTACTAGTTCACATGCGAGCAATTGCTAGGAGAGAGAACTAGTGTTAACAAATAGACAACGCTTTTTTTTTTTGAACTGCAACACTTTTTGGATAATCTAGCAGCCAAATGATAGACGCATTTATGTGTCTATATTAGTCTCAATTCTATGTATTGTTAGTACTCAATTCTGTACTTATTTGGTTATTTTATGTCTTTGTAGGTGTTTTTGGAGAAATAAGCTTTTGCGGCAAATTTGGCTCGAAAAGTGGTCCTGGGAGAAAATTACTAAAGGCACCCAGAAGACGTACTACAGGCATCCCAGAAGTATGTTGGAGACGCCCCAGAAAAGTTATATTTACACCCTAGGAGAATTGCTAAAGGGACCCCACCAATGGATAAGGGGTACCCAAATTACTAAGGGGAAACCCAGTTGATATCAGCACCAGCGAACTGATTAGGGGCACTTCATCCCTTGCTTTTGAAGAGACAGAATTGGCGGGAAAATTTGCATCAGTCTGCATGATTCTGTGGAGCGAAGTTGGACGTGATATAAAGAGATTAAACTGCGGATATCTTATGGGCTGGACTTATAACACCCAAATAGGGTTAATACAAGTGTTTAAAACGATCAAGTTGGGCCAGATCATCGAGTTTGAAGACTAAAGAGTAACAAATATTCTCGGGTTTTGGATGGTATATATGGGAGTTTCGTGAGAGATACGGGAACATACTCTTCTGTGATCCATGTATATCAAGTTTAGAGAAATTTTGGAAAGAATCGAACGTGACAGAGGCGTAAAGAAAATAATAGAAGAGAAAATCCCGTGACTTGCCGGACTGGAAAGGGAGATTCATTCCGAGGATTTTAACCCTAGATAGGGGCTCTGTGTGCATATATATAGATTGGTTCGAGTTCCATAAGGGAGAGTCGAGAGTTTGGGGAGGTTGCAGAGGTTACAGAGGCTTTGGAACGAATCTGCAGAGAAGATAGCAGCAGCAGGTGAAGAAGACGAAGAACTGACGCATTAGAACTGTCGTTCTGAAGAACACGAAGAACATACTAGCATAGGCAGTCTTATTTAAACAACACAAAACAAGTGTCGCTGTTGAACAGTGTCTGCAATAAAAGCTTTGTAATAGTTCAGCAACAATTATTTTTGTTAGTCTTATCTCTGTAACAGTGAGTTCTGTAACACATATACCTGTCACAAACTCGCTGCATAGTATTATTTCTCAATAAAAACACCTTTTGATCCATGTTTTTATCTTTTGGGTGCGTATTGAACATGAGGAGCTAAACCCTAACACTGGGATGACGGAGGAAGCCAAGTTCACAATTTTTTGGTAATTATAATTGATTCTTATGACTTTTTGCATTGATTTTTAATCGATTTATGATTTTCATTGATTATTTGTGATTTTGTTTGATAGTGTATGCTTAGTCTAAGAACTCTTGATGCACTATGCTTATGATTTACATCTAATGCTTTGTGAAATCTACTTTTGGTAAAGAAATAGAGTCTAGAAAGGAGCTAAAATTGTTATGAATCATTGTATGAACCAATTGATTGTGAAGTTTGGTGGAATCCTAAATCCCAGTCTCTCGTAATATTGATATCATCCTTGTTTTATTTTCTACTTTTAATATTTTATTTAAGTAAGTCCTAAAATCAACAACTTCCCAAGTCTGAGAATCAAACCCCTTACTTACCACAATTAAAAACTACATCATTTTTTGGCGCCGTCGACGTGGACTTGTATTTAGGTTTAGGTTTTAGGTTTTGCATTTTTTTTTTAGGTTTTGTATATATTTTGTTTATTTTTATTATTATTATTTTTTTTCTATTTTACGTCTTTGGTATTTTTGTTTTTGTTGTGCAGGTTTTGCTTGAAACGGAAGGTGAAAAGTTGGACTTGCCATAAAAGGAGAAAGCCGAATTTTTATTTTTAAGGACTTTATTTTTGGTAGTTTTTATTTATTTTTGGAACTTTTATTTTTGTTTGTTTATTTGTATATATTTGTATATATAAAAAAAATACACAAAAGCACACGTGCACTTCATATTGCATCGTCTGGCACCGATTTGTAGGAAAACACGTGGTTTAGTATGGTGAACCCTTTGGGCGTTATCATCCAAAACACCACAAGCCTTAGCCTCGTACCTTTGACAAGTCTTTGACTGTAGGTATATTTTTCTAAAGGTAACCTGAGCTTACCCTATATAGTCAACCGCAACATTTTCATTTGCACGTGCACTATATAATGTCGAACTGGTATTACAATAGCCAATACAATGATTATTCGACTGAGCAACATGGATATTATCCTTATTATGACCATAGTGTGAATAATGGTTGGGAACGCCATCCTTTTGAAGGATATGGGTCTTACCATGGTGAGCCCAATTACTATCCACATGCGCATAGGTCATACGAGCAAGAAAATAAGGAATATTATAGTACTAGTACTTCGTATTTGGACGACTTAATTAAACAGTTGAAAACTAGTCCTTATTATGATCCTTCTGTTCCTATTCGTCCTCTAGAAGAGTCTCTCAAGATACTAGCTGAAAATACATCTAAGTTGAGGAACGAAAGACTTGCTCGAAATAATCTTAATTTCCAATATAGTGCTTCCAATAGTACCCTTGAAAATGAGGAAAGTTATTCACATAATCAAGATGACGAGGTTAGAATTGGTAACACTACTTGTTTAGATGAGGTTCAACCATTTTCATGTTATGATAATAATGATTATGATGAGGATAGTGTTGATGAATAATCAGACATATGTAGGCATAGTGATCAGGAATTTGTTACTCCAATTGAGCTTTATAATGATAATATTATTTCTAGTTCGAATCCAAATAATTTTAATAATTATTCACCTATTCAAAAGGATGAGGATTTGACTAGAGATACCCCCGTTTTAGACGATGTAGTATTTCCTTTTGATTACGAAGCCGATAATAGTTTAGAGGAAAGGGTTTATCCTGAGAATACTGTTTTAGAGTCCAAGGATTTAGAAACAATAGTATTAGACGAAGAAGATAAACTCGTAGAGATTTTAAATATGTATGAGGATGCATCACCTAAATATGCCCTACAAGAAGCAATTGACCATTTTCAGGATTCTGATGATCTAGAAATTAGGGAAATTGTAGCTAGTCTATCTATAGATACCCAAAACTCTAAGTTTGGGGGTGATTATCATTCTCCATGTGCCTTACCTTTAGCTATTGTAGAGATCCCACACTTGGGACTTGATATATGTTCCTCAACCATTGTGCCAGATTACCTTCATACTATCTCTCCATAACCTAGTGATGTCCATAAAGAATTTCAGTTGTTAGAAACCCATCCTCTGGTTGATGTGGTTTACCCAGGCTATGATATCCAGATTGATTTTGTTTTCCCACCAAATTTTTTTTTCCAATTGTGGGAACGTTTGAATTTGAAATGTGTAAATTATTAAGTTTTGAGACTAAACCTAATTATTTTAGGAAAATAGAATCGACACATTTTCTTAAGAATGACCACCACTCTCATTATGGTCAAATGTGTAAGTCAAATCTGATTGACTTAAAGGATCCTCAATTATTCAGGTTATTATTATGTGCTTCTAAAATTTTCCAGACCTTAGAACCTGATATTTCGAATCTCACTTATGAGGAGGGGCAACCCATGAAAATATTTTATTTAGAACCCTTTATTGAACCTAAACTTGAACCACAACTAGATGTAGTTGTCTTAAAAAGGAAACTAGGAAAGGGTGCGCTATGTTTATTCACTTTCTTATTTTGATGCAGTTTCCTTTTATATGCGTTAACACTTTTTGATGCAGATGATCCACAGTTATTCCGGCTATTGCTATATGATACGAAGTGATTAATTCTTACTTATGTCTGGCTGAAGACGTTAAACTTAGCACTTCTTGGGAGGTAACCCAATATTTATGCGACACGGTAATATCTTTCCTTATATATTTTACTTCAAATGGTAACAGTTTCTCCTTGTTCATGCTTTTAATTTTATCTTTAGAACATTGAGGACAATGTTAGATTTAAGTTTGGGGGTATGGGAGAAACATTTTGTTAGTTGCAATAAATAAACTCCAGAGCCTAGAAATTTATGTTTATTAAGGATGGCACTAACCAATCTAAGTGGATGGAAGAATTTTTGTTGTAGGAGTTGAGGAACCAATTTGATTAGATAGAAACATCTAAAGAGTCTATTCATAAAAGCACAGAGATCAAGTGTTAGAAATAACATGGTAGTTTCGCCATATCTCGTTGAGTCCTTTTCACTTCTATTTTTATTTTGTTTTCTTTAAAATATGTTTCTCTAAGTGATTAGGTGGGGCTCATGATTCAAGTTGTTACCACTGCTAGGGTGAAATAGAGTGATTGAGTTACTAAAAAAAAAAAAAAATTAACACTTGGGAATAGCAATATGTTTGTGTTTTCCCTGTCTCCGTCGCCTAAACAAGCGTGGAACACAGGATCCATGGGAACTATCATGTAATCTGTTGACAAGAAGCATGCGCTTGGATCCAAAAGATCTAATCATGCAGTTAAAAATAAAAAATAAAATAAAATAAAAATGAAAAGTTTATTATTGTGCAATAAATTGACCGCTGGTTCCCTTGTATATGCCAGACGAGTTGATCTAGAATTAGGATTGTCGACCACTGGTTCCCTTGTATATGCCAGTTGTGCTGATATTAGTCAGAATAGTATCTCAGTCCAATAGGATAGGTTCATTTTGGCAGTGGCCTTCAGACAGATATGAGAAACAACGTTCACTTAGTCAACATCAAAACCATCTATGTTTTTTTATATCCATCTCTTAATCTTTTCATGTGATTTGTTGACTCCGAATATTGATGTCCATAGTGAAACTATTTGAGTAGAGCTCTGTCACTTATATATGAATTTTAGTATGCTTGAGTGCAAACTCGTGTACATCAATTGGAATTTCTCATCAGGGTATTTCCTCCTGTAGTCAATAAGTATGCCAACCAAGGAGATTCTTTAGTGCATTCCAAGGTTCTGCGTAGATAGCTAGGGTCTGGAGTGTAAAGGTTTTGTGGGTATATCTATGGTAAGACCTCTCGAGACTATAACTCGGCCACTAGGGCCACCTAGGGGTTTAAAGGCTTATTGCATATGCTAAATGCAATCGACGATGCCTGCGACAATGAGTTAGGAATTTATTTTGTAGATTTGATTTGCTCGGGACTACCAAATAATAAGTTTGGGGGTATTTGATAGACGCATTTATGTGTCTATATTAGTCTCAATTCTCTGTATTGTTAGTACTCGATTCTGTACTTATTTGGTTATTTTATGTCTTTGTAGGTGTTTTTGGAGAAATAAGCTTTTGCGGCGAATTTGGCTCGAAACGTGGTCCTGGGAGAAAATTACTAAAGGCACCCAGAAGACGTACTACAGGCATCCCAGAAGTATGTTGGAGACGCCCCAGAAAAGTTATATTTACACCCTAGGAGAATTGCTAAAGGGACCCCACCAATGGATAAGGGGTACCCAAATTACTAAGGGGCAACCCAGTTGATATCAGCACCAGCGAACTGATTAGGGGCACTTCATCCCTTGCTTTTGAAGAGACAGAATTGGCGGGAAAATTTGCATCAGTCTGCATGATTCTGTGGAGCGAAGTTGGACGTGATATAAAGAGATTAAACTGCGGATATTTTATGGGCTGGACTTATAACAGCCAAACAGGGTTAATACAAGTGTTTAAAACGATCAAGTTGGGCCAGATCATCGAGTTTGAAGACTAACAGAGTAACAAACATTCTCGGGTTTTGGATGGTATATATGGGAGTTTCGTGAGAGATACGGGAACATACTCTTCTGTGATCCATGTATATCAAGTTTAGAGAAAGTTTGGAAAGAATCGAACGTGACAGAGGCGTAAAGAAAATAATAGAAGAGAAAATCTCGTGACTTGCCGGACGGGAAAGGGAGATTTATTCCGAGGATTTTAACCCTAAATAGGGGCTCTGTGTGCATATATATAGATTGGTTCGAGTTCCAGAAGGGAGAGTCGGGAGTTTGGGGAGGTTGCAGAGGCTTTGGAACGAAGCTGCAGAGAAGATAGCAGCAGCAGGTGAAGAAGACGAAGAACTGACGCTTCAGAACTGTCGTTCTGAAGAACACGAAGAATAGACTAGCATAGGCAGTCTTATTTAAACAACAAAAAACAGGTGTCGCTGTTGAACAGTATCTGCGATAAAAGCTTTGTAACAGTTCAACAACAATTATCTCTGTTAGTATTATCTCTGTAACAGTAGTCTCTATAACAATGAGTTATGTAACACATATACATGTTACAAACTCACTGCATAATATTATTTCTCAATAAAAACACCTTTTGATCCATGTTTCTATCTTTTGGGTGCATATTGAACATGAGGAGCTAAACCCCAACACTGGGATGACGGAGGAAGCCAAGTTCACAATTGTTTGGTAATTATAATTGATTCTTATGACTTTTTGCATTCATTTTTAATTGATTTATGATTTTCATTGATTATTTGTGATTTTGTTTGATAGTGTATGCTTAGTCTAAGAACTCTTGATGCACTATGCTTATGATTTACATCTAATGATTTGTGAAATCTACTTTTGGCAAAGAAATAGAGTCTAGAAATGAGATAAAATTGTTATGAATCATTGTATAAACCAATTGATTGTGAAGTTTGGTGGAATCCTAAATCCCAGTCTCTCGTAATATTGATATCATCCTTGTTTTATTTGCTACTTTTAGTATTTTATTTAAGTAAGTCCTAAAATCAACAACTTCCCAAGTCCGAGAATCAAACCCCTTACTTACCACAATTAAAAACTACATCACCAAACCTAGCCCATAGGACTTAGTCTAAGATAACAATTTAGGTTAAGTCATATGGTCTTATAATCTATCATCTAGATTGTAAGATGGAATAACCATCTAAGTCCTATGGAAGTTCTAATATAGCATCTAGATGCGCTGAATGGAACAACGAAAAGTAGATGCACTGAATGGAACAACGAAAAGTATAATTAGGTTGTGATGAATGGAACAACTCAACCATCTCAGTCGTCGGATAAAAAAATAAATCAATATGCTCTGAACCAAACAGTGAGAAGTAGATTTTCACTACGCTGAAGCATTCAGCGAAACTACCTCGCTACTAGTTGGAATGCGAGATATATCTGGAAAGAGAAGTAGTGTTAAAGAATAAGAAACGCTTTTTGTGTAATCCGCAACGCTTTTTGTCTAATCTAGCGCATAGGACTTAGTCTAACAAGTTTGCGTGAAAATGATAGTAGACCACCTTTTACAACCTCTCAGGTTTCTCTCTGCAAAAGATCGAAAGACTAAGAACGAGAGTTCATTTCATTATTTTTTTATCCAAATTAAGAGAAATTTAATCCTAAATAAGATATTCTACGAGAAACAAACTTTGTGGGAATCCAGATGGCCAGAGCCGGTCCTGAGGGGGTGCAGGAGGTGCGACGCACCGGGCCCATATCAGGCCAAGGCTTTTTTTCATGTACAAAACTAAGCCCAAACTTCCAATTTTATTTCTCACTCAACAGTTAACAGCGGGTTCTCAAAAACAACATCGGTTTTCATGCTTCATTTTGTTTTTATCCGGCGTCTCTATCATTCTCATGTTCATCGTCAACACCACCACCAGATATTACCTGCTCTATCAATTGCAGTAGTGGATTTCATTCTTGAAGCACTTCGAGATGAGTTTCCATCGTTACTTATATTCAATCCGAATTCTCCGTAAGAATTGGAGTTTGACATGAAGCGTGAAGGACATGATGTGCACGACACCTGTTCTTAAAAACTCCACAGAGAACTCTCTCCAATTCATCACCTTTTTATTTGAACCCCAACATCTCGTTCATGACCATAACCATCACCATGTATCGCGTCAACCATCCAAAGTTCACGGCGCCATCAGCAATACAGACCACCACTACACCTTCACAAGTTCAATCAATATTTACCAGTCCAACGGGCTATTACACCATTGCAATATGCTAGCAGGAAACAAACTACACCATGACTGTTTAGCTGTCACCAGGCCATAGAGCCAATGTCACCAGTTCCCACATAATACTATCTAGTACTAGCCGGCACCATTGCTACTATACAGCCACTCCGCACGAAGAAGTAGCGGGGATAAAAAAAAAATTTGTCATTGCTATTCGAAATTGTCGGGGAGAAAAATAAAAATGAACGTAAAAAGGCCCTGCGGTTAAGTTCGCACCAGGCCCTAAAACGCACATGATCGGCTCTGTGAAAACACCCTTTAATCCCTTATATTACCTCGTTGTAGACCCTAGGGACCGTTTCACTCGAGATTTGTACTCGAAGGATACCCCGGCGTCAATGCAGAATCACTTGTGAGAAAAGGGAGGGAAAAGACGAAATCAGGGAGGGTGTCTAGGAACCAGTCGATCATTGTTTCGTATTCTTAATTATGCATGCATTAAAGGCTTCAGTTGTGTTTATTGAGAATAATACCGCATTGTTTGGATTATGAGGTTTCTGCACTTAGTAAGTATTGGACAATCCCTTCTTTATAAGGAGACATTCACTAGTAATTTATCCCGTAAGCATCCCTTCTAATAATCCTGGACAGTCTCTTCTGTTGGAAAATAGGTACTCAAAGGATGAAATTCAGAGAACATGAAAGAATATTGTATCACTTGACTTCAAGGCCTTGCGATTCTTTTCACCAATTATTTCGACCCTTCCAAAATAATGGATGAGTACAATCGATTAACGAAATATTAATTTCAGGATACAATGAAACCCTAACAACGTTGTTGGATTCAAATGATGTACTCCGTTGACCCAACCAAGAACACACACTAATAGAATCCGAAAATATCCAACATCTTCTTCATGTTTTGGTTTGGATTCCATGATTTGGTTGACTAAAGGTATTGCTCACCTATGCCAGACACATCGACGATATTATATGCATGTATCAATATTTAACATAAATACATATGATAATTAATACATGAGTTTTCCGTATATGTACTTGTTTTATTATTTTATTTTATTTTACTCAAAAAGGGAAATATGTATTTCATTGCTTATTCTTCCATAAAAAATTAGTAGCATCATTGAGAAATTACATTTATTATATATACTACATTTTAGTAGGAAATATCACTGACTTCATAACGTGTTTGTAATTGAGTCCTAGTTTTTTTGAGAATTCCATATTCTCGTCCTAATTTTTTGAAAATTTATCTGTATTCGCGTCAGTCGCATCCGAATCACCATGTCAGTGTCAGTGCTATCTAGTTGCTCACAAAATAACTATATTAGCTAATAAAGATGTTGTATCTAAAATCTAGACATAATACACTAAAAAGTCTTATTTTTTATAGGGCCTATGGTCCATGGATGTGCTTTCTATTAGTATACTATGGTTTTCCCTTTTACTCTTATATAAATAGAATACAATACCTATGTAAAGGGGTTCCTCTCTTTGGTTAATGAAAAATATTTCTCTCTTTCTTACTCTTACTCCAAAACGTTATCTTGCACGAGCTCTTCCCAGCAGCAAGATTTTTTTTGGATTGCACGAGTAATTGAACAGAACTACGGAATGTCATCCTCAGAAGAGATTGAGTGCCTAGATGATAGTGGCACCACACACACTATTTTAAGAAATTTCCAATTATTTTTTGACTTAATTCCTTATAAATCCTCTGTTACTACGACGACTGGATCATCACAAGTGATCATTGGCCGAGGTAATGCTCAATTTTTATTTCTAAATGGCACAATGATTAAAGTCACAAAAGCTCTATATGCACCAAGATCTAACCGTACCTTGTTGAGCTTCAAAGATATCCATGCAAATGGTTATCACTTGGAGACTCACTGTGAAAATGGAATTGAATATATAAATATTATCTCTAATACATGTGGAAGAAAACACATTTTAGAGAAATTAATGAGTCACTCTAGTGGTTTGTACACTACTACTATTCGGATTATCAAATCACATGTTGTTACCAACGATGAACTGTTGAATAGTGACTTATACAAGCTTTGGAACAACTGTTTGGGGCACCCAGGTCGTCATATGATGATCCGCGTTTTAAAAAACTCACACGGACATCCTTTCTTTCGAGTGAAAATTAAAATGAGACAAAAGACATTTACAATGCAAAGTAACAACATTTATAAGCCACTGCCATCTAAAGCAACTGATGTGCAACCTCTCTCTCATTCTACTTCGTGGACTTTGTCAAAAGCACACCACTCATTTTGCAAAGCTTGTTCTTTAGCAAAGACAGGAGCGAGACCATCCTATGCTAAAGATACAAAACAAAATATTCCATTTTTACAAAGAATACAAGGTGATATTTGTGGACCTATACATCCAGAGTGCGGACCGTTCAAGTATTTATGGTTCTGGTAGATGCTTCGACCCGTTGGTTAAATGTTGCATTACTGTCCACAAGAAATATTTCCTTTGCAAATCTCCAAGCACAAATTATACGTTTGAGGTCTAACCACCCTATCCAATGAAGTCTATTAGACTTGATAATGCTGGAGAATTTACATCTAAAGGATTTGATGATTTCTGTATGTCTATCAGAATTGACGTAGAGCAATCTGTACCCCACGTACACACTCAAAATATTCTCATAGAAGCTACCATCAAAAGGTTACAGATGATAGCTATGGCATTGGTTATGCGTTCCAACCTTCCCATTACTGTCTAAGGGTACGCCATATTGCATGAAACATTACTTATTCGCTTTAAAGCCACTATTAGCTAACCATTTTATGCGTACCAGTTGGTAACTGGATATGAGCCCGATATTTCACATTTACGCATTTTTGGTTGTGCTGTATACGTGCCTATTATGCCCCCACGGCGTACTAAAATGGGTCCCCAAAGACGATTAAGTATTTATGTTGGATATGAATCCCCAACAATTATCCTCTATTTGGAAACTTTGACAGGCAATATCTTTACCGCTAGATTTGTGGACTATCACTTTGATGAGACAACCTTCCCGTCATTAGGGGGAGGTGTGGAAAAGGATTTCCTAAGGGAATGACGGGAATTGTCGTGGTGTGTCCCCACTTTGTCTCAACTTGATCCCCGCACATCACAATATGAAAGTGAAGTATAAAGAATTATTGATCTTCAGAATATGGCAAACTCAATGCCTGATGTATTAACTGATATTGCCAAAGTGACGAGATCATACATACCAGCTGCAAACGTGTCTGCAAGGTTAGAAATTCCTAATACGGGAAAAGGAACCCTATATAGAGGTGTCAAACATACACTTGGTGGAAGTGTATCTGAGGCCGTGCCCCCCCCCCCCCCCTATTGGAAAAGGGTAAGACCACCTGGTTCGATGGATACTCACCCAAGGAAAAAAAAAGTGAGTAAGGTACAACCCGATCCATTTATCATCAATACAGATAATCCCGCTCATGAAATTGTCTCTGATTATAGTTATGTCCATGAATCAATACTGGAGGACGCTCCGATGTTTGAAATGATTCCAGAGAACAAAGAAATCTCTATGGATTATGAGAGTGCATACATGTTGATGGAAATATCATCCACGCAGATTGATGATGCATTTGCATATACTGTTGCTCAAGAGATCATTGAGCACGATGACATCGAACCACGCTCTATTGCAGAATGTAAAAAAAGAGCAGACTATCCTAAATAGGAAGTTGCAATCCAGGAAAAATTAAATTCACTGGAAAAAATGCGGGTATTTGGTGTGGTGCTAACCCCACTAGGTGTAAATCCCGTAGGATATAAATTGGTATTTGTCAGAAAGAGTAATGATAAGAATGAAGTCTTGAGGTATAAGGTTCGCCTTGTGGCGCAAGGTTTCTCATAGAGCCCTGTAATTGATTATGAGGAAATATACTCTCCTGCAATGGACGTCATAATGTTCCGCTACTTATTTAACTTGGTAGTTTCAGAAGGACTTGAAATGCAGCTTATGGATGTGGTTACAACATATCTATATGGGGATCTAGATTCAGATATATATATATATATATATATGAAAGTTCCTGATGGCCTTTCATTGTCCGAATCAAGTAACTAAAACCATGGAGTGAGTTTTCGATTAAGTTGAAATGCTCACTTTACGGATTAAAGCAATCCGGGCGGATGTGGTATACCCGTCTAAGTTATTATTTGATTGGGAAGGGATATACAAATAATGAGTTATACCCCTGCGTATTTATAAAGAAAACGAGTTCCAGATTTGCAATTATAGATGTTTATGTTGATGATATGAACATAATAGGTACTCTTGATAAAATAAGAGAAACCGCAAGATACCTGAAATCTGAATTTGAGATGAAAGATCTTAGGAAAATTTGGTTTTGTCTAGGACTTGAGCTAGAACACCGAACCTGTGGAATACTAATCCACCAATCTGTATATGTCCATAAGATACTCAGGTAATTCAATATGGACAAGGTGCATCCTTCTAGCACTCCCATGATTGTTCAAAGTTTAGATGTACAAAAGGATCCATTTCGTCCAAAGGAAGATGGCAAAGAGGTATTGGGAGATGAAATTCCCTACCTAAGTGCAATAGGCGCATTATTGTACTTAGCGCAATGTACTCCACCTGATATCATTCTCAGTGAACTTTTTAGATTGATATAGATCAACACCAACACAACGTCAATGGAATGGTATAAAGAATGTATTCAAATACCTTAAAGGAACCATTGACATGGGTCTATTTTATCCCTATGTGGACTAAAGAAGGATTGCTAAAGGAACCCCCTATACTGAAACCCCAAATAATGTTTTGGTTGGTTTTGCTAATGCTGGGTACCTCTCTGACCCACATAAATCTCGATCCCAAACTGGTTATGTATTCACCATAGGGAACACGGTGATATCCTGGAGATCGACCAAGCAAACTCGTGTAGCTACCTCCACGAACCACTCAGAGATCATTTCCCTATATGAAGCAGTTCGTGAGTGTATATTATTAAGGTCTATCATTACACATATTCGAGGGACTAGTGGTATGAATTCTACCATTGAAGAGCCAACATGCATTTATGAAGATAATGTAACTTGTATCGAACATATGAAGCAAGGATACATCAAGGGTGATAATACGAAACATATTTGAAAAAGCGGGGGTCTAACAACCACACCCAAAATTTCGATTAACAATCTGTATGGAAAACTTCAAGTTACTTTCTAGAGAATCAACTAGACTCAATCAATAGAAAATATCTCAAGGAATTATTATCTCAATCTCTCAATTTTATTTACTCAAGAAAATACAATCTGCGAGTCTTAATAAAAGAGAGATAACTTGGATGGTACCAAAGACTAATATCCAAGTGTCAATCAATTTAAGTCAACAACCAATAAGGTCGGATATTCTAATTGAATGAACAACGCACAACCTGAATTATTTCAATTATATAAAAAAATATAATACGGAAAAGAAATAACACAGACACCAGAATTTTGTTAAAGAGAAAACCGCAAATGCAGAAAAGCCCCGGGCCCTAGTCCAGATTAAACATACACTATATTAAGCCAATACAGACACTATCCTACTCCAAGCTAACTTCGGTCTAGATTGTAGTTGAAGACCAACCAATCTCACACTGATCCAAGGTACAATTATGCTCCTATGCCTTTGATCCTAGTAGGATACTGCGCAATTTGTTCCCTTAGTTTATCTCACCCACAACCAAGAGTTGCTACGACCCAAAGTCGAAGACTTCAATAAACAAATCTGTCTCACACAGAAAAGTTTACAAGGATAGATAAATTCATCTCCCATGAATAAACCTATGAATTTTGTTCTTTCTTTTGATAAATCAAGGTGAACAAGAACCAATTGATAAAACCAGACTTATATTCCCTAAGAAAAACTCAGTTTTATCAATCACCTCAAAATAAACTTAATCGACGCAGCGAAAAATATTATTGAGGAATTACAAACAATGAGACGAAGTGTTTGTGACTACTTTTATATCTTGCCTATCGGAGACAGAAATCTCAAGCCAATTATTACAATGTACTCGT
This sequence comes from Papaver bracteatum, assembly GCA_023529315.1. Taxonomy (NCBI): domain Eukaryota; kingdom Viridiplantae; phylum Streptophyta; class Magnoliopsida; order Ranunculales; family Papaveraceae; genus Papaver; species Papaver bracteatum. The sequence goes on from JAJJWX010004298.1 coordinate 2,173,016, forward strand.
ACGATAGAAACAACAAGATCAGATCACACAACTATGATAAAAATAGTATCGGTCTGGCTTTACAATCCCAGTGAAGTCTTTAAGTCGGTAACCTGGTTTTAGAAGAAGAAAACCAAAAGTTAAAGGAGAATCGACTCTATCTTAGCAAACTAGTTTCATACAGAATGTGTGGGAATTAGGTTTCCCAGTTGCTAGAGTTCTCCCTTATATAGTCTTTCAAATCAGGGTTTGCAATCAATGATAGCTTAGTTACAAACATTCAATATTCACCGTTAAATGAAAACCTGATTAGATACAAGCTAATATTTATCAACCGTAAGATTGAAAACATAGTTTTTTATACACACATGTACTGCACGTTTGTAGGCTTGTGAAAACTTTACCCAAACTTGTATATTAGTTGGTTCAACACTAGTTAACAAAATGGTTAGCCAAATGATAACTTTCATATCAACCATATTCTTCTTCACCATAACTAGTCCAAATGACTCAAATGAACTAGTTAGAGAGTTGTTCAATTGCTTAGATCTTTATGTACTACACAAGACACAATTGAAGCAAAAACGATGTGATTCACTCGAATCGATTCATGAACTATAAAGGCACTATTTTCAATAGCATTCCTTAGTTTATTAAGATAAGTTCACAAACATCGTTTTTAGACATAACCTACTCAAGTTCGCGGACTGGGTTCACATACTTAAGTTCCCGTATGGAGTTCACAAACTCCAGCAGAAATTCTCGGTCGAGAACTTTCGCTAGTTCCCTGACTGAGTTCGCGAACTGAAGCTCACGCACTTCTCCGATTTCACTTGATCAAAAAGTTCGCAAACTTCGATTCAAGCACTAAGGACTTATACATATATGTGTTTCCACAACAATGCTTATATCATCCAATGGTTATATTATCTAAATTCTCATTTCAATCATTGAAACATTCTCAAAGGGCGTTATATAGTTGTTATTCACAAACTATTTTTCGTCAGAGCAATTTCCAAAATGATTGAAACATAACATGACTTTCGTCACTAGGTAAAGATGAACTTGGCTAAAGCGAAAGCTTTACCAACAAATATTTCGAGAAATAGGTAAGTGAGATATACTCATCTAGAAATATCATATATGTATATTCTTAGTCTATATAGTAATACGACTTTTTTCTCAAGATATGAGATAAAATAGATAGACTTTTGAGTGATCGATAAGTTCAAGTCTCCACATACCTTTTAGTCGATGAAGATACACTGGTTCCTTGAGTAGTCCTTCGTCTTATATGATGATCTCCAGGGATTTCTTGAGCTCAACTACACTTTCTATCCTAGTCCGAGACCTTAGCTATATTAGACTAGAAATCAAAGACTTTATAGTTTTGATCACTAATATTGACAAACATGCTTGAGATAGCAACACATGCGAGTTCGACCGAGCAATGCTCTAACAATATTTCACCAAAGTTCTTTTACAATCAGCAACAACAATGTCTCTTAAACATTCAAGTCAACAAAGTATCGTCTGATGAGAATGTGGCAGACTTATTTACTAAGTCACTTCCTAAGTCCTTATTTGAAAAACACGTAAAGAGTATTGGACTAAGGAAATTGTCCGAACTCCCTTGATTGCAATCAGGGGGAGATGGCGACATCATATGGAGTATCTAATGATATGATGTCGACATCAATGGAGTCTTTGTTGAACTCTTTTCCCCTTTACCGAGTTTATTTTGTCCCAATGGGTTTTGTTACTCGGAAAGGTTTTTAATGAGACAACAACAACACTATGGTTATGACTCCCCGATTGAGATTATCTTTTTCCCACAGAGTTTTTTATAGTAGGTTTTTTTGAAGAGAAGTGGCCAGCTTATCAACACGTTGTACTCTTTTCCCTTCGTCAAGATTTTGTCCCATTGGGTTTTTCCTTCTCAAGGTTTTAACGAGGCAACACATTTGAAGTTCCGCTTTTGAACCGCACAAGGGGGAGTGTTATAGGTCCCATGGCCCATGGATGTGCGGTCCATTAGTATATTAGGGTTTTCCCTTTTACTCTTGTATAAATAGAATACTATACCTATGTAATGGGGTTCCTTTCTTTGGTTAATGAAAAGTCTTTCTGTCTTTCTTACTATTACTCCATAATAATTATTTAGGTTGTATAACGAAGTTTCCTTTCTAAGATTCTCGAATTATAGGTTGGAGAGTAAGAAATCTTATTTATAGGGATTATATTATAAGGGAAAATTATTATTTTTTTCTTGAAAAATCACAAGGACTAACTCCCCACAACCCGATGTTATATAAGGTATAACTAAGTACATCGTCTTGATGTAGATCTGCACGATCCGGTGTTACAGAAAGCATAACGAATTACATTGTCTTGTCATACATCCACATCAAAGGGAAAATGATACCAATCAAAACAATAGAGATATAATTTTCATTTGTATTAATTTGTTGTTTCATAAGATGAGTTACCTAGTGACAATTGACGATAAAAAAAGAAAAAGAAAAAAAAAAGACTAATGTTTAGAAAATAATGATAAACATTGTAAAATCATTTTTTTGCATTCACCCTGGTGAGTTAATCCCCAAAAAGTTAATGAATTGTTTTCTCGGTCAGTAGGGTAGGACATTTCGCAACTCCATTCTTTATTCTTACCAGATACCATTCCCAAAAGTTCTTTCCATTATACTCTTTGACCCTTCGGATCTTGATGTAATCCTATGGAAACAACATGCCTCCGGAACCTTTCTCAGTTAAGAATATTTATAATTATCTAGACAATCAATACCCTATCTAGCCTTTGTATTTTCCTTGGCATAAGATTTGTCATCTTAAAATACTTGCGAGGATTAGATTATCCCTTTTTTGCGAACCTTGGCTACATAAGCGCCCTACATGCCGTCCATATCTCCTCATTTTGTTCTCTGTGATACTCGAATTTTTGAAACGGATCACTACCTCTTCCTTTATTTTCCGTTTATAAAGGAAATCTGGTTCTAATTTTCAATGTATAATGTTCTAGGATGTCCCATCCCCTCAATTTGTTAGTGGGTTGCCTCATGGATTAAATCTTCAGAACTCGGTCATTTTTCTGAAAAAACCGCTACTCTATTTTGTTTCACCTGGAAATACAGGTGTAGTGTTACTTTGAGAAAGTTACACCTCTACCAAATACTTTGATTGCGCAAATAATAAATCATTTTCAGTCCATTCCAAATACATTGAGCCCAAAAAATGTGGTAATTGAATATATATCCCTGGTTTTGATGAGCCTTCATAAATATCCCTATCAACAATATTTATATCCCTCCATATTTAAGAAAATTTTGATTTTATTAATTATCCCACAAATATCCTCTATTCATTACTAAAGTTTCATGCACTCATCGTTACTTTTCATTTTCAGATCTGAAACTTTCTCTCTTCTCCTCGTCATCACCTCCGCCATCACCGTCTTCTCCACCTATTTTTCACTGGACCGAATAATGATGATGCTGGTGGAATAAATCAAATCGCAACCACAACTACCACTACCACCACCATTTTAGAGTCAGAGAAAATATTTTAGAGAGAAGAGATTTAAGATTAAGAAAGAGAGATCTTCAATTGAAAATCAAACCAAATCCCCCCATCTTCATCGTCACCACCTTCACCGTTGACAACTGGTTTAGATATGAAACTAGAAGTATTAGAAACAAGTGATGAAATCTTCTTCTTCTATAATTGTTTTTTAAAATTAGATCCAAAGAAATCAAGATCTGATTTTTAGGTTTTAATTTTTAATAACTTTTGAGTTAATCTTCATCACTTTGTCAATCGAATTATGAACAGAGAAGACATGATGATGATGGTGGCGGCGGTGATGGTTCTTGTGGCACGACGGTGGAGGATATATGTATATGATTATTTCCTATTATTCTAAAACTTGTATGTTTTCTAATTATATGTTAGTATACATTGAATTGTTTACTTTTTGGATGTTGTAGTTAGTAGTTGTTGTGGTGGTGGTAGTTGTTGATGTAGTAATAAATGATTTTGTAGTGGAGATGATGGTGATGGTGTATTGTGAAGGTGCTTGTGATGATCAATTGTTGTTATTTGTATGTTTTTATGGGATGAACTACTGTTGTTGATCCAATTTATGGGATCAACTCCTATTGTTGATCCAATTTATGGGATCAACTCCTATTGTTGACCTAATTTTTCATGGGATCAACTCCTATTGTTGACCTAATTTTTCATGGGATCAACTTCTATTGTTGACCTAATTTTTCATGGGATCAACTACTGTTGTTGATATATTTATGGGATCAACTCCTGTTGTTGACCCAATTTTTTATGGGATCAACTATTGTTGCTGATACTTTCAACTCCTATTGTTGACAATATTTCCTTGGATAAGTATAATCATGCTCGTAGTTTAAATCATATAATTTTCTTTCAATGTTAAACTTGTGGTGCAATGGTAGCATGACTGACTCCATATCGGATGATGTGTGATCGACTCATGCCAAGTTCACTCCATTTACATGGATCAAATTTCATTGTTGATCCAATTTAGTAGATCAACTACCATTGTTGATCCCCTAAATTGGATCAACTTCTACTGTTGATCCCTTTTTTTGGATCAACTACTGTTGTTGATCCCATAAATCAGATCAACTTCTACTGTTGGTTCTATTTTTATTTGGATTAACTACTGTAATTGATATAAAAATATCTGAGCCAGTGGTGGTGATGGCGGCGACGACGACGAACTAGTGCTGGTGGCGTTGACAGACTAGTGGTGGTGGAGGACTATTGGTGGTGGTGAAGTAGTGGTGGTGGAATATTAGTAGTGGCGGCGGTTGGTAGGTGTTGGTTGTTGAACGATGGTGGTGGAATGGTAGTTGAATGTTTGTGGTGGTGGTAGTGGTGGTGGTGAAGTGGTAGAGGAAGAAATTTATTCCATTTTGAAATAAAGAAAAATATTATATAGGTGAGGGCATTACGGTAATCTAATTTTAAATGGATAAGGTTATTAAAAAGTAGAGACATATTTATTTTTGTATAAGAATATATTTATTGGGTTTCAAAAGTAAGGACATATAAATAATATACCCCAAAAAATCCCAAGTAGTCTCTCAGCCATCCCAAAAATTACCCACAACTCATCATCTTGGATATTTTTTGAGGAGTGGATTGCATGGATATTATTGGATATGCTTTACCTAAAGGAATTTGTTCATCTGGCGGTCGTTATATCATATACATGGGCTTTATGGACTTAGGATTCCGTGGAGATACATACACATGGACCAATAATCAACAAGGATAAGATAATATCGTGCAAAGATTAGATCGAGCCATCGCTACCCCACATTGGCGTACAACCAATCCACATGAAGGTGTCACTCATCTCCCGAGAATAGCTTCTGATCATGCTCCAATTCTTTTACATACCAAAGTAATTAATTGGCACATACACAAAATCTATAAGTTCGAGCATCTCTGGTTAAATCATCCACATCTAAAGCAGATAGTCGAATCAGCATGGAATCATCAAAATGACTCGGAACCAACTCTAAATATCCATCTCAAGCTAATTACAACTAGCGAAATACTTATGGAGTGGAACAAAGAAACTTTTGGACACCTTCCAAAAATAATCAAGAAATCAACGGCTCATATTGAAATGACACAACATCAATGTGCTATGAGAACTGGTATCGAGTTTTACTATTGGTTAAACCAAGAAAAACAGCTTCGAGCCCATCACTTATATTTGCTGCAATGTCATGCAATATACTGGCAAGAAATATCCAGAATCCAATGGCTTCAATCATGAGACAACAATACAACATTCTTCCACAAAAAATCCACCATTCACCGAAGTTGTAATAACATTCAGGAATTACAAGATTCACAAAACAACTGGGTCAGCGATAAAGATCAGGTAATTCAAATCATTCTCGATCATTTTACTGATCAATTCACACCCCAAAGCACAACAATAAACGAAGATATCTTCGCACAAGTCACTCCCAGACTATCCTCAAGACAATGCCCAAAGTTAACAGAAGAGGTGACTACAGCAGAAATCAAACATGCTTTGTTCTCCATCAACTCTGAAAGCGCTCCGGGACCTGATGGATATACTAGTAAGTTTTTCAAAGTTTTTTGGGACATCACACATCATAAATTAATATCCATGGTCCAAAGTTTTTTTAACAAACTAAATATCCACCCTCTCATGAATCATACCAACGTAACCCTCATACCAAAAATAAACCATCCTTCAAAGCCATCCCAATTCAGACCAATTAGCCTTTGAAATATAGTATACAAACTAATATAAAAAATCCTAGTAAATAGGTTATGCCCTCTCCTCCCATTTCTCATAAGTCCATATCAGAGCACCTTCATCCCACAAAGATCCATACATGATAACATAACAATTGCTGGAGAACTATTTCATCATATTAAAACCTATGCTCTTACCAAAGATCCAAAATTAGCCTTGAAATTAGATATTAAGAAAGCTTATGACAACTTAGATTTGGGGTTCATCAAAAAGGCATTCACAAAAATGGGATTTCCAACCAAATTTGTAGATTATATTATGTTATGTATCACTACAGTTACTTATTCAATTAACATAAATGGTACCCCTCACGGATACATCACACCAACGAGAGGCATTCTACAAGGAGATCATCTTTCTTCTTATATCTTCATAATATGCGCAGAAATCCTATCAAACAACTTAGGCAATTTAGAATCCCAAAATCTTGTAAAGGGGCTAAACATATCTCAAAAGGCTCCACCTATTTTGCATCTAAGGTACGTGGATGACCTCCTAATCACTTACAAGGCATCTCGGGAAGACAATGCTCACCTAAGGAGACTACTTCAATCCTGCAATTCTTCGGCGGGTCAGGAAATCAACACAACCAAATCAACAATAATTCACCATCTAAGACTCCAAAAAAAATCAGCTGGACGATATTAAACAATTTTTTGATATGCCAGGGAGTACAGTTTAAAAATGGGAGAACCTCTAGTCATATCTTCGAACCGCTACTTTAACGTCTGGCGAGGAAATCTTAAGGATGGATGACCAAATGCCTTAATCAAGTAGGAAGGTTAGTACTCATTTAAACTTCCTTAATTCCCACCTCAAACGATCTTATGCAAACACAAGCATTCCTTATTCATATAAACAAATCGAATTGCTATGAATTTTTTCTGGTGTCATGATTCAATAGTTAAAAAACTTCACCCAATAGGATGAACCAAACTAAATAAACCAATAGTAAAAGGAGGTCTTGGAATAAGAAAAAGTAGATGTAGGACTAGAATATCGGTACAACACTATTTCTGCGATATTAACAACACTTTTGCGAGCGTCACAGAAGATTCTTTAACAACATTTCACGAGCGTCACAGAAGAATCCAAAAGAAGCTGACGATAGAAGAAATACAAAGAGAGTATATTTATACCGCGATGGTTATCAATTTTGCGAGATAGAATATTATAGCAATCGCGATGAGATCGCAGAGTAAATTCGAAAAAGGAGGAAAACTTAGTTGTCATCCACTATGTAAAATCCTATATAAAGGGTTCGTTAGGTTCAAAAAATGATGATGTCTTTTAGAGAATTGATAAGATTTTGAGGAGAGAGAAACTCTAGAAAGAAATTTGTACTTCTGAGTTCTTATGTCTTTTGTAAAGAATTCTAAAAGTTAAAATAATAAAAAGTGTCGTAATTCATTCTCAAACATAATTCAATTTCTGTAGATTCTTATCAGGGGTGTAGTGTAGGAATTCCTGCAACTACATTTTGGCGCCCAGAAACTGGGAGAATCAAGCTAAGAAATCTTTAATTACAACTTGAAGATTTGAAGAAATTGTTAGGGTTGAAGAAATGGCTAGAAGAAGAAGAAATACATCAGAACCACCGAAAACTGTGAGGAGAAGTAAAATACTTGCAGGAGAGGGAACAAGCGAATTAGAAGAATCTTTAAGGATAAGATCACGAAGAAATAGAATAATAAATGAAGAAGAAAGTTCAATTAAACAGCCGAATCAACAAGCACAAACACGAGATAGGAATGTGGATTATGATAGAGTGAGTGTGCATACTTGGAGGTCGGATTCGATGGAAGAAGCAGAAAATCGACAATTAAGAAATGAAGAAGGAGAAAGAAATCAAGAAATAGGTGGAGGATTAATTCATGAAGGACGTGAAAATGAAATAGACAAAACTGCATCAACTGATGCAGTTTTACAAGTGGTAAGTATAGGGTTTGATTCTCGGACTTTTTTTTAAAGATTTGGTTTTAGACAAAAAGATGGTGATTTTTATAAAACTTATAAAATAATGAAAATGCTAAAAATGATTTTTGTGTTCAATTAAAAGAGTCTAGGATGTCAAGATTCCATCACTACTACACATACTAAATGATTATAACTATTCCCTATAACATTCTCCCAAAATTACTCAAGACGATTTAGGACAAATAATACGTCTCGGAAAATAAATCTTTTCAAGCAATTATTTTTCTCAAAGAATTAACAATCTTCTTCACTATAAAATGCTATTCTCTAACATAGAATATATAAATCAATTATCAAGCATCATAGGACACATGAAGAAAATTATTACCTTACGAATCAAGAATAAGGACCAAGAGAATTATTATAGAAAATAATCAAAACATTCTAGCACACATAGTAGGATTTCCTCCCTAATCCTAGATAGAAATTTAGCTACTCATAATTAAAAATACTAACCAATAAACAAAGAAGAAGGAATTTAAGAAGAGCATGTAGAAGGGGTGTGGGATGAAGAGGTGTGGGAAGAGAGGTGTAGAGATTGTGTAATCGTGTGTGATGTATTACTATTTATACTAGATGATGCCCGACCCATTTTAATTTTCTTAATTTCTTTTGTTTCGTGCACTAGGCACTCAACAACAGTGGGTGTTGCTTTTATTTTCTTTTTTCATTCTTTTCATTTGCTTTCGGCAAGGTGCTCTACGCACTAGAGTGGTGGATGCTTTTCACCTTCTCAACATCATTGCCATTCACCATCATCTCCTCTCGGTTCCGTTTCCCTACCGAGCCACAGCAAATAACCCGAGCATCATGGCTTCTTAAAAGCTCATCACCAAGCTCGGCTCATTAGTTAATGGCAGCAACAGCTACCAGCACTTCATCATATTCCGGCCATGCATGCAACGATATCACCGCCATAGCAGCCACCATAGTTCACCTCTTCTCTTTTTGTTTTCTCGAGCTCCGTCAATGTCACGGCCAACATCCATTCTATACTCTCTTCATCACCACGATCACTGCTAACAGTCGGTCGGTGCAAAGCAACTAGTCAATCCGTGCTCCAACAGCAAACTGAGAACCATGTTCTCATCATTCCTCAGCCATCACCGAGCTCCATGTTGGCATTCTTCACGTTCATTTCCAACAGCTAGTCCGTTACCGGATGAACTTATCAAAGTTGGCAGCGAACCAACTCTTCACAGCAGCCAACTCTTCTTTGTTTTATCAAGCTCGAGCTCTTCTTCTCCTGGACAACTCCATTCCCCGTTCTTTCCCTGGCATGCATGCAGTCTCATCAACCAAGGCAATTAACTCATCACCACGGTCACTTCCAAGCTCTCGTTATCACCAATGGCAGCAACCAAGCTCCATGTCTGCCATGCTCATCATAGAGACTTCATGCTACTGCCAAGCCCGAGCTATCTTTGCCTCCTATGTCTTCACTCAGTCACCGGTGCAGAGACTCGAGTATCACTTCCAACAGCAAACAGAAACAACACACCATTAAGATTAGTCACCCGTGATCACTGCCAAGATTAAGCATCACAATTTCCGCCAACAACAAACTCCACCCGTGAGTTATATAGCCATTATGTGATGAAACCATACTCATTACCATCCCTGTTTAATCAAAACAGGGTGATATCAATCAACCCCGGCCGTTAAATCTCAAAAAATCACGTCCGAATTCTTCCCAGAAATTTACGCAGGTGAACAAAAATTTCCCGCCAAATATTTTGTTTTTGAAACCGTGAAGAAGGTGGTGTCCCCTATCCAAACCGGGAGTGCGAATAGCAGGTGTCTACTTAGGATGCCCCTTATCCAAGGTGAGGGTGCCCTTAGCATACTACATTGTAAATGACTATTTTGCTCTTTTTCCTATTTTGCCCATAACTTCTTCATACGGACTCCGAATGACTCCGTTCTTTCGCCATTGCCATTTCCTTTGCCTTGTCGTCCTCTACCCAATGAAAAGTAGAAATCTTGTATTTGAACGAGTTACATTTGGTCTTTGGTCCTTCCTCACTCTTAGCTAGCTTCTTTTATTGCACAACTAAGCTCAAATTCACTTCTTTTTGGATTATTCACCTAATAACACACAAATAAGAGAAAACACGCGTAACACACAATAATATGCAAGAAAACCAACACCTACTAGCATGGATTTAACACAAAATATATGTGAAATATGCACTTATCAAATTCCCCCACACTGGCTTTTGCTAGTCCTCGAGCAAACTAAAAATCCTAACTCACTGTCGCAGGAATCACGATTGCATTTAGCGTATGCAATAAGCCTTTAAACCCCTAGGTGTCCCTAGTGGCCGAGTTATAGTCTCGGGAGGGTTTACCAGAGGTATACCCACAAAACCTACTCCAACTTCAAAGCGTTCCAAAGATCCCAAGCATCCAAAGAGTTATGAGGACATATAGTTTCGCATGCTAGTAATAAGAAGTTAGAAATACCAAAGAACATATTCTCATTCTTAAATATTGAGTGAGAAATAATCACACCATAATGAGAGAATGCGTGTTTGAGAAACGACCAATAAGCATTTCGCCTCGACTTCTGCCTCACTTAAAGGATTTTATGATAATTGCACTCAATAAGACAGCTTTTTATGGGTTTCACATGTGTGCAGGTAGGAATGAAGATAGAACTCCTACACACGTTGAATGGTGGGAAGGAAACCTTCCGAATTATTTCTGGAGACCCCACAAAATCGTGGGAAGTAAAAGACTTTTTCTGATGATCTCTAAGAAAGGAAATCAACCACTTATAGCAAGGATGAGAGTACTTACCACCTTCACATCTGATTGCATTGATGATAACACCACTCTCACAAAGATCCAATAGAAACGTCTTCCTTCGGCTCGTCTTCTTCATCTTGGTCTTCGGTCTTCAAACTGTTGATGATAAATTCTTGAATTTCGTAGAACTTTGACAATTTATAACTCTTTTTCCTCTATTTCTTGTCGCTTGAAACTTCTTTATATATTTTTCTTCCCCATGGCCTTATTGAACAAATAAATCCTAAATGCAAATCTTTTTTTGTATTTTGTATATTTTTTTTTTTAAATTTTTTTTTTTAATTAAGATTGCAACTACAATAATAAAATTAACATGGCCATGAAAGAAGTACTTTACCACTTTGATCTTCACAACTTGTATTGTCTTTGTATCATAAACTTCAATATTTTTCATCTTTTGATTTTCTCTGCTCTTGTAAATAAGTCTTCATACTTAGATATAAAATTTGCTCTTCCTTGAATTGTTGCTTAAAAACCTTAAACTTCTTCAAATTTCCTTGTAGATTTTGATGTCGCTCCTTTGCTGATGATGTGTTTCTATGGACCTGTTGTTGGCGAGAGAGAATGGTGCTAAATGCAAATCAAACTACAAGAAGGAGGTTTTCATCTATAGACGACACCCTCATGATTGACAAAATTAGCACTCAAGAGATCAAAAATAGTGCTGAAAATAGTGTGAAGTTGGGTAGCTCACCATTCTACCCGGAATTTACGTATGGTGACACACACTCAAAAGAAAGCTCTTTAGTTAGCTTCTAAGAAATCTGGTCTGGTGCCTCTGTTGATTTGAAAAAGGTAGTCTCCACTAATGATTGATCAGCAACTCTAATAATGCATTTCTCTCTGCTCCTAATTTGCATCACCGGCATGATTAAATCCATTATATAACACTCCAATTCGTAAGAAATCCGAATGTAGTTCTCTAACACTTCCAAGTTCAGTTATGTCGGTCAGAACTCTCTATGTAAACATACCTAGAAGTATGCTAGTGACTCTAAAATCTCTAAAAGTTGGAGGTTTTATTCAAATAATTTATATATATATATTTTTTTATTTTTTTTATTTTTTTTTGAAAATATTTAATCAAAAAGGCTAAAAATTCTATATGCAAAAGGTCAAAACACTCCCCCACACTTAAACTCTACATTGTCCTCAATGTTCTAAAGATAAAATTAAAAGCATGAACAAGGAGAAACTGTTACCATCTGAATCAAAAGAGTGAAGGAAAGATATTACCGTGTTGCATGAGCATGGGTTACCTCCCAAGAAGTGCTAAGTTTAATGTCTTCATTGACATAACTGTACCTGCAGAAAATTAGTCGTGATAAACGGGATCCTGTAAATTTGTATTTTCCACATCCGGGTTGGTCAATTCGATGAATGGTTTCAATCGCTGACCGTTGACTTTAAAAGTCTCTCCAGTATCATGGTTCCTCACTTCAATAGCACCGTGCGGATACACAGTCTTGACATAGAATGGGCCAGTCCAGCGAGATCTAAGCTTACCAGGAAAAAGGTGTAGGCGAGAATTATACAAGAGAACTTTCTGTCCTAGTGTAAACGACTTTCGAAGAATCGATTTGTCGTGAAAAACTTTTGTTTTCTCCTTGTAAATTTTCGCATTTTGGTAAGAATCATTACGAATTTCTTCCAACTCATTGAGCTGAAGTCTACGGTTATCACCAGAATGTGGTAGGTCAAAGTTTAGCCGTTTAATGGCCCAATAAGCTCGGTGTTCTAATTCTACAGGCAAATGGCAGGCTTTACCGAAGACAAGTCTATACGGAGACATCCCAAGTGGAGTCTTAAAAGCGGTTCGGTAAGCCCATAATGCTTCTATTAAGCGCAAAGACCAATCCTTTCGGGTAGGGTTTACGGTCTTCTCTAAAATTTGCTTGATCTGCCTATTAGACACTTCTACTTGGCCACAAGTCTGTGGGTGGTAAGGTGTAGAAACCTTATGAGTAATGGAGTATTTCTTCATGAGCGTCTCGAAAGACCGGTTACAAAAATGTGATCCTCCATCACTAATGATTGCTCTAGGCATACCAAATCGAGAGAAAATATTTTCTCTAACAAACTTGATCACAACATGGCGATCGTTTGTTTTGGTAGCTATTGCTTCAACCCACTTAGACACATAATCAACAGCTAATAAGATGTAAAAGTTTCCATAGGAATTGACAAACGGGCCCATAAAATCTATGCCCCACACATCAAATATTTCTATTATCAGTATAGGATTAAGTGGCATCATATTTCTTCGGGTCAATTCCCTAACTTCGACATCTCTCACAACTTTGACAAAATAGGTGGGAGTCCTTGAACGAGTTGGCCAATAAAGACCAGATTGTAGAACCTTAGCAGCTGTTTTCTTAGAACTAAAGTGACCCCCACAAGCTCCAGAATGACAAAAAGTCGAACACTGGATATGTCGTTGTCAGGAATACAACGACGGATGATCTGATCAGGGCAGTACTTGCATAAGTATGGATCATCCCAGAAAAAGTATTTAACCTCAGACAAGAATTTAGATCTATCCTGTTTAGACCAATGGTCGGGCATTTGACCAGTTACCAAATAATTGACAATGTCAGCAAACCAGGGTAACTCAGAGATGGAAAATAGTTGTTCATCAGGGAACGTGTCATGGATTGGTATCTCATCATCTCTAGTCTTATCAAGGATACGGGATAAATGGTCAGATACAACATTTTCAGACCCTTTCTTATCACGAATATCTAGAGTAAATTCTTGGAACATCAATACCCATCTAATCAGCCGTGGTTTAGAGTCCTTCTTTGAAAGGAGATACTTGAGTGCGGCATGATCAGAATAGACAATGACCTTAGACCCTAGGAGATATGATCTAAATCAGAATAGACAAAAACTGATGCAGTTTTACAAGTGGTAAGTATAGGGTTTGATTCTCGGACTTTTTTTTAAAGATTTGGTTTTAGACAAAAAGATGGTGATTTTTATAAAACTTATAAAATAATGAAAATGCTAAAAATGATTTTTGTGTTCAATTAAAAGAGTCTAGGATGTCAAGATTCCATCACTACTACACATACTAAATGATTATAACTATTCCCTATAACATTCTCCCAAAATTACTCAAGACGATTTAGGACAAATAATACGTCTCGGAAAATAAATCTTTTCAAGCAATTATTTTTCTCAAAGAATTAACAATCTTCTTCACTATAAAATGCTATTCTCTAACATAGAATATATAAATCAATTATCAAGCATCATAGGACACATGAAGAAAATTATTACCTTACGAATCAAGAATAAGGACCAAGAGAATTATTATAGAAAATAATCAAAACATTCTAGCACACATAGTAGGATTTCCTCCCTAATCCTAGATAGAAATTTATCTACTCATAATTAAAAATACTAACCAATAAACAAAGAAGAAGGAATTTAAGAAGAGTATGTAGAAGGGGTGTGGGATGAAGAGGTGTGGGAAGAGAGGTGTGGGATGAGAGGTGTGGGATGAGATGTGTGGAGAGATGTATTACTATTTATACTAGATGATGCCCGACCCATTTTAATTTTCTTAATTTCTTTTGTTTCGTGCACTAGGCACTCAACAACAGTGGGTGTTGCTTTTCTTTTCTTTTTTTCATTCTTTTCATTTGCTTTCGGCAAGGTGCTCTACGCACTAGAGTGGTGGATGCTTTTCACCTTCTCAGCATCATTGCCATTCACCATCATCTCCTCTCGGTTCCGTTTCCCTACCGAGCCACAGCAGCGAACCCGAGCATCATGGCTTCTTAAAAGCTCATCACCAAGCTCGGCTCATTAGTTAATGGCAGCAAACTACAAGCACTTCATCATATTCCGGCCATGCATGCAACGATATCACCGCCATAGCAGCCACCATAGTTCAGCTCTTCTCTTTTTGTTTTCTCGAGCTCCGTCAATGTCACGGCCAACATCCATTCTATACTCTCTTCATCACCACGATCACTGCTAACAGTCCCAGTGCAGCAACTTGTCAATCCGTGCTCCAACAGAAAACTGAGAACCATGTTCTCATCATTCCTCAGCCATCACCGAGCTCCATGTTGGCATTCTTCACGTTCATTTCCAACAGCTCAGTCCGTTACCGGATGAACTTATCAAAGTTGGCAGCGAACCAACTCTTCACAGCAGCCAACTCTTCTTTGTTTTATCAAGCTCGAGCTCTTCTTCTCCTGGACAACTCCATTCCCCGTTCTTTCCCTGGCATGCATGCAGTCTCATCATCCAAGGAAATTAACTCATCACCACGGTCACTTCCAAGCTCTCGTTATCACCAATGGCAGGAACCAAGCTCCATGTCTGCCATGCTCATCACAGAGACTTCATGCTCGCCAAGCCCGAGCTATCTTTGCCTCCTATGTCTTCACTCAGTCACCGGTGCAGAAGCTCGAGTATCACTTCCAACAGCAAACAGAAACAACACACCATTAAGATTAGTCACCCGTGATCACTGCCAAGATTAAGCATCACCATTTCCGCCAACAACAAACTCCACCCGTGAGTTATATAGCCATTATGTGATGAAACCATACTCATTACCATCCCTGTTTAATCAAAACAGGGTGATATCAATCAACCCCGGCCGTTAAATCTCAAAAAATCACGTCCGAATTCTTCCCAGAAATTTACACAGGTGAACAAAAATTTCCCGCCAAATATTTTGTTTTTGAAACCGTGAAGAAGGTGGTGTCACCCTATCCAAACCGGGAGTGCGAATAGCAGGTGTCTACTTAGGATGCCCCTTATCCAAGGTGAGGGTGCCCTTAGCATACTACATTGTAAATGACTATTATGCTCTTTTTCCTATTTTGCCCATAACTTCTTCATACGGACTCCGAATGACTCCGTTCTTTCGCCATTGCCATTTCCTTTCCCTTGTCGTCCTCTACCCAATGAAAAGTATAAATCTTGTATTTGAACGAGTTACATTTGGTCTTTGGTCCTTCCTCACTCTTAGCTAGCTTCTTTTATTGCACAACTAAGCTCAAATTCACTTCTTTTTGGATTATTCACCTAATAACACACAAATAAGAGAAAACACGCGTAACACACAATAATATGCAAGAAAACCAACACCTACTAGCATGGATTTAACACAAAATATATGTGAAATATGCACTTATCAAATTCCCCCAATCGGCTTTTGCTAGTCCTCGAGCAAACTAAAAATCCTAACTCACTGTCGCAGGAATCACGATTGCATTTAGCGTATGCAATAAGCCTTTAAACCCCTAGGTGTCCCTAGTGGCCGAGTTATAGTCTCGGGAGGGTTTACCAGAGGTATACCCACAAAACCTACTCCAACTTCAAAGCGTTCCAGCGTCCCAAGCATCCAAAGAGTTATGAGGACGTAGAGTTTCTGCATGCTAGTAATAAGAAGTTAGAAATACCAAAGAACATATTCTCATTCTTAAATATTGAGTGAGAAATAATCACACCATAATGAGAGAATGCGTGTTTGAGAAACGACCAATAAGCATTTCGCCTCGACTTCGGCCTCACTTAAAGGATTTTATGATAATTGCACTCAATAAGACAGCTTTTTTTATGGGTTTCACATGTGTGCAGGTAGGAATGAAGATAGAACTCCTACACACGTTGAATGGTGGGAAGGAAACCTTCCGAATTATTTCTGGAGACCCCACAAAATCGTGGGAAGTAAAAGACTTTTTCTGATGATCTCTAAGAAAGGAAATCAACCACTTATAGCAAGGATGAGAGTACTTACCACCTTCACATCTCGATTGCACTGATGATAACACCACTCTCACAAAGATCCAATAGAAACGTCTTCCTTCGGCTCGTCTTCTTCATCTTGGTCTTCGGTCTTCAACTGTTGATGATAAATTCTTGAATTTCGTAGAACTTTGACAATTTATAACTCTTTTTCCTCTATTTCTTGTCGCTTGAAACTTCTTTATATATTTTTCATCCCCATGGCCTTATTGAACAAATAAATCCTAAATGCAAATCTTTTTGTATTTTGTATATATTTTTTTTAAATTTTTTTTTATTTTTTTTAATTAAGATTGCAACTACAATAATAAAATTAACATGGCCATGAAAGAAGTACTTTACCACTTTGATCTTCACAACTTGTATTGTCTTTGTATCATAAACTTCAATATTTTTCATCTTTTGATTTTCTCTGCTCTTGTAAATAAGTCTTCATACTTAGATATAAAATTTGCTCTTCCTTGAATTGTTGCTTAAAAACCTTAAACTTCTTCAAATTTCCTTGTAGATTTTGATGTCGCTCCTTTGCTGATGATGTGTTTCTATGGACGTTGTTGGCGAGAGAGAATGGTGCTAACTGCAAATCAAACTACAAGAAGGAGGTTTTCATCTATAGACGACACCCTCATGATTGACAAAATTAGCACTCAAGAGATCAAAAATAGTGTGAAGTTGGGTAGCTCACCATTCTACCCGGAATTTACGTATGGTGACACACACTCAAAAGAAAGCTCTTTAGTCAGCCTTCTAAGAAATCTGGTCTGGTGCTCTGTTGATTTGAAAAAGGTAGTCTCCACTAATGATTGATCAGCAACTCTAATAATGCATTTCTCTCTCTGCTCCTAATTTGCATCACCGGCATGATTAAATCCATTATTTAACACTCCAATTGTAAGAAATCCGAATGTAGTTCTCTAACACTTCCAAGTTCAGTTATGTCGGTTCAGAACTCTTTATGTAAACATACCTAGAAGTATGCTAGTGACTCTAAAATCTCTAAAAGTTGGAGGTTTTATTCAAATAATTTATATATATATATTTTTTTATTTTTTTTATTTTTTTTTGAAAATATTTAATCAAAAAGGCTAAAAATTCTATATCCAAAAGGTCAAAACACTCCCCCACACTTAAACTCTACATTGTCCTCAATGTTCTAAAGATAAAATTAAAAGCATGAACAAGGAGAAACTGTTACCATCTGAATCAAAAGAGTGAAGGAAAGATATTACCGTGTTGCATGAGCATGGGTTACCTCCCAAGAAGTGCTAAGTTTAATGTCTTCAGCCAGACATAACTGTACCTGCAGAAAATTAGTCGTGATAAACGGGATCCTGTAAATTTGTATTTTCCACATCCGGGTTGGTCAATTCGATGAATGGTTTCAATCGATGACCGTTGACTTTAAAAGTCTCTCCAGTATCATGGTTCCTCACTTCAATAGCATCGTGCGGATACACAGTCTTGACATAGAATGGGCCAGTCCAGCGAGATCTAAGCTTACCAGGAAAAAGGTGTAGGCGAGAATTATACAAGAGAACTTTCTGTCCTGGTGTAAACGACTTTCGAAGAATCGATTTGTCGTGAAAAACTTTTGTTTTCTCCTTGTAAATTTTCGCATTTTGGTAAGAATCATTACGAATTTCTTCCAACTCATTGAGCTGAAGTCTACGGTTATCACCAGCAACAGGTAGGTCAAAGTTTAGCCGTTTAATGGCCCAATAAGCTCGGTGCAGGCAAATGGCAGGCTTTACCGAAGACAAGTCTATACGGAGACATCCCAAGTGGAGTCTTAAAAGCGGTTCGGTAAGCCCATAATGCTTCTATTAAGCGCAAAGACCAATCCTTTCGGGTAGGGTTTACGGTCTTCTCTAAAATTTGCTTGATCTTCCTATTAGACACTTCTACTTGGCCACAAGTCTGTGGGTGGTAAGGTATAGAAACCTTATGAGTAATGGAGTATTTCTTCATGAGCGTCTCGAAAGACCGGTTACAAAAATGTGATCCTCCATCACTAATGATTGCTCTAGGCATACCAAATCGAGAGAAAATATTTTCTCTAACAAACTTGATCACAACATGGCGATCGTTTGTTTTGGTAGCTATTGCTTCAACCCACTTAGACACATAATCAACAGCTAATAAGATGTAAAAGTTTCCATAGGAATTGACAAACGGGCCCATAAAATCTATGCCCCATACATCAAATATTTCTATTATCAGTATAGGATTAAGTGGCATCATATTTCTTCGGGTCAACTTCCCTAACTTCTGACATCTCTCACAACTTTGACAAAATAGGTGGGAGTCCTTGAACAGAGTTGGCCAATAAAGACCAGATTGTAGAACCTTAGCAAATTTGTTTTCTTAGAACTAAAGTGACCCCCACAAGCTCCGAATGACAAAAAGTCGAACACTGGATATGTCGTTGTCGTGAATACAACGACGGATGATCTGATCAGGGCAAGTACTTGAATAAGTATGGATCATCCCGAGAAAAGTATTTAACCTCAGACAAGAATTTAGATCTATCCTGTTTAGACCAATGGTCGGGCATTTGACCAGTTACCAAATAATTGACAATGTCAGCAAACCAGGGTAACTCAGAGATGGAAAATAGTTGTTCATCAGGGAACGTGTCATGGATTGGTATCTCATCATCTCTAGTCTTATCAAGGATACGGGATAAATGGTCAGCCACAACATTTTCAGACCCTTTCTTATCACGAATATCTAGAGTAAATTCTTGGAACATCAATACCCATCTAATCAGCCGTGGTTTAGAGTCCTTCTTTGAAAGGAGATACTTGAGTGCGGCATGATCAGAATAGACAATGACCTTAGACCCTAGGAGATATGATCTAAATTTCTCCAAAGAAAAAACGATGGCTAACATTTCTTTCTCAGTGGTTGTGTAGTTCATCTGGGCATCGTTTAGGGTCCTACTAGCATAATAAATCACACTAGGTGTTTTATCATGTCGTTGGCCAAGGACAGCACCAACCGCATAATCGGACGCATCACACATGATTTCAAATGGGAGGTTCCAATTGGGTGGTTGGATGATAGGGCCAGAAGTCAACAATAATTTAAGCTTCTCAAAAGCTTGAACACATGCTTCATCAAATACAAAGGCAGTATCTTTAGCAAGTAGGTGCGATAGAGGTAAAGCAATCTTGCTAAAGTCTTTGATGAAACGACGGTAAAATCCAGCATGTCCAAGGAAAGATCTAACATCGGTTACATTCTTAGGTTGTCTTAATTTGGAAATTAGGTCAACCTTGGACTTATCAACTTCTATTCCCTTAGAGGACACCACATGTCCTAACACTATTCCAGATTTAACCATAAAATGACACTTTTCCCAATTAAGGACTATGTTCTTTTCTTTACAACGTTCTAGAACTAGTGTAAGGTGGTGCAAACATTCATCGAAAGAGGATCCAAACACTGAAAAATCGTCCATAAAGACCTCGAGAAATTGCTCAACCATGTCCGAAAAGATACTTAGCATGCAACGTTGGAATGTTGCGGGTGCATTACACAACCCAAAAGGCATACGCATGTAAGCAAAAGTACCAAATGGACATGTGAAGGTTGTTTTCTCTTGGTCTTCCGGGGCTATAGGGATTTGGTTATAACCAGAATAACCATCTAGGAAACAATAATAGCTGTGGCCCGCTAATCTTTCTAACATCTGGTCGATGAATGGTAAAGGAAAGTGGTCTTTCCTAGTTGCCGAGTTCAGCTTACGGTAATCTATACAAACTCTCCACCCAGTAGTAACACGGGTAGGTATCAATTCATTATTCTCATTCGCAACTACCGTAATCCCAGACTTCTTTGGGACAACCTGAACATGGCTGACCCATTTACTATCAAATATGGGGTATATGATACCCGCATCTAATAACTTGAGCACCTCAGTGCGAACAACTTCCTTCATATTAGGATTCAAACGTCTCTGCATTTCTCTTGAGGTTTTTGCACCTTCTTCTAAGTAGATGTGGTGCATACAATCAGCAGGACTAATTCCTTTCAAATCTGCTATAGTCCACCCTATTGCAGTCTTGTGCTCACGAAGAACACTAACTAGTCTACTTTCCTGGTCGGGCTCTAAGTCAGAGGCAATTATGACAGGAAGAGTATTCTCATTACCAATAAATACATATTTCAGTGTATTTGGTAGTGGCTTTAATTCAAGGGTGGGAGCCTTAACTGATGATGGGAGGGGTTTATCTATGGTCGGCGGAAGAGGTTCTGGTTTACGCTGCCATTTTCCATAACCCATTACTGGCGCAGAGTCTAACAACGCATTAACTTCTTCAAAATGACTATCCTCATCATAGTAAGCTCCAAAATGGGCCAAGCACGCCTCTAAAGGATCGCTAACACTATTGGTGGTAAAGTTATTCTCCACTAGAGAGTCAATCATGCATATAGACTCATAGTGTTCAGGATATGGTGGGGCTTGTAACGCCTTAAAGACGTTCACTGAGATTTTCTGATTCCCAAAGGAAAATTCTACTAGGCCATTTTGACAATGTATGACTGCATTTGCAGTGGCTAGAAACGGACGACCTAGGATGATTGGAATATTGATATCTTGACTAGAGACGGGTTGAGTGTCTAAAATCACAAAGTCAACAGGATAAATAAAGTTTTCTACCTGAACCAAAACGTCTTCAATAATTCCACGTGGGATTTTGACTGACCTATCGGCTAACTGTAGTGTTATCTTAGTTGGCTTCATCTCCCCTAGTCCAAGTTGTTCATAAACCGAGAAAGGTAAAAGATTCACACTAGCCCCAAGATCTAATAGAGCATTGTCTATCATTTGGTTACCTATGACACATGTGACAGTAGGACAACCCGGATCTTTAAATTTGACTGGGTGCTTTTGTGAGATTATGGAACTAACTTGTTGGGTCAAAAAGGCTTTTTTATGGACACTCGCCTCTCTCTTGATAGTGCACATCTCTTTTAAGAACTTGGCCATAGCGGGTACATGTTTAATTGCATCTAACAAAGGCAGGTTA
This sequence comes from Papaver bracteatum, assembly GCA_023529315.1. Taxonomy (NCBI): domain Eukaryota; kingdom Viridiplantae; phylum Streptophyta; class Magnoliopsida; order Ranunculales; family Papaveraceae; genus Papaver; species Papaver bracteatum. The sequence continues at coordinate 2,194,952 of JAJJWX010004298.1, forward strand.
ACCTTAACTTGCTTAAATATGTCTAGGATTTCAGCATATGTACTAGGTTTTTTCTTAGCTAGTCTTTGAGGAAATGGTGCAGGTGGTATGTACACTCTCTCAGGGGTATCTTTATCACTTGGACTCTTAGCACACTCAGGCCCATTAAGGTCTTTAGACGAAGTTTGGTCAACTTCTGTCTCCTTTTCAGCTGGACTCTTGTCCTTAGGTGGTTCTACCGAGTTCTCTAGAGTTTTACCACTCCTAAGGGTGATAACTGCTTTGACATGTTCGTTATGTTTAGAACTACCCGACATATTAACCTGGTTAAATCCTTTCGGATTTGGAGTTTTTTGACTAGGGAATGTCCCACTCTCTCTATCATTTAACCGGTTCGAAAGTTGACTTATTTGAGTCTCTAGGTTGGCAATAGCTCGGTCACTATTTTGTTGGTTACGCTGACTCGTCAGGACAAATTCATCGAGCTTCTGACCTAAATGGTTGACATTTTGGGTAGTCTCGGCATGGTTTATCACACTACGGTCAATAAAGAGTTTTAGACTTTCCTCTAGGGATGACACCTTTTTATCAACTGGGCTCGGTTCCTGAACTTGAGATTGGTTCCTAGGAAAATTGGGTAGTGAGCTACTCGACGGGCCACCTTGATGGTTACCTTTAGACCACGAGAAATTCGGGTTATGTCTCCAACCAGGGTTATAGGTATTTGAGTATGGGTCAAACTTGGGTCGAACCTCATATTTAGAGTTCATACCACCATGTAGGACACTAACCTGGTCACGAGTAGTTTCATTTGGGTAAAAATGGGGACACTGAGATCCAATATGACTTTGATCACCACAATTGGTACATGGATATGTTCTGGGCTCACTATTACAGCTCATAGTTTGGTTGGACCCTTGGTTTATCTCTAAGGCCTCTAGACGCCTAAGGATGTCAGACCCATTATCAACTCTATTGACCCTATGGATAGGGTTCCTAGTTATTTCGGGCTCCCTCATTGAAGCCCATTGACGGGTCTTTTCAGCTAACTCGACCAACTCGTCAAAACATTCAGCTGGGTCTTGATGGGTAAATTCTCCACCACTCATTGTTTCTACCTGCATTCTGGTTTCACTATCAAGGCCCTCATATAAAATTTGGGCCATGTGGGATTTATCAAAGCCGTGGTGTGGGCATTGGTATAACAATTCATTAAACCTTTCTATATAACCGTGTAGGTGTTCACCTAATTTATGTTTAAAGGTTTGGATAGACTGTCGAATAGCAGCAGTCTTATGGTGTGGGTAGAATTTCTTAACGAAAACCTCTACAAGTCCATCCCAAGTAGTGATTGTTTTGGAAGGAATGATATGATACCACTCACTGGCTCTTTCTTCTAGGGAAAAGGGAAACAAACGTAACCTAACATCGTCTTTGGTGACATTTGGATAACTCATGGTATCACAAATCATCTCAAAGTCACGGATATGGGTATACGGGTTCTCATTCTCTATTCCCTTAAACTTACGTAGCATGCCAAACGTCCCAGGTTTAATATCAAACTTCACGGTAGTGGCCGGTAAGACAACCCCAGGTTCACGTATCACCCTAGACGGGTTTAAACGGTCCCTAAGGGTTTTGGTTGGCACAACTTCACCCTCATCATTTTCATTAACCATTTCGGTAAAAATAGAATTACCACCTAAATCCGTGTAACGGGTCGGACTTAAATTAAAAAGGTCGTTTTCTACAAGTTGATGTTCTACCCGTTTCCAACGTCGCATACACACACAATAATACTAGTGAAGCAATTGGTGTGTAAAAAAAAATTTTTTTTTTTTTTTTTTTTTTTGAACAAAGAAAGATAGAAATAAAAATAGAATAACACAAACAAGGAAGGGAAGTTCTATTCAATCACAAAAAAGGCTGACTCCACCACAGTAAACCTGCTGATTTCTAGCAAACAAAAAGCATGATGGCTCCACTTAGATTGTTTTCTAGACCAGCTTCTAATCCTTCGAAAGGGAATTCGTTACAACTGAGTAAACTCTCCTGGAATCGATCCGAGTTAAAGTATATTGAATAGAGGCGAGAGAAGTTGCTAGAGCTTTGATACTCAAGGCCTCACCGTATTACAAGGCGGCGCAGTAACGCATTCAATTTACAGAAACCATCATGAATTTCGGAGTATGCCTAAAGAGTAACCAATATTTTTCGAACGACTTTCCTACTAAGCTCGTTACCTTATAGGTCTCGTTCTACTTCAAATTTTAAAGCTTAGGTTCGCGTAGGTATCGTTTTCCTAAGGCGGGCAAGAAGAGAACGGTGATGAAATCCGAACCCTTATCTTGTATGGCCAGTCCTTGCCCTTTACTAGGAAAATAAAACAGCCGTATTCAAGTCCTCAACATATATGCAAACGAAGGAATACAATAACTCGCTAACAGGAGATTCGCGAGTGTTTCGACAAACTTACCTCCCGTATCATACGGGGGATGAACCGTTGTTGTCGACTCGGGCCACGACTCCTATGTCATGCACGAACCCGAGGGGCCGAGGTGATATTGTAATCACCGTCCTTCTCTGCAAAACAGTTTGATATTTAATATTACCCTTCCGTAGGGTTTTAAAAAAAATAATAAAAGAATGTCCAAGTCCAAAGTCCCAAAAAAAAAATGCAAAAGAAATATAAAATTACAAGAATATAGAAATCCTAATACAATCAATAAAATAAAATAAACTCTTTTTTTTTTTATGTAAAAATATTTTTTTTCTTCTTTTGCTCTTTTAGCTTTGCTCTTTACTCCCAAGTCTTTTTACACATTCACCAAAAGCTTTGGCAAATTTTTCCGCTTCGAATTCCAAATTCTCTTTTGGTATGCAATTCCACAATAAATATAAAATATTACCTGCACAATAAAGAGAAATAACAAGAATAATACCAAGTAAAATCAAAGAAAATAAAATAAAACAAAACCTAAACGATAAAAATTACATACTAGGCAAGCGAGCGACAAGCTGTGCCGCTAGCCCTTTTTGAATAGCAAAACCTATCCTATTAAAAATAAAATCTCGTGAGCCAGGGGTCATTACATTGCTGCGCATGACTTTCTGGACCCTCTTGAGTATTCCAACTTCTTCTGGAGCCAAATAGCCAAAAGTATCAAAAGCAAAGGGGACGAAAGCATGCCCATTGTCAACACATGCTTTCTCATGCTTCGATATCTTACCTGAGGCAGCATTTAGCGCTGCTCACCCGACTGTAAAGGTGCCATGTCCAATTCCTACCAAAGGAGATACCCCGGTGAGGTCAACACATGTGTGTTTCCCATTAGCCCATCCAAAAATAAGAACATCAGCTGGTCTTAGTGTCGATCTCCCTTCAAGTGGGTCTGTCAGGAAATGCACAGAGTGCTTCTTTTTTGCCGAAATGCCAGACCTCCACAGTACATCATACAAAATATCCCTCACATGATCATGTCTATATTTATAACCAGGGTCTACTTTACAATGAACTGGATGTTCACCATATGAATCCAAGCAACCTGTGATGCAAGCAGGGCAGCGAGAGTCAGAGGGATAAAGCGGGATCATTAACCTGTATTTGAGGATAGACCGGTACTCCAAAGGAGATTTATAAAACTAAACTAAACTAAACTAAAATTTAAAATTTAACTAAAAAGAAAATAAAAATCTAAAACCTAACCTAAAGGCAAGTCCGTGTCGATTGCGCTCAAAAATCGATGCGTTTTACAAGTGGTAAGTATAGGGTTTGATTCTCGGACTTTTTTTTAAAGATTTGGTTTTAGACAAAAAGATGGTGATTTTTATAAAACTTATAAAATAATGAAAATGCTAAAAATGATTTTTGTGTTCAATTAAAAGAGTCTAGGATGTCAATATTCCATCACTACTACACATACTAAATGATTATAACTATTCCCTATAACATTCTCCCAAAATTACTCAAGACGATTTAGGACAAATAATACGTCTCGGAAAATAAATCTTTTCAAGCAATTATTTTTCTCAAAGAATTAACAATCTTCTTCACTATAAAATGCTATTCTCTAACATAGAATATATAAATCAATTATCAAGCATCATAGGACACATGAAGAAAATTATTACCTTACGAATCAAGAATAAGGACCAAGAGAATTATTATAGAAAATAATCAAAACATTCTAGCACACATAGTAGGATTTCCTCCCTAATCCTAGATAGAAATTTATCTACTCATAATTAAAAATACTAACCAATAAACAAAGAAGAAGGAATTTAAGAAGAGTATGTAGAAGGGGTGTGGGATGAAGAGGTGTGGGAAGAGAGGTGTGGGATGAGAGGTGTGGGATGAGATGTGTGGAGAGATGTATTACTATTTATACTAGATGATGCCCGACCCATTTTAATTTTCTTAATTTCTTTTGTTTCGTGCACTAGGCACTCAACAACAGTGGGTGTTGCTTTTTTTTTCTTTTTTTCATTCTTTTCATTTGCTTTCGGCAAGGTGCTCTACGCACTAGAGTGGTGGATGCTTTTCACCTTCTCAGCATCATTGCCATTCACCATCATCTCCTCTCGGTTCCGTTTCCCTACCGAGCCACAACAGCGAACCCGAGCATCATGGCTTCTTAAAAGCTCATCACCAAGCTCGGCTCATTAGTTAATGGCAGCAACAGCTACCAGCACTTCATCATATTCCGGCCATGCATGCAACGATATCACCGCCATAGCAGCCACCATAGTTCAGCTCTTCTCTTTTTGTTTTCTCGAGCTCCGTCAATGTCACGGCCAACATCCATTCTATACTCTCTTCATCACCACGATCACTGCTAACAGTCCCAGTGCAGCAACTTGTCAATCCGTGCTCCAACAGCAAACTGAGAACCATGTTCTCATCATTCCTCAGCCATCACCGAGCTCCATGTTGGCTTTCTTCACGTTCATTTCCAACAGCTCAGTCCATTACCGGATGAACTTATCAAAGTTGGCAGCGAACCAACTCTTCACAGCAGCCAACTCTTCTTTGTTTTATCAAGCTCGAGCTCTTCTTCTCCTGGACAACTCCATTCCCCGTTCTTTCCCTGGCATGCATGCAGTCTCATCAGCCAAGGCAATTAACTCATCACCACGGTCACTTCTAAGCTCTCGTTATCACCAATGGCAGCAACCAAGCTCCATGTCTGCCATGCTCATCACAGAGACTTCATGCTACTGCCAAGCCCGAGATATCTTTGCCTCCTATGTATTCACTCAGTCACCGGTGTAGCAGCTCGAGTATCACTTCCAACAGCAAACAGAAACAACACACCATTAAGATTAGTCACCCGTGATCACTGCCAAGATTAAGCATCACCATTTCCGCCAACAACAAACTCCACCCGTGAGTTATATAGCCATTATGTGATGAAACCATACTCATTACCATCCCTATTTAATCAAAACAGGGTGATATCAATCAACCCCGGCCGTTAAATCTCAAAAAATCACGTCCAAATTCTTCCCAGAAATTTACGCAGGTGAACAAAAATTTCCCGCCAAATATTTTGTTTTTGAAACCGTGAAGAAGGTGGTGTCCCCCTATCCAAACCGGGAGTGCGAATAGCAGGTGTCTACTTAGGATGCCCCTTATCCAAGGTGAGGGTGCCCTTAGCATACTGCATTGTAAATGACTATTTTGCTCTTTTTCCTATTTTGCCCATAACTTCTTCATACGGACTCCGAATGACTCCGTTATTTCGCCATTGCCATTTCCTTTGCCTTGTCGTCCTCTACCCAATGAAAAGTAGAAATCTTGTATTTGAACGAGTTACATTTGGTCTTTGGTCCTTCCTCACTCTTAGCTAGCTTCTTTTATTGCACAACTAAGCTCAAATTCACTTCTTTTTGGATTATTCACCTAATAACACACAAATAAGAGAAAACACGCGTAACACACAATAATATGCAAGAAAACCAACACCTACTAGCATGGATTTAACACAAAATATATGTGAAATATGCACTTATCAGTGTAGTGTAGGAATTCCTGCAACTACATTTTGGCGCCCAGAAACAGGGAGAATCAAGCTAAGAAATCTTTAATTACAACTTGAAGATTTGAAGAAATTGTTAGGGTTGAAGAAATGGCTAGAAGAAGAAGAAATACATCAGAACCACCGAAAACTGTGAGGAGAAGTAAAATACTTGCAGGAGAGGGAACAAGCGAATTAGAAGAATCTTTAAGGATAAGATCACGAAGAAATAGAATAATAAATGAAGCAGAAAGTTCAATTCAACAGCCGAATCAACAAGCACAAACACGAGATAGGAATGTGGATTATGATAGAGTGAGTGTGCATACTTGGAGGTCGGATTCGATGGAAGAAGCAGAAAATCGACAATTAAGAAATGAAGAAGGAGAAAGAAATCAAGAAATAGGTGGAGGATTAATTCATGAAGGACGTGAAAATGAAATAGTAGATGATTTGGGACAAAGAATATAGGAAGAAAGAAGATTAGAGGAAGAAGAGCGTGCGAATTTAACAAGAAAAAATCATGAGCTAAGAATGGAGAATTTGAGGTTACAAAGAAGGAGATCAAGAAGTACTGTGAGATCAAATTCAAGATCACTCAGAGAAGAACCAAGGCAAAATTCCCCAATGAGAAATGTTAGAGAAGAAGTGCAAAATTTAAATGGATAACAGCGTCATAGAGAAGAAGAGATAATTGGAGATCGCTATAATCCGCATGGCGAAACATTAGATAATAGACGCAACAATAGAAATCAAGGAGGAAGAAACAACCAAAATGAAGAAGAAAATCCAGAAGAATGAAGGAGGATATTACATGGGCGAGAGAATCAAAGGAATCAAAGAATAATTGAATAAGAAATTGAGAAACATTACGCCGAACAAGCACGCCTGGCTTGCGAGAGAGAAAGATTAAGGGCAGAAATAGAAGTCCAAGAATTCCGAGAGGCAGTACGACAAAATAACCATGAAAATCGAGAGAGGAGACGTACACAAAATCACTACAATGATAATATTCAGGAGGAGTATGATAGAATACAGAGGAGATTAGAAAGGCAGCGAAGAGAAATGCGGAGAAATGAAGAAATCGACAGAGAAGAAAGTAGACAACTGCGATTTCAAGAGGAGGGTGAAAGAGAGAATCGCAGAGAAAGACGGGATGACAATGAAGAAGAAGCCACACAAAATCTCGCAAGACGAGAAAGGCAAGAGCACAGAAGAAGGGAAGCTGCATTAAAAAGGCCAATGGAGAAAAACTCAACTGAGAATGAACAAATATTTAGAGAATTATCAGAAATGCGAGGAATAATAAGCAATAGAAGAGAAGTAGGAAGAAGGCAGCTCGATGAAGCTATTGAAGAAGCTGCGAGAACTCCATTTACTCAAGAAGTACAATTAAAAGGAATACCTCCAAAATTCAACTTACCAGCATTAACCAACATCTTTGATGGGACTACTTGCGTTGTTCAACACGTCAAGGCTTATGTTAGATGTATGCTACAATGGGAAAACCATGATGCTGTACTATGCAAATATTTTGCATCTAGCTTAACTTGCGAGGCATTAAAATGGTTCGATGGATTGCCAAAAAACACCATAAATTCTTTTGATCATTTACAAGATACATTTCTAGGAGCTTACATTAGCAACAATTCATCGCGACCAGGTATTGAAGATGTGTTTAGGTTAAAATAGAGGGTTGGCGAGAGTCTGAAACATTTAACCATAAGATGGAAGACAATGTGCAGTGAGATGGCAGGAAGAGTTGACGAGAGATATCTTATTTTGTCTTTTATCAATGCAATGTTCGCGACCAATCTACTATACATACAAATTTTCAGAATCAAGAATACAATCACTATGACTGAACTACGAGAACTACAAGAAGAATAAATTGCTTTGGAGGAGAAACAAAATGAGATGGAATCATATCCCATCGCGAAAACCAATTCTGGAGCAGCAAATGGGAGTTTACTTCCTAAAATGATAAACAATGTGGCGAGCAGCTCGCAAGTACAACAAGAAAAAATAGAGACTGATAACCAGCAGAAGTTGGTAGCTATGGGCAGTAGAGATCAAGAAGAGTATGAAAGGGAGAATAATTATTACAATCGTGGTGGAAATAATAAGATTCAAAGGCTTGATCAGCCGCAAGAAACTTATGGTGGACATAGGAAAAACAATTTCAGAAGTCAAGGGAATCAGAAGATCATATGGGAAGAAATTAAGATGCCTCCTCTCAATGCTAGTATAGAAATTTTTTTGGGAAGCTATCATTTTAATGGAAAATATACCATCTCTATGGTACATGGGAAACGAACCACATCCTAATAATCGCAGTCAAGAATTTTTTACTTACTATCATTTTCATGGCCACACAGTAAATGACTGCAGGAATGTAAAGAGAATAATTTTAAGGATGATTGAACAAGGAAAGCTAAATCACTTTTTAGTAGGATATCCACAATCTCAGTGATTGCCTCCAGCACCAGAAATTCGCAAGGTAAATACTGTAAAAGGAGCCGAATCATTCGTAATAGAAGTTGGAGCTAAATCAAAGAATTTGTTTTGTAATTCCATTGTACATTCACATAGAACAATAGAGGATTTCCATGATAATGCTCTAGGCAGAGTCTTCGTGAGAGACACAAATAGAAGAGAAATAATGAATATAGCGAGTGTCTCTCCATTAGAAGAATGGCAAAAGCAAACTATATATTTCAGTACACAAGAAATACCAGAACCTGGCGAGCAGCATGATAACCCGTTGGTAGTAAGACTAGAGATAAACCCAAAGCAAATGGAGGAAGAAGATGAAGAAAATGGTGATGAAAATGAAGATTCTTGGGCTATCAATAGAGTTCTAATAGACACAGGAAGCTCTGTTGACATACTATTTTATCATACCTATAAAACAATGGGTGGAACAGACGAAGATTTAATTCCCTCAACATATAAAATCTATGGTTTTAATGGTACTGCCAATAAACCAAAAGGGGAAATTGAGATGCGGATTCCCTTGAAAGAGATAACTTCCAAGATCATGTTCTGTGTTGTTGACATTGAATCACATTACAATGCTCTGATTGGTCGACCTTGGCTACATGGAATATTAGGTGTAGCATCTACTTTCCACCAGTGTATTAAATTTACTCATCCTAATGGTGTTGGAGTAATTAAAGGAGATTGGGGAGAAAGCAAGAAGTGTTATGAAATTGATATGAAGTCTTGCGAGGAAAGAGCTGAGAAGAATAGCAATTGGAAATACAAAATCAAACAACGACAAAGATGTGAAAAGTTACTGATTGATACGATAGAGCGGCAGGAGGGAATTGATGGCGAGCGTCTCGCGGATGAAGAAACAACAAAACGTAGCAGAAAAGCAGAACCAAAGAATAGTAAGTAGAGAGGTAAAGTGATGAACTTTAGAAAACTCTATGAATGATTTGTTTGAAGAAGTATGTAATTGAATAGAGTATTCTGCTTGAAAGAATTGCAAGATTTTACAAAAATAAAGAAGATCAAAGTTATGAAATTTTATCATAGTTACAATACTCGCGAGAAGCGCGAATAAAATTTCGCAGAGATTAATAGAATGGGACGAGCCTTTATGGCGTGCACCTTAGTTCGCGAATAAAATTTCTCAAGAGGCAAATATAAGACCTAATAGCGCGTCATATGAGGGGAAATCTCTTGACATGACTCAGTGATAAGGTTATACCGCTACTGGAACCTGAGTTATGCATATTTTGGGGTTAAAGAAAACCTATCCGGGAGAGAGATCTTGGATTTCCAACTATATAAGGTTATACCCTGGTTGGACGACCGAGAATATCTTCCAAGAAGTGAAAAGTATGACCAAGGCGCCGAGGTACACGGTTGATCCAAGAGTGCCCGGGGCGTACGAAACTCCCTTGCCATTCTTGGTAAGTCTTGGCTATGATGCACTTGGCCTGAAGAAAACCCCACTTAGGGTGCAGCCTTGTAACTATAAGCCATATAGGCATAAAGGATAAGAAGCTGCGAAAACAGCTGGTTATTGGTAAATATGGATGGTAGGAGCTAGTCTTGTATGGCCGATGTGCCCTCCTTGAAGGGGAAACCAGGGGGAAGATAAGGGTGGCACCCTCCATTAGGGTGCTGATAAGTGTCGTAAGACGGAAATGTCATGGGGCTTTATGATCGCAAGAACATTTAGGCCTATCATATTGTCGCGTGACGTAAATGATACAAAGGCAACAAGCCACAAGAGAAATGTTAAGATGAGATCAATGGGTTTTTACATGAAAATGTAAAGACGTCCTGCGATTTCATCGCAAGACGGAAATGTCATGAGGCTTTGATCTCGTGAGGGAACTTAGACTTGTCATATTGTCGCAATACAATCAAAAAATAAAGATAAGGCAAGATCAATGGGTCAATACATGCAAATGTAAAGACATCCTGCGATTTTGTCGCAGAAAAAAGTGTGGCACAGTAAGACCTTTAATTAGGAAGGAATAATAAGACCACAAGATTACTGCGATAATACTCGCTGATTTTATGAGAATTGCGATTTTACGCAGTTGCTACTAGCAATAACATCGCCAACATTGAGGCAAATTTTATTTAAAGCTTATATCTAATCTCTATTCAATTTTTTCATATTGCAGATGAATAATAGAGGCAAGTATGGGAATGCATAAAAACGATGAAATCATTATTCATCCATCATATAAAATTGCATAGAGATTATTAAATGACATGTTTGCACAGATAATTAAAGGATATTAATTATATTGATTTATTAATTTGCAGAAAAAGAATTGTTTTCTAATTCATACAGATAGAAGCAAAAGAAGTTTACAGAATTGGGGAAACTCACAGCAATGTTACAGAAAGAAGAAAATAAATATACAAAGAAGATAGAAGGAAAAAGAAGAACTAGCTAGATCCATCGCCATCCTCTTTATCAGACTTATCTTCATCGTCAAATTTCTCCCTTTCATCATTATCATCACTATCTTCATTGTCATCAGATTCTTCTCCTCCACCAGATTTTTCTCCTTCGTCATTATCATTATCCTCGTCAGAATCCTCAGCTTCGCTATCAGAGATGTTAAGATTTGGGATTATTGCGGGGATTTCCTTTACAAGATCAGGATATATGGAAGGAGAAATTCCATGATCATTGCAGACCAACTTAACGGAATCATTATGAACAATAATGAGAGATCTATTGAAATTCGCGGTAGTAATGTCAAACTACTCTTTCAATCGTGAATATTTATTATTGCGAGCAACAAGAGTATTTGCGAGCTGATTCTTCTCATTTTCAAATTCCCCAATTTTTTCAAGATATCTTTTTTCAGCTCCTGCGAGAATATGACAACAAGTTAGAAATTTTGTAAAAGAAGAATAATAAAAACAAGAAACTAGCGAGAAGAAGAACAGCTAACAACCTTCTCTTTCAGAAATCATATCTCTAATTAAGGCCGCTTGTTCAACTTGAAGGCTAACATTTACACCTAAGTCATTCCTGGAATTGTCAAGAACCTTCGCAGCCCAAGAAAACTCATCATCGCTATTTTTAAGGAGACGAGATCGAACTTGAGTTTCCCTCGCAAGAAGATCTTCATTCTCGCGAACAAGTTTATCTCTTTCCATTTGAGCGTTAAGAAGAGTCTTATGGAAATCGTCTAGAGTATTGGAACCATTTTTAATAGCAAGATATTTATCGTCAATAAGATCGCTATTCCTCTTTATTAATCTATTTATTTCTTTCTTTGAATCAAGATAAAAGCGCTTATATTTGTCAGTCAAACCTAAATTGAATCTGTGTTCAATTTTTAAGAAATTAAGTTTGGATCTAAGTTCATCTATGAAGAGGGATTTAATCTTATTATCTGAGAAATTACTTAAATAATTATTAAGGCAAGCAAGAAGAGTATTATCATCTACAGGTTCAGGGAAAGATTGAAGGAGTGTATCTTCGTCAGTAAGACCATAAATATCTGCAAGTTAAAAGTGGTTGCTTGAATAAGCTGCGATAGAGTAATAAGAATTAAGAGAGAAGGGAAATCAGTCATACCATAGATTTGTTGGTTAGCTCTATCAAGATAAGAGATCTTTTTCTTATCAACTGAAGCTTCAGTTTCCAGCTATTTATTCTTCTTGCGAAGCTCAATAACTTCAGATTCTAATTTTTCTTTATCCTAGCGAAGTTTAGCAGCCTTCTTTTCAGAGTTGGCACGTCTTTTATCTAAATCAGAAGCAACAGCAAAAGAAGCTCTTCCAACCTGTGAAAGAATAATATAAATTAAGATCTAGCGATGGAGAAAATATATAAACAAATTGAAGAAATGAAAACATACCAAGGTACCAAGAGAATTTAAGAGGCTAGGAGTCAGCGATCGTGAGACTCCTTGGAGAGAATCATTTTCCGCCAGTATGGGAGCATCGCAGACACTGACAAGAGCTTGGGATATCTTGTTAATAACTTTATCCTCGTCATTACAAGTTATGGTGTGGGAAATATCGCTAAAAATTCTGGATAAATGGGCCATTGAAGAATCAGATGAAGAAGAGTTCTTTATAGAAGGGAATCTGCTATCATTATTATTAAAATCTTCATCATATTTATCCTTATCAAATTCAACATTTGGGTTTTCTGGAATAGGTTTAGGAGTTGAAGAAGAAGAGGGTCGGGTTTTCCTTTTCTTCAAAGGAGGATCGCCAGAATCTTCACCACAAGGGGCAGAAGGTTTCCCCTTGGGAGGAACAATAGATTTATCCTGATCGCCAGATTCTCCACCGCGAGGGGCAGAAGATTTTCCTTTAGGAGGAACATCAGATTTATCCTTTGAAGGCTTCTCCTTAGTTCTCACGGGTTTTATTGGCGGTAGTTCTTCAATTTCCTGCGAGCACAGATGAAGATAAGAAATAGGGGCAACAATATATTGTTAAAATTTATGAGGAAATATTTCTTACTTCATCCGTGAAAGATTTAAGAGTTAAGAAAGTGCTGGGTTTCCTAAGAGTTTGATAGCTGAGTTTCATTCTATCAATCTGAGAAAGATAAAATTAGTTAGCGAGAATATAAAGAAGACAGTAAATGATAATAATGTAAAAAGTTAAGAGAATATACTTCTTTAGATCTTTCAGTCCAGTTGAAGACCCATGGCTCATACTCTGAGAGATTCGCAGGTAATGAGAGAGAACCAGATATATAAGGACCTTCAAGACATAATGGAAAGATTAACCACTTGTCATCGCTATAATGGCGAGGACCTTGGTTGGTAGATGTATGAAAATCAATATCCAGCATAAGAGCTTTGTCACCAGTGACCTTATCTTTTTTCAAACGAACACCCCAGCAGGTGCTATCCCTCTTCATAGGGACTATTCTATAATTTACAAAGAAGTTGTCCACAGTATAATCCGCAGAAACAATGGGGACATCTTTAAATGGTAGATTCTTCGCATCTTCATGGTAGCGAGATCCTTTGCCAGCTCCGCAAGAGGTATATTCAAGTAGCAATCTCCACCCAATTGATATATCGCTCGCGAAAACATTTTGTCAGAAATTATTTGATAAAATAGCGGAAGTTCTGGGTCATAGAGAGGAATGGGAAGACCGGCTTCAAGTTGTCCTAGCGATACTATAATTTTCTCGCGAGAACATTGATCATCAGTAAATAATTTAAGAGTAAGTTCAGATCTAGAATCCTGATTTGGAATTTTAGATAGAGTAAAACCTTTGCTTATGAGTTTTCCTTGCATCTCACCAAAAGCAATCAAGTTTTTAGCACCAGCGATAACCATTTTTCAAGTATGGGAATGAAGAAAAGGGATTGAAAGATAAGAAAGAAATCACAGCGATAACAGAATTGCAATTCGCGGAAGAACAGTAAATTTGCAGAGAGGTTATGGAGAGAGATAAGAAGAAAGTAAAAGAGAAAAAGAAAGGAATGAGAGAAGTATTTATAGAAGAAGAAATTTCTCTAAAAAGATGAAGGCAATTAATGCAAAGAAAAGACGTGGGTGGTCAGATCGCAGCGGTTAGAAGGGACGTGTCAAAAATTTATTAGAAGAAATAATACGTGAAAACAACTGGCGAAGGACACAGAAACGTGTCAGAAAAGATAGGCAGTTACGGCATTCTAAAAGGTTCTCATGATCTTCTCTTCTTCGCAGAAAAGACATGAGAAGAGGCAAGATGTAGGACCAGAATATCGCTACAACACTATTTCTGCGATATTAACAACACTTTTGCGAGCGTCACAGAAGATTCTTTAACAACATTTCGCGAGCGTCACAGAAGAATCCAAAAGAAGCTGACGATAAAAGAAATACAAAGAGAGTATATTTATCCCGCGATGGTTATCAAATTTGCGAGATAGAATATTATAGCAATCGCGATGAGATCGCACAGTAAATTCGAAAAAGGAGGAAAACTTAGCTGTCATCCACTATGTAAAATCCTATATAAAGGGTTCGTTAGGTTCAGAAAATGATGATGTCTTTTAGAGAATTGATAAGATTTCGAGGAGAGAGAAACTCTAGAAAGAAATTTGTACTTCTGAGTTCTTATGTCTTTTGTAAAGAATTCTAAAAGTTAAAATAATAAAAAGTGTTGTAATTCATTCTCAAACATAATTCAATTTATGTATATTCTTATCAGGGGTGTAGTGTAGGAATTCCTGCAACTACAGTAGTCACCACAATAAAGCCTTATTCATGAAAAGAATATGGAACTTCCACGACCAACCTAGTTCCATTTGCTCCAGATTATATAATGAGAAATATCTTCAAAATAAACCAATCTTCCAGGAAAACACTCTAATACCTTCCACTTCTAGTCCACAATGGAAACAAATGGCATCTCTCATACCTACATTCCAAAATCTCATTTTCCATCGTACAGGAAATGGTCTAGACACATCTATCCAAGCAAATTGGTTACCTCACCATCAAAACCTAAACCCGGACCAGTGTTACCCAATCCAATCAGTTTCAGATCTAATTGACACATCCACCCATAACTGGAATCATGAAAAACTAAATCACCTCCCACCTACCGTTATCCAAAACATATTACACATCCACCTTCCCCTAGACATGCCTTTGGATAAAATCCTATGGACACACTGAAAATATGGACAATACAGTACTGCCACTGGGTAAAATTGTTTAATACAACAACAAGACACCCAACAACACATTGACCCCCTACCTCCCACTAAATTCTTGTGGAACTTACCTTGCCCACCAAAAATTCATATTTTTTTGTGGAAAGCTATAAATGAAGGTCTCTCGACTTTTTCCCTTTTACACCACATTAACATCACAAATCCCCCGATGCAATACTGACCGGAAATAACAGAGCACATGCTAATTCACTGTTCAATACCAGCAGCATCCTGGAACATCCTATTATCTCGCATATCAACAAACCAAACGAACATCAAATCACTTATCACTATAAACAATCAAACAACCATTACCCAGATTCTATAAAACACTATCCATTCCCCCTGTATATCAGTTTTCTGTTTTCTCTTCTAGAATATTTTGATGTCCAAAAATGATTTAGTTTTCAAACAACACTGTACAACCCCAGAAAACATATTAATACTTACACTACAACAACAACAAGAGTTCGAATGGGAAAAAAAACTTTTGCCCCAAGTTTTACCTGGAGATACACCATCAAGAGCACCCTCAACAAATACCAGAGAAACAACAACGATATTAGCAGGATGGACCAGACAAAATCTGGATTGGATAAAGATCAACACGGGCGGGGAAATTAGAGGACATCCGGGAATGACGGGAGCAGATTTTATTGGCAGGGATTCGACGGCTCAAACTGTGATGGCTATAGCTAGCGCAACCACTAGGTATCACTACGGCACTAATAGACGAAACATGGGCGATTCTGCTAGCTTCAAGGATAGCAATGGAAAGACAATGGCAAAATGTCGTCTTTGAGACAGATTCAGAAAACTTAATGCGATTCATTAAAAAGGAACTTGAATCTCCGTGGTATGCTGCAGAAATGATTACAAAAATAAAACAAAGAATGCAACAAATCCGTCACTGCAAAATTCAACAAAACTATAGAGAAGGTAATCAAGCAGCAGGCGGTCTAGCAAACTATGCGATAGATGGAAGTCAAGCAGGAAATCTATCAACTTCAGTCTGGGACCAGACTATCCCACATTTTATTAGCCAAATTCTATTTAATGATTATGTGGGTACAAAATACCCACGTGTAATAGCGCTTTAGCCTCACTACAACAAACTTAATATATTGCATCACCTTATAATTGTGGCATAAACCCCTATTAGTGTCGCGATAACCTATGTAGCAAGAAGTCCTTTTTGCAGCACCAATTTTATTACTGCAGCAAGAGATTATACTTTTTGCCACACCCTTTTATATTGTTGTCACAGTTGTGTGGCGAAATTTTCATTTTGCAGCACTAAATTATATCTTTTAGCTGCAGCTGAAAAGTACTGTGACTAGAAATTTGATTTTGCAACACGTATTTTAAAGGTGTGGCAATATATGGTGTAGCAATAGCTATACTTTCTTGTAGTGCATGTTTCTTTCTGTTCTTCTCATGCTTCAAAAAAAATATCCGGCAGTCGTTTCGGGATGGGCCTCTTCGGCTTTTCATGTAGAAGCCCAGTCTCTATTATATGCTATTTCTTGGATTGCTGGTGCAGCCATCATGGCCGGGCTGAAGAACGTCGCCCCTCCTACCTCAGTGTCAGCATATTAACAGAAGACACAACTCAATATCGCACTCATTGCAATGAATCTAGAATTCAAAGATTACAACATATATCTAAACATATGCAGATCATATATAGTCACAAGTCAAATCACTCGTGTAATGATTTTTACAAACAAGAAATTGCCAATATATGTGCTTCTGTAGATTTTCAAATGATCAAATCCATTCTTATTACTGGAATGGACACTTGTATCATCATTTAATTAAAAGCAACATGTTAACAACGTTTTAACTAAACACAAACTTTTATTTGAAAAATGAAATACATATATATGTCAAGCCACGGAGCTCAACATACGCTGCAAGCTAGTGCAAAACTGGACAAATTAGGTAGATATACCAAACTCATCACTTGCAACCAGCCTAAACACCAAACACAAAACATACCAACAAAAAGATTGAAATCGCGCACACTTCTTGAGGTGTTAAAAGTCATACACGTACGACCTAACGCCATTATTACACGATAATACAAAGCTGGAAAAACTAGACACAAACTTAGATACCAATCATGTAGGCAGAATAACTTGCAAACATGAAATCATATAGATACGACTCTCAGAGCTTGAAATATGATAGATTAGAAATTCCATTAAGTCCCTTGTTGAGGTTATGCTGATAATATTCGTCAACGGTGGTGTCTTTGTATACAGGAGGATTGGTTTCTGATAATAGTTCCTTGATTGGACCGCAGAACTTTGATTCCCCAAGGGTGCGGAAGAAACTTCCAATTGACACTCGAGGGCCATCGTTGTTCGCCAGTACTCTATGCTCCACACTTTTGTAACGGTCGTTGGACACAATCTGAGAGAAGTGGAAATATACATTGATTTATTTTGTTAAATTTTTTTAATTCATTTCAAATATGGCGATGGCTATGATGATAAATAAAAAAGAATGATTACTTGCCTGCAACATATCACCAATGTTGACGATAAAAGAGCCAGGAGGAGGAGACAAAGCAAGCCACTGGTTCCGATAATTTATTTGCAGTGCACCAATACTATCGTCTAACAGACTATCGCCTGACCTTAACAGTAAGGTGATGAAAGTGGGATCAGAATGTTCAGTTGTGCCCATAGTAAGTTTTGGTTGAGGGCATCCTGGATAATAATGGCAAACCATGACGTGACCCTTATCACATTCCATAACTTTATTAAGGTAATCCCTTTTCAGACCCAGACCCTCGGATAGAAACTCCAGCAATTCAGATCCCAACTTAGTTGCATATTTCGAGTATTCAATTGCTATATCCCTGTACATGTGCAAAATTAAGTCATCAATTAACTATAGTGTAGAACCAACATAATTGAAATATAGAAACCAACATAATTGAAATATAGAGAATGAGCTGAGGTACATGTACCTGAGAAGATCGGGAAAATCTTCTGGGTTTGGAAGAACAGGAGCCATGTTACATGAAAAACTGTCTCTCCAATTGGCAGATGGTGCCTGAAAAAGATCAAAATTACTAAAATATACCGGCTTTTGACTGACATAACGTCCATAATACTTAGCCTTAACTTCGGTCGGTTGCTCATTAAATAAACGAAACTTTTCAGTCATTTCGTCCATAACATTTTGCGGGAAACCATGATTCACTACTTGAAAGAAACCCCATTCCTCAGATGCATGTCTAATTTGTTCTACTATCATTTTCCGGTGCTCACTGTCGTACTTTTTCTCTCCCCCAAGGTCTATGGTTGGAATTTTGAAATGAGATATCGGCTTTTCATTAGCGATAATATCCCCACGTGGTCGGTGAAACATTCGAGGAAGCTTTTGAATTCCTGCATCTATTAGGCCTTTCACACCAGATTTTGTATCATCGAATGCTATCAGCTCCTTCATTCGATCATAAGCTTCCGATGGATTGTTTTTAGTTGAGTTGATCTCAACGCCGCTGTTAAAATCCTGAATCACCATAATTTGTTGCTCCAATAATTTCACAGATAAGATTTTTCTTTTTCTACTTAGAGCTCTGGTTCTTTCTGACAGCTTAGCTAGAAGTTGATGACTATATATAATACAAAAAGGCATGAGAATGGTTCCCACGTGATACATACTCAATGAACTCGTGGGCTCCCAAAAGAGCTAGCAAATTCGCAAACGCGAAATTGTCATATACTCGAGCAGGAGGAAGGTATATAGCACACACCAGAGCCGATCCTGCGTGTATTAAGGCCCTGTGCGAATTTGGTCACAGACTCACAGGGCCTTTTTTTTATGGTCAAAATTTTGTTTTGCCCTTGGAGTTAAGATATCGCTTGCTTTCTCATTGTTAGGTGTCCTTTAGCTGCCAAGAATTTTCTGATTGATTATTGTGCCATATGCAGCAAGTTGATGCCATTTCAGTGGTAGTTTAGTCCAGATTTAACGAATCACTGTGAACACCTGCGATTACGTACAGACTTGATTGATCTTATCACGTACCTAATTGATAAACTATAACGGAGGAGATCATTTATCTATGCTTGCTTGGTGACTTATCTTCATGACCGCTAATTACCTAAAGTTTCAACTCTAGCACCTTTGACACATTTAAAGCCCAAAACATACGACATACATAAAATCAATTTAAAGCCCAAAAGATACGACATACGTAAAATCAAGGTTCAAAGGAAGTATCACGATCCGGATTATGGGTACCGGTCATGACCGTTATAACGCGTTTCGATGGGTGTACGTTCTGAGTAAAAAGCTCGCAAGTTAGGAGAAAACACAAACTTTTGACACGGTTAAATAGGGAAAAAATAATATTATTATTATTTATTTCTATCTAATGGTTATAATGTGGATGAAAACTATTATAACGGGGTCTAATAATAATGCATTTAAAAAATACTTTATGATTCAGGAGGATTATATGTGAAAGAAGGAGATATAGAGACAAGAAGAAGAAGCAACGTGAGAGGGATTATTAGTTCTATTACATATGTTACAATATATACATATAAATGGGTAACTGGATGGACCGCACATCCATGGGTCGTGGGCCCTGTAACACTCCCCCTTGTGCGGTTCAATAATAAAACTTTATACATGGTGCTTCATATATAGTACTTTGAATGTATTTCTTCAAACGATGTCCTCTTCTTGATGGCTTGTGCCGAAATCAATCGCCTCATTAAAACTTTGACAAGTAAAAACTCAGTGGGATAAAATCTTGGTACAACTCTTCACATGTATTACTTCACATGTTATCTCGTACTTTACATGTATTTCGTCACATGCAATATGATCTTCAAGGACCGACTAGTCTAAGTTAATTGCCTCGTTAATGCTTCGTCAGGAAAACCCAGAGGGACAAAACCTGAACTAAAGAAATAGAGTACAATATTACGCAAATGTAGAACATAGTTAGACTCGAATTTGTTGCCTCATTAAAACCTTGACAAGGAAAACCTAGTGGGATAAAACCTTGACGAAGGGGAAAGAGTACAACATGACAGATGCAAGTAAAGGTGATTTATTGCAGATGATCACTTTGTTCCGTTGAAGTTGACTAGTTGCTTCACAATTCCTAAGGCAGAAAATCCTTGTGGGATAGACAATAGCCTTAGTTGGGAAATTACTTCCCGGTGTTTGTTGTTGTCTCATTAAAAACCTTGCCGAGCAATAAAACCTTGTGGGAAAAAGTAACCTCGGTGAAGGAAAAGAGTTCAACACACCATTAGATGCTCCCCATGATGTCAGACAATTTTCATTAGTCTAACACATTCAAAAGGAGTTTATCACACTTTACTTTGGTGACTTCAATGTTTATAAGACCATGTTATTGATTTTGGAAGTTACGTTGCTTAAGAGAATATCGTGTTTTATTTATTTGATTCAGATATTTTCAGTAATATCAACGCGATCTTTATGTTTTCAACGTTCAACATACTTGATATTTTTAGTGTTTTCTCGCTAAAAACCTTATCGAGTAACAAAACCCTTTGGGAAAAACTATTCTCGATCGAAGGAAAAAAAAAGTACAACACAACTTCAATTTCGAAGTAAATATGTCGACATCATATCCTTGGATCCTCCCCCTGATGTCGGCATCTCCCCCTGATTACTTTCAGAGTTGTTCTAGACAGTTCCTTTAGTCATGTACTTTTCGAAACCGAATATTAGTAATGACTTAGAAAATAATCTACAATATCTCCCTCTGATTACTTTCGTCGGAGAAGAGATTATTGTTCCTTTATAATCAACAACTTTTGGATTGCACTTTCATTAGCATTCCTTTTAATGTATTTGTAGGGATAAAACAAATTTGTGTCAATGGTTACTTTTAAGTACATGATTACATTCACTATACCATTCCAATGACGTTGCGTTGGCGCGGAGCTATATCTAGCTAACAAGTTACCTGAGGATGTAAAATTTAATCGGGTACATTATTATAATAAGTACAACAATGCATCTATTATACTTAGATATGGTAATTTCATCTCCCAACACATCTTCGTCATATTCCTTTGGAAAAAATGGTTACTTACTTACATTTGAACCTCGACTAATCATGGGAGTGCTATCAGGATGCATGTCTTTGTTAAATTTCCTGACAAATTTAGACATATGCAAACTGGTGGAATAATATACCACAAGCTCAGTATTCGATCGAGCTTTCCCTAGATTTTTCATCTTAAATTTGGATTTTAAATAGCTTTTAAGGTCTCTTATTACATAAGAGTACACATCATGTCTGTAACATCAACATAAATAGATACACTTCCAAATCAGGAACTTTCTTATGAACACGCAAGGAAAAATAACTTACTTGTCTATCCCCTCCAAATCAAATAGCCACTTATACGGGTATATCACTTCCGCCCGATTGCTTCAATCTATAAGTGAACGTTCTATCTAATTGTAAACGTACTCTGTGGTTTAGAGTCATTTGATTTGGGAAACAAAAGTCTATCAAGTACTTTTGTAAATATCTTCTATCTCTTGATTCTTTCAGAGATACGTAACAACCACATACATATGCTGCATTTCAAGTCCTTTTGAAATTACCAATCTAATTAAGTAGCGGAACTTTGTAACGTTCATTACAAGAGAACAATTCCAGGGCTTTGTGAGAAACCTCGCGCCACAAGGCGAGTCTTTGTACTTTAAGACTACTTTCTTCACATTATGCTTTATGAAAAATTAATAATATACGTCCAATAGGCTTTACACTTGGTTGGTTAGCACTACCACACCAAATACCTGTATATTTGCCAAAGAACTAAGTTCTACCTGGATTGTGTAGGCCAAATATGCTATTTATTTGAAATTAATCAAAATAAAGCATGGTTCGATCTCATTGTGCTCTACTTTTGGATCAACTATTTATGGATTATATCATCATTGTGCATGCATGACCCTTCCGTTAACTCATGTACATTCTCATAATCCGTCAGGATTTCATTGTTCTCTAGAATTATTTGAAACTTCAGAGCGTCCTCCTGTTTGATTCATGGACATATTCAGAGACAATCTTATGAGATTATTTCTGATGATATTAATAAGTTGTGCCTTACTCACCTACTTACTTTCTAGGTGAGGATTGATCGATCCAAGTGGTCTCTCCAACTTCATTTAAGGAGCCACGACCTCAACCACACTTCCACTGAGTGTAGTTGCAACACCTTAGTCTATGGTGTATATCCCGTATTGAGGATTTGTAACTTTGCAGGTAGGTTTGCAGCTGGTATGTGTGTGTGATCTCATCACTTTAGCAACATCAGTGTACATTCTGAAAATCGAATATTCTTTATCACTTCACATTTACATTTGTGGAGTATAAGAATCAATATGAGACACAGTGGGAACACACCATGACAATTCATGTCGTTCCCTTAGAAAATACTTTTTATTATCTCCCCCTAACGACAGGAAGACTGTCTCATTAAAGTGATAACCCGCAAATCTCGCGGTAAGAGATCTCCTACCAAAAGTTTTAAAATGCGGATAATTATTGGGAACTCATTTCCAACATAACTACTTAACAGTTTTGAAGACCCATCATAGTACGATGTGGAGTCATAATGGAACATATATAGTGCAACCAAAAATGCGTAAGAACACGAATGTCAAGCTTAAATCCAGTTACCAACTGGTACGCAAAAAAGGTTGACTAATATTGGGTTCTAAAAACGAATTAAGTAAGATGTGTGTAATATTGCATATCCCCAAAGCAAATAAAAGATAGGTTGGTACGCATAACCTATTCCTTAGGCACCATCTGTAACCTTTGATGGTATCCTATGCGAGACCATTAGGAATAAGATGCTCTGCATTGATCCTATAAAAGATGCAATATTCATCAAGTCCTTTGGATGTAAATTCTCTAGCATTAAAAAGGATGGTTAGCCTTTGAACTTTGCATTATGTAATATGTGCTAGGAGTTTTCAAACGCAAATTTCTTGGGAATTATAACTAGTCCAAAATGTCAAAACATTCACCAGATCCATCAGTCACTTTAATGGTCCGCATTCTGCATGAATATTTTTTTAAAGTTCACCTTGTTTTCTTTGTAATATGGAATTTTTACCATTTGCATCTTAGGATGGTCTAGATCCTGTTTTACTGAAGACTTTGTAAAAATGAGTGATATGCTTTCTTATGTAGAAGCATAATGGGAAGGGGGGCTGTGCATCTAGTAATTTAGAAAACACTTATTGAGAGATATGTCGTCAGTTTGCATTCTGTCAATCTTTTTCCCATTTTCGTTCACTCAAATAAAGTGATATTTGTATGAGTTCTTTCAAAACAATCATCATGTCACAACCTAAGTTTCTTTATGGTTATGCCCAAAGCCTGTATGAGTCAGTTTCCAACATTTCATCGTCAGAGTCAATATGATTCAATAATCCAAATATTATAGTGAATTACATTACACTAGATTGGATCATTAGTTTCTCTAAAATATATTTCCTTCCAAATATATTAGAGACTATAAAATATGCAATCAATTACATTCTCATCACTATGAGTTTCCATATGATAACCACTCTCATGGGTTTCTTTGGCAAGGTGATTGATTAGCTCTCAGTACATATAGAGCTTTCGTGACTTTGTTTCATCTTGGAAACAAATTTTGAACAATGCTTCACTCAATGATCCAATCACCGTAGTCATATTATAAGGAAGTAGTTCAACAACTAGTTTAAATTCCTTAAGATAATGGAAGAAAAACAATTATGAGTTAGACACTTGGGTCTTGAGAGTTTTAACAGGTGGTGTGTCCTTATTACCTAATAAAAGTGGGATTCAATTCAAGTACTTTAGAGTGAATATATATTACGTGTATCCCAATATATCTCAAGTTCTTTAGAGAATTTATGTCTCTTGTTTTCATTCCATAAGTACAGACATTGGATCCAGATCAACTGAATAAGATAGTCAATTGGCTAGGAAAATTTCTTGTTGCCATTAAAGTTGATGTGAAAATTGGTTGCTAATATGATACACACATTACATTGTATATACCAATACCTATGACCAGGGTGCATTTCCAACTATTTATTTATGATGAGAGCTAGAATTACATTTTATATGATCCCATGTTCAATTGGTACCTATACTTTGGTGTCATTACTGCTAGAGAAAAAAAAATTCTCATGATATATATGTCCCTTTTCACATTCTTTATATGAGTCGGTACGTCTAACCCTCATTACTTTGGGGTTCTTTCCATTTTCAATTTTGCTACATTTATCTTAATTTGAGAAATTTCTTTATCTAAATAAGCCAAGAGAATCTCACTACACATGTCAACCAATTACTTTAGGTTGAATATATTACTAAAAAATAATTAATCCTCTTGTTGTCATACTTCAACATATACTGGTTCGTTAGTATTATGGATGAAGTAGAGAAATGAAAAATTTTCATACTTATATAATCTTTTGTGAGTTCTTCCACAAAAACTAGAATACATGTGATTTTATTTGAATGTATGTTTTGAAACTATTGACAGATTAATAGTCGAGTACGTGGATACATTCCATGGAACATTCAAAAAAAATTGGGAAAATATTAAGTATCCAATAATGGTGCTCAAGTACTTCTAAGCCCCAAATGAATACATTGGAATTGAGTTGGTACAACCAATTAAACAAAATAACATTCAACTATAGACAATATCGTATTCAAGAGAACAAATAGCATTAAGGACAAAATTCTTAATGATTGAGATCAATAAAAATAATTTAAATTGATCGTTTATATGCTGTTGGATTATTTTAAGACAAAAATTAACAAAACTAGGAATATTCTAAAAAATAAAAATAAATAAGCCTAGCGAGTAAATAAGCCTAACATATAAAACTCGCTTTATAGTGACATACCTCAAAATTTGGTTCCCACCGTATATACACAAATCCAAAACTCCCTTGATCGCGCACAACCCAAAAATATAATAAAACCGGACAGGCTCTGGAACAAGGCTTAACGAGTCGGGTCGGGATTAACCAGAATAGGGCTTTGGCCGAGTCGGATCGGAGTCAGGAACGAGTAACGGTACGCACGACATTTATATACAAGACTCATAAATATTGGACAAAAAAGTCAGACGTTAAAGTTAAAGTAAATACGTTATAGTTAAATGTTAATGAGCTACACTCAAAGAACATTCAAACAAACAACTATTTCTTTATTACCTTTGGCCGATCAAGACGAAACGTCACCCACGAATGAGGAGTGTTGTATCGCTGACCCAGGGAATCGCTTCCAGTGACCATTTGGACTCCAGGAGTGGCATGAATCAATGCTGGATTTCCTGGCCCACCTTTCCACGAAGCTGGATTGACCGAGATAAAACCAATAACAAAATATGGGTGATCTTCAGCAATTTTTGCAGCTGTAGCTGTGTATTCCCCAGTAGCAAGGTTACCCCCTTTCCACGAAGCAGCAGCAATCCCCTACCACGGGGTAAACCCTTCAATTTAAGGCCATCCACAATACCGGGTCCTGAGATTATGTGTGCGTTGATTATATCGGCCCAGTCCAGTATGCGATAAACACCTTCTTCATATTATAGCATACCCTTGATCGTATAACTAAAAACAATGAAGCTTTCTTCTTCCTCAGAAACGTCTCCCACAAACAAAAACAACAGACAGAAGATTTTAATAGCATAAATTAGTACCCACAAACAGAGATCTAATGGGACATATCAAATCATAACAAGCCAAATCAAATCCATACATATGGATCCAAATCAAATACACAAGAACTTTTTTTTTTCCAACAACTGTTTCCGCTGGCTATTTGGTTAAAATTTGAAAATCAAATCAAATCCATACGATCTAAATCTACATCGGCCACCAAATTCCTTATTATATCAATAAACCCAATCAATTTTCAACACAAATTTAATAAACCCAATTATATTGATATGCCATAATCAAAAACAGGGGGAAAAGAAAGTAAATCCAATTTATTTGATTAAAAAAATAAATAAATCCAACTTATCTGATTTGATTCCAGCGATTTTATTAGCTTGACAATAATCGATCGCATAACTGTGTTGATGTAAAAAAAATCTACCAAATCCAATCTAGCTCTGCGGCATAGCATCGTGTATGATAACGTGATTCAAGAGGATTATATGTGAAGGAAGGAGATATAGAGACAAGAAGAAGAAGCAACGTGAGAGGTATTATTAGTTCTATTACATATGTTACAACATATACATATAAATGGGTAACTGGATGGACCGCACATCCATGGGCGGTGGGCCCTGTAACACTTTATGTTTTTTGTTTCTTTTTTTATTTATATCAACGACTATTTTATTTTATTCTTTTTGAAAAAAATATTAGGAAGAACCTCTATACATCATTATATTAATTGGAAGCCATAAACAGGCTAATTCAAATACATTGGATAGATATATTATACAAGTACAATTATTTTTTTACAACAACACAAGAATTGTAATATAACAAAAGTACATAATTGTTGATCGTAGAAGTAATCAGTGTAATTAGTGGGATGGTGTTTTGATTTTGCATCCACCATTTGGAAAATTCTTCTTCTTCATTAAGAGAAAATCATTCGTAAAAATGATAATTTGCATTAAACATCATTAAGAAACGATCTAACCTACAAAAAATAGGGTTAGCATGATTATTCGACCATGTAAATGACCCCCTAATTAACGGCTGGTCTATCAATTCAAGTTCCAGGATGAAATTGTTTAACAAGGTTGTGTTCCTTCTGTCCCCATCTCCCCGAGTCCTCTCTTCATTAGATCTTATGGCATTCATGTCACCCGCAATGCATATAGGTTTATTCCACCATCTTCTTACTTCTTCCATGTCAGCCCAAAAATACGTTATAGTTGCAGGAATTCCCACAACACATCCCTCACAAGAATTCATGATAATCAACACATCTTTAAGATCAACAAGAACACTTTATTAATTGATTTATGAAGTTTACAAGAAATAGAATCAAGAATACCACCACTCTTCTAAACTTTCTCTCTCCTCAAGACTTTTTCACCATTCTAAAAAATCTCTCTCCTCCCTTAAGCCTATTCGGCTCTTTATATAGGATATTACATAGTGGATGACAGCTAAGTTGTTCTTTATTTTCGGATCTGGCTTGTGAGATTATCGCAAGCGTAAAAATGTTTTATTCACAACATCCTTAAATCTCGCTATGTCTTCACATCTTTCTCGTGTTTAGGCTGTCATCATTTGCTACGTCACTTCTTGAATCCATCTGCGATGTCTTCGCAATATATTTCACAAGGGTATAGATGTTGCGATATCCTGATCCTACATCTTGCCTATTCTCATGTCTTCTCTGTGAAGAGGAGAATGTCATGAGAAACTGTACTACCAAATTCCGCAGCTGTTCATCTTTCCATATTCTTTTGTGCTGACACGATTCTGTATTTTACGCAGTATTTATTACACGTATCCTTTCTTCCACCCATTTATTGACACGTCTTTTTCAACCGCTATTTCTTAACCGTTCACGTCTACTCTTCGCATTTAATGTGTTTATCTTCTCAAGAATTTATCTCTCTATATATATTCTTCTCATTCTTCTCTTCCATTCTTTTTTACTTTTCTTCTTATCTTTTCAGCAACTTTTCTTCACCGTTTCTCCGTAAATTCCGCTCCTACTGCTGTAAATCTTCTCGCTTCTACTTCTTTTAGTCTTTAATTTCTTCTTCATTCCCATACTCACAATGCCACCAGTTGGTCATAAATATGAAACTTCTTTCGTAGAAATTCAGAAAGATCTCGAAAAGAAGGGTTTTACATTAGCCACCATTCCCAATCAAGGAGCTAAATCCATTCTTTATGCTATTGTTTTCTGATCATCATTGTGATGATAAAGAAATCATAGTTTCACTTGGTCAGATTCTCGCTGGCCTTCCCATTCCTCTCTATGATCCCAATCTTCCTTTGTTTTACGAAATTCTTGCTCATGCGAACTTCTCGCGATCTATCTACCAATTGAGTGGGGATTGCATTCGTTTAGTTCATAAATTCGCTAACCGTGGTGCTGGTAAAGGGTATATTTATCAAAAAGAAGCTAGGGATCCAGAATTTAAGGAGTTGGAAATACTCACCGAAAAATATATACAGTGGAGAGCTTCTTTGAGAATTACGAATTAATACCCATGAAGAAAGATAGTAATCGTTGGGGTGTCCGCTTGAAGAGAAAAGATAATATTGATGACGATAAAATTCTTATGCATGATATCGATTGGAATTCTGGTAAGAATAACACTCCTCGCCAATCTAAAGATAACAGATGGTGTGTTTTTCCACTAGTTCTGAAGGGGCCTTATATTTCTGGCTCAAATGTACTTCCTACGAATATCGCTACTTACCAACCTTGGGTATTTAATTGGCCCGATAAAGATAAAGAGGTATGTCTTCAAGTCTTTCTCATTTCATAAATTTTCATTTACTGTTACTTTCTTGTTTTCTAACTCTTGCGAAAATATTATATTGAAAAGATGAGAGCAAGCTACAACAAGACTAATAAGGCAAGCACCCTGGCGGCGCTTCGTTCAATCACGGATGAAGTAAGAAACATTTTCCTTTATTATTTTTAACAATATTGTTTCCTCTGTTTCTTACCTTCATTCGTTTGCGAAGGTTGGTGTTGTAATTGTTGAAGAAGGATTTAAGGTTGCGAATACCAAAGGAAAGGAAGAGGTGTTCTTCGCAAGGAGAAATCAGCTGCCTCATCTTCCAAGAAAATAAAAGTTTGTTCTCCTTCTCCTTCGAATTCTCATTTTGATGAAAGATCCAAGGACAATGATGATGATGTTGATAATTCTTTCGTACGAGGAGATCTTTCATCTGACTCTTCAATGGCACCATTATCTAGTGTCTTCTCTGAGTCTTGGCAAGGGATTTGAGATGATCATCTTACCAATACATGTAAAGCTCTTATGAATATTTGTGATACTTCCCTTCGCGGAGTTTCCAGATCAGTGTCCCCTAGTTTTCTAAATTCGCTCAACATTTTGGTATGCCTTAATTTCTCTAATTCTTCGCAATTTTAATTAGAAATTATACTTCATCTTGAAAATTTTGTTCATCTTTTCGCATGATGGAAGGGCTTCTTATGCTGTTGCCTCTGATCTTGAGAAACGGCGTGGAAATTTCGAGAAAAAGAATCTCCAACTTCGCAATAAGAATGAGGAGTTAGAAGCTGAAATTGTTGGTCTTCGCGAGGAGAAGAAACGATTGGAGTCCGAAGCTGCCACTCATAAAAATAAAATTTCTACCCTTCAAAATGAAAATAACCAACTTTATGGTATGAAATTATCCTTCTTTCCCTTTTTATTCCTTTATTCCATTGTTTTATCTTATTTGATCAACCATTTTTGCAGATATTTATGGTCTTTCTGATGAGGCTACAACCCTTCGTTCTTTTCCCGACACTATAGATGATGATACCCTTCTTGAATGCCTTAATAATTCCTTGAACAGTTTTTACAATGATAAAATTAAATCTCTTTCCATTAATGAACTCAGATCTAAACTTCGTCTCTTAGAAATTGACCATAGATCCAGTTTGGGTTTAGCCAATAAATTTAAACGTTTCTACCTGAATTCTAAAGAGGAAATCAATAATTTGAGGTCTAAGAACAGTGATCTCATAGATGATAAAGATTGCATCGCTAGCCAAGGTGCTCAAGATTTAGCGAAATTCCAAGAAACTCTTCTTGAGGTTCAAATTGAACGAGATGAACCTAACCGCAAAAATGTTATTCTTAACGAAAGGGAGAATCAAATTCTCTCCCGTATTCTCATAACTAATGATGATGAATTCTCTTGGGATGCGAAAGTTCTAGATGACGCTAGAAATAATCTAGGTGTAAATGTTAGTCTCCAGGCTGAGCACACGGCCTTGATTAGGGATATGATTTCTCACATGGAAGGTTGTTAACAGTAATTTCTTATTAATCATTTGTCTTTTGTAAATTTTCACCAAGACTAATTCATTTTTATGTGTTCGCAGGAGATGAAGAGAGATTTCATAGAAGAATTGAAGAACTTGAGGCTGAAAAGGAACAACTAGCAAAGGATCTTTCTTCTCGCAATGATAAATGTTCTAGACTGAAGAGTCAATTAAAGATCATTGTTGCGAACTTTAAAAAATGATGCTATTCTTTTTTGCAACCAAACTATTAAGAAGGTCTGTGATGATAGTAACATTCTTCATTCTACATATCCTTGACTCTAGAAGAGATTCCAAAGAATGTACCTCCTCTGGACATTTCTGACAGCGATGTTAGCAAAGATGAAGAAGAAGGAGAATCTGATGAAGATGATGAGGAATCAAGCAAACAATAATTCTACATATTTCTTTAACTTTTTGTAACATCTGTACATTTTCTCTTTAATCTTTTGTTCTTGTAATCTTTTGCTGTGAACTTCTTCGAATTCTAATACAAATTTCATGTCTTTTATTTTTTTTCCTGCATATGTTAGAAAAGCAACTCTTTTTTGAAATATAGTTAATTAATATAAAATTATTAATCTTTTCATTTTATGTATAAATCTATCATATGGAGACAAATAACATGTTCTCATTCTATTCATTCCCATACTTGCCTCTGTTATTTGTGTCCAAATGAAAGATTAAGGAAGTCATTTTTTAACAGAAAGATTTTGCAAAATCTTCATGTTTTCAATTTCGCACTTGTTTCTTCTGTATAATCTCACAATCACATATTTTAAGATTGTATTTTTTCTTTTTCTCTGATGTGGCCTTATTTTGCCTTCCTAAGTAAAGGTCTTATTATGCCACCTTTTGTCATTGCGACAAAATCGCAGGACGTCTGTGCACTTTCATGCAAAAACCCCTTGATCTTGCCTTAACTTTTTTCTCTTGTCATTTTTGTTGCAACAATATGACAAGCCTAAATATTCTTGCAACAATAAAGCCCCATGAAATTGTCGTCGTGCGAAGAAATCGCAGGACGTCCTTACACTTTCATGTAGTGACCCATTGATCTCGTCTTATGTTTTTCTTTTGTATTGTTGCCTCTTCAGGATTGTTGCACAAATATGACAAGACTTGATACTCCCGTGAGTAAAAAGCCTCATGACATTTGCATCTTAAGACACTTATCATCTCCCTAATGGAGGGTGCCGC
Source organism: Papaver bracteatum (assembly GCA_023529315.1). Taxonomy (NCBI): domain Eukaryota; kingdom Viridiplantae; phylum Streptophyta; class Magnoliopsida; order Ranunculales; family Papaveraceae; genus Papaver; species Papaver bracteatum. The sequence goes on from JAJJWX010004298.1 coordinate 2,226,352, forward strand.
CCTTATCTTCCCCCTGTCTTCCCCTTCAAGGAGACGTACCTCTACCATACAAGGTTGGCTCCTCCCATCCGGTCTTAACAACAACCAGTTGTTTTCGCAGCCTCTTATCCCTTTTGCCTATATGGCTTATGGTTAGGAGACTGCACCTTAAGTGGGGTTTTCTTCAGGTTGAGTGCATCATAGCCAAGACTTGCCAAGAATGGCCAGGTACGTTTCATACGACCCATGCACTCTTTGCTCAACCGTGTACCTCGGCACCTTGATCACATTCTGCACTCCTTAAAAGAGACCCTCAATCGTCCAACCTAAGTCATAAGCTTAGGTTGAAAATCCAAGGTGCCTCTCCTGGATGGGATTTATTGACCCCAAATCTCCATGACTCAGATTCCAGGGGAGGTATAACCTTTTCGCCAAGTCATGCAACATGTAACCCTTCTATGACGCACTTTAGGTCTTACATTTTCCTCTTGCGAAATTTTGATTTTGCGAATAGGGTGTACGCCATAGTAAGTTCGCCCCTTTCTGATGATTATTCTATTTCTTCTTCTGCATTTCAGATCTGTTGTAATTTCTCAATCTCATCTTTGTCATTAAGTAAAATATATTTTTGAATTTTTTTGCAACAAATGAATAATACATCTTTTTTTCTTTTCTCAATATTTCTTTCATTTCACAACTTAAATTTTTTTACCTTTGATGCTTTCTGCCTCTGCGATTTTGATATTTTCTGCTAATTTTGTATCTTTTGCGAAATGTTCACCACCTCTTATTTTCAGCAAGCATTGGCTTCGCAAGGTTCCTTCTTCTCTCTGTTCTATTGCATCTACCATCAATCTCTCACTTCTTTGTTTCTCTCTGACGCCATGCTTTCAATTCTCCTTCTTCGCAGCTCGTTCTTCATTTGATTATACATCGATTTCATAACACTTATTTCCTTCAACCCAATCTCCTTTTATGATGCCAATTCCACTGGGATGAGGGAACTTGGTGCATTGATGAAATGTCGATGCTATGCCCAGAATCCCATATAACCAAGGTATTCTAATTAAAGCGTTATATGGTGACTCTACGTCGACAACATAGAACATAATTTCATAAGATAGTCATTTCAATGGAATTCGCATAGTGACCTCTCCTTTAGGGTTATTGGCAGTACCATTAAAACCATAGATTTTGTAGGTTGAAGGTATTAAATCTTCATCTTTCCCTCCCATAGTTTTATAAGCATTATAGAACATGATATCCAAGGAGTTTCCAGTATCAATTAAAACTCAGTTGATTGCCCATGAGTCCTCAGCTTCATCATCTTCGTCATCACTAGGTTTTGGGTTAATCTCCAATCTTACCACTAATGGATTATCATGCATTTCTCCACCTTCAGGTATTTCTTCTGCAGTGAAAGAAATAATTTGCTTTTGCCAATCTTTTAGCGGCGAAATCTTCGCAATGTTCATTACTTCTCTTCCATCATCATCTTTTGAGAAGACTCTTCTCTTCTCAGAATGTTATCGTGAAAGTCTTCAATTGTTTTGTACGAATGTACAATAGAGTGACAGAACAAATTCTTTGCCTTCGCCCCTACTTCTATTACAAATGTTTCTCTTTCTTTTGTTGTGTTTGTTCTGCGATTTTCTGGTGGAGGTGGTAATGGTTGAGACTGAGGTTGGTCTTTTAGAAAATGATTTAGTTTTACTTGATCTATCATTCTGAGGATGATTATATTTATATTTCTGTAATCATTTGTTGAATGTCCATGAAAATGGCGATAAAAACAAAATTTGTGACTTCTGTGGCTTGGAGGTGGTTCACTCCCCATATTCCATGGTGATGGTATGTTTTCCATCAAGATTATGGCTTCCCATATTTTTTCTACACTATCATTCAGAGGTGGCATTTTGATTTCTTCCCATATTATCTTATGACTTCCTTGTCCTCTATGATAGTTTTGCTTTTTACCCCCATAAGTTTCTTGTTGTTGGTCGAGTCTTTGAATCTTGTTATTTCCACCACGATTATAGAAATTTATTTCTCTTTCGAATTCTTTTTGATCACGACTTCTCATAGCTACCAAGTTCTGTTGATTATCACCCTTCATGTTTTCTTGTTGTACTTGTGAGGTGCTCGCCACTATGTTTATCAATTTAGGAAATAAACTTGCATTCGCTGTATTTGAATTTGTGTTCGCAATTGGGTACGATTCTATCTCATTTTGCTTTTCCTCCAAAGTAATATACTCTTCTTGAAGCTCTCGCAACTCAGTCATTGTGATTGTATTCTTGATTCTGAAAATTTGAATGTATAGTATATTGGTTGCAAACATCGCGTTATTGAATGATAAAATGAGATATCTCTCATCCACACGGCTAGCCATTTAGCTACACATTGTCTTCCACCTTACGGTTAGATGCTTCAAATTTTCTCCAATTCTTTCTTTTAAACCAAATACATATTCAATGCCATGTCGCGATGAATTGTTAGTTATATATGCCCCTAAGAACGTAGTCAGCAAATGGTTGAAAGATGTTATAGTATTCCTTGGTAAACCTTCAAACCACTTTAGTGCCTCCCCCGTTAAGCTTGATGCTAAATACTTGCAAAACACAACATCATGGTTTTCCCATTGTAGCATACATCTCACATAAGCCTTGATGTGTTGAATGGCACATGTTATTCCGTCAAAAATGCTAGTTAACGCTGGCAGATTGAAATTTGGGGGTATTCCTCCTAATCTTACTTCTTGTGTGAATAGATTTTTCGCAGCCTCTTCTATGACTTCGTCCAATTGTCTCCAACCTCCTTCTCTTCTGTTATTTAGCATTCCTCTCATTTCCGCCAATTCTCTTAAGATTTGTTCATTTACACCAGGAGTTAAGTCCATTGGTCTTTTTAATTCTACTTCTCTTCTCATGCGCTCATGTCTGTTTTGATTTTCTTCTTCACCATTTTCTCCTTGTATTTCCATGCGATATCCTCTTTCATCTCTCTCATGAATTCACACATGATTATACCTCTCATTTTTTTCTCTGCAATTTTGTTCATTCCTCCCCAATTCTCTTTGTCTCCTTTCATCTCTTCTTTGTACCCTATCATATTCTTCATTGATATTAACATTATTTCGGTTTTGTTCACGCCTTCTTTCTCGATTTTCATGATTATTCTGGAGAATTGCCTCTTGGAGCTCTTGTTGTTCCACTTCTGCTCTCATTCTTTCCCTTTCGCAAGCTAGATGTGCTTGTTCAGCATAATGTCTCTCGATTTCATCTTCAATTACTTATTGATTTCTTTGAATTTCTCTCTCATCTAATATTCTCCTTCTTGATTTTCTACGCCATCTTGGTTATTTCGTTCCTCACGTTGCCTATTCCCCTGATCTATGTTGTTTTGTCCATTTTGGAGAATTTCGCCATGTGGAATATAACGATCTTTAGTTATTCCTCTTTTTTCATGATGTTCTTCGTTTGAATTTTGTACTTCCTCTCGAGTATTTTCATTAGCATTTTCTATAGGCGAATTTCGTCTTATTTCTCCTCTAATTGATCTTGAACTTGATCTTGTAGTGCTTCTTGACCTTTTATTCTATAATCTCATGTTTTCCATCCCCAACTCATGATTGTGCCTTGTCAGATTCGCACGTTCTTATGCCTCTAGTCTCCTTTCTTCGTGTATTTTTTGTCTCAACGCCTCTAACGCTTCAATCTCTTCATTTCCATGAATTATTCCTCCAACTGCTTCTCGGTCTCTCTCTTCTCGTCTATCATTTCTTAATTGCTGCTCTTCTTCCACCTCATCTGTTGAATTTGATTTCCAAATGTGTACACTTACTCTGTCATAATCCATAGTTCTATTTTGTACTGGCGTATGTTGAACTGGTTGTTGAATTTGATTTTCTCTATTGTTTCTTACATTCAATCTTGAAGACTCCTCAATTTCATCTCTGCCTCCACTAGCAAGTGTTTTACTCCTTCTAACTTTTGTTGGTTTTTTTGAAGCATTCCTTCTTTTGGCCATTTTTTCAATCTTAATGAGTAGTTGAAATTTATATGAAATTCTTTACCAATTACTTCAAATTCTCTCAAATCACAATATCAATCTTTGCTCTAAAATAGTCCTTCAATCCCTATTTCTAGCGCCATTATGTAGTTGCAGGAATTCCCACAACACATCCCTCATAAGAATTCATGATAATCAACACATCTTTAAGATCAACAACGACACTTTATTATTTGATTTATGAAGTTTACAAGAAATAAAATCAAGAATTCCACCACTATTCTAAACTTTCTCTCTCCTCAAGACTTTTTCACCATTCTAAAAAATCTCTCTCCTCCCTTAAGCCTATTCGGCTCTTTATATAGGATATTACATAGTGGATGACAGCTAAATTGTTATTTATTTTCGGATCTGGCTTGCGATATTATCGCAAGAGTACAAATGTTTTATTCGCAACATCCTTAAATCTCGCTAGGTCTTCACATCTTTCTCGTGTTTAGGCTGTCGTCATTTGCTACGTCACTTCTTCAATCCACCTGCGATGTCTTCGCAATATATTTAGCAAGGGTATAGATGTTGCGATATTCTGATCCTACATCTGTTATAATATTATACTCGCAAGGACTGTAAGCATTCACAACATCCCATTGGAATCCATTAGTTCTAGTGGAAAAAACTGAAGTGATGTTGTTATACCCAATTCTCTCATCAAGGTTTTCCAATCTGGAACTATCCTGTATCAATTCTTCTTTATATAAATGGGAATGCTTATGCTGATGTGTCGAATGCAGATTCAAGTTGAAGTTTGTTGTAACTATAGAGTGCCATGTCAGCACAGCTTTATTTTACTGAATAGATGCGTCTTTTCATCAAAAGACGTAACCTAGAATATGTCTGTGAATGTACGAGAAGTTAGTCTTTCCCTTGCACACCTTTTGGGCTTTAGACATGACTATTCGTTTTTTTTTTATAATGTATGCCGAATGAACAACACTTATCAAAGACCATGCAACAACTTCTTCTTTACGGTGATCGAAGAAATATTGAGGATTTCGTCAAGGAAATTCCAAATTCCAGCACTGCCAAAAAAAGGTTAAATATTTTCACTTTTCTTCCATGGCTATAGTTTTTGAAGAGATAATTCTCAACCCACTGATGGATTGGAACAAGGAGGGGTAAGCAAAAATAGATTTAGTAAAAAATACAAATTCTTTAACAAGTGTTTTTGTTTTTCTGAATTGGATATGTTTGTTTATGTTTTTGATGATTTGGTTGATTTAATTGGAGGTTATAATGATGCTAATGATCATGTAAAATCTGGATGCCATTGGATTTGAACGTAACAATGCTTTCATGGAGAATAACTGCGTATGGAAAACAAATCGCTAACTCCAATGAATACGAAGGCATTGTTGAAGAGATAAAACAGAAATTCATTATAGCTTATACACACCAAATGTTTGGTGCATCCGTGGACTAAGGTATTTTTTTATACTATGAATTTGTTTAATCATCAATCTATGAAAAGTTATGACAATAATTCTAAATTTAGATTGATGTTTAAGGTAGGAGATGATGATCATCATTGTTGTAAGTAACCGGAGATGGTCTTAATGAAGAGATCTGAGAGGTAATCTCTCTTTTAGTTTTTAGTTTTTAGTGTGAGATATTGACAAGATAGATCAATCTGTGTAAACTGATGACTGAATATAAGATGAATTTCCATATAAGATGAATTCTAATCTCGAACACAAAGTGATGCAATAGGGTTTGGGTTCCATTTTCTTAAATTAACACAGTCTGATGTTCATATCAATAAAAAAATAGTATTTGCATCGATCTATTCGTTTAATTTTTGGTTGATTGGCGTTCTTCATTAGGAAATTTTCTTTCCAATCTCCGTTTATCGATTATATATAACTCACATTATGTGACTGATTTTATTAAGTTGTTGGCCCAAATGCTTTCATTAACAGCAATATTTAATGAAAGTGTGCAGTCTTTAATACAAGATGGTCAATGCAGCCTGAACTTCATGGTGGAAATGACAGGCGAAAATGAAGGGAATATATATGTTATCTTCTCTTTTCAGTAGCATATCACAAAGAAAGGGAAAACAAGCCATGTGTAGGATGGTATAAAAAGGTTTGGTGTGAATGTAATTATTCCTCCATAGCTCCACTGCAATATATGGAAAATAATTTGAGTGATGATAACCGTATCACTATTTGAAATTATCGGTTATAGGAAATCGGTTTCATTTGTTTTCAGTTTTTGCTGATACAAAGGGATCGAGATTAGAGACATCCCATCTATGTAGAGATACCATCTTAAGAATATAACTAAGTACCCGAACTCGAAAAATTTTAAGCCAGCTAATACAGATAATTTTACAGTTTGGAACAAAATATCATAATCCAGGTGCAGTTCTGCTAGGTGCGGTCCTAGCCTTATTAGGCCTTCAGGATGTGACAAATAACTGCTCCGAACTATCAATCCTGCTGATTTTCTTTCAGATATTTCCGGTTAGTATTACAAATCTAACATTAATTAGACGTGAATTTCTTACATAATACACATAATTGATTTGCAAATGTGTTTGTGTGTAGGAGTTAGTTCATGTGGATGACGAGAAAAAAGAGTAATCTGTCGAACAAGATTTTTTTTTTTTCTTTTTGCCCGGTAAAGAAAGAATTTATTGAGTGGAGAAAAAAGAATACAAGAAAACCCCTAAGGTCAGAGACCAAGAAACACCAAATGAAAGGGACAACAGAGATTTAATATATCTTTCATTACAAAACTAATATTTCCAACAAAAGTTAGGCAACATGTCATCAACACTAATAAAGATGGAGATTTTCCAACTATTGTCGATAGAAGAGACTTTTGATTCAACAATTGGTGTTGGTTGCGTTTTGTTGGTTGAAGCAAAATTATATTATGATTTGCGTTACTGCGGACTCTCATGCATGTATCCTCATTCATTTTGATTTTAACTTGTTGAACTAGCCCGTTCAAGAGAAGGCAACAATTATGTGAATCAAATTAATAAACTAGCTCGCGCAATTGCGCGGATTTACTGAACTTGTAGTCGATAAACCTCTACCACTACCGACCGACAGAATATACATCCATCAAAAGTTATCATCATACCACAATTTTCTAATAAACCAATCAGATATATTTTTAATTTCTTATCCTGACGTGTCTAATAAAGATTCAATTTGAAGTCTGCTGTAACTATAAAATGCCATGTCAGCACAACTTTATTTTACTCAATAGATGCGTCTTTCCGTTAAAATACGTAACCTAAAATATGTCGCTGATGTACAAGAATGTTAGGCTTTCCCTTGCACACCTTTCGGTCTTTAGACATGACTATTAAAAAAAAATATATATAATGTATGCCGAATGTACATCACTTATCAAAGACCATGCAACAACTTCGTCTTCACAGTGATCGAAAAACTATTGAGAATTTAGTTTTTGAAGAGATAATTCTCAACCCACTGATGGCTTGGAATAAGGAGGGGTAAGTAAAAATGGATTTAGTAAAAAATACAAATTCTTTAACAAGTGTTTTTGTTTTCCTGAATTGGATCTGTTTGTTTTTGTTTTTGATGATTTGGTTGATTTAGTTGGAGGTTATAATGATGCTGATGATCATGTAAAATCTGGATGCCATTGGCTTTCAACGTAACAATAGTTTCATGGAGAGTAACTGCGTGCGGAAAACAAATCGCTAACTCCAATGAATACGAAGGCATTGTTGAAGAGATAAAACGAAAATTCATTATAGCTTATACACACCAAAATGTTTGGTGCATCCGTGGACTAAGGTATTTTTTTTATACTAAGGTATTTTTGTAATCATCAATCTATGAAAAGTTATGTCAATAATTCTAAATTTAGATTGACGTTTAAGGTAGGAGATGATGATCATCATTTTTGGAAGTAACCAGAGATGGTCTTAATGAAGAGATCTGAGAGGTAATCTCTCTTTTAGTTTTTAGTTTGAGAGATTGATAAGATAGATCAATCTGTGTAAACTGCTGACTGAATATAAGAATAATTTATATATAAGATGAATTCTAATCTCGAACACAAAGTGATGCAATAGGGTTTGGGTTCCATTTTCTTAACTTAAGACAGACCGATGTTCATATCAATAAAAAAAATGGTATTTGCATCTATTCGTTTAATTTTTGGTTGATTTGCGTTCTTCATTATGATTTTTTTTTTTTCCAATCTCCATTAATCAATTATATATAACTCATATTATGTGATTGATTCTATTAAGTTGTTGGCCCAAATTCTTTCATTAACAACAATCTTTAATGAAAGTGTGCAATCTTTAATACAAGATGGTCAATGGTGCATACCTAAAATTTTCTGGTGTTCATTAACGTAGCTTGCTGCCTGAACTTCATGGTGGAAATGACATGGGAAAATGGAGGAAATATATATGTTATCTTCTCTTTTCAGCGGCATATCACAAAGAAAGGGAAAATAAGCCATGTTTAGGATGGTATATAAAGGTTTGGGGTGAATGTAATTATCCCTCTATAGCTCCACTGCAATATCTGGATAATAATTTGAGTGATGATAACCGTATCACTATTTGAACTTATCGTTTATAGGAAATTGGTTTCATTTATTTTCAGTTTTTGATGAGACAAAGGGATCAATATTAGAGACATCCCATATATGTAGAGATACCATCTTAAGAATACAACTGAGCACCCCGAACTCGAAAAAATTTAAGCCAGTTGATGCAGATTGTTAGAGCATTGCACGGTCGAATTCCCATGCATTGATATTTCAAGCATGTTTGTCAATGTTAGTGATCAAAACTATAAAGTCTTGATTTCTAGTCTACTATAGCTAAGGTATCGGACTACGATAGAATGTGTAGTTTTGGTCAAGAACTCCATGACAATCATCATACAAGACGAAGGACTACTCAAGGAACCAGTGGATCTTCATCGACTAAATGGTATGTGGAGACTTGAACTTATCTATCACTCAAAAGTCTATCTACTTTATCTCCTATCTTGAGACAAAAGTCGTTTTACTATATAGACTAAGAATATACACATGTGACATTTCGAGCTGAGTATATCTCACTTATCTATTTCTCGAAATGTATGTTGGTAAGGATTTTGCTTTAGCCAAGTTCATCTTTGCCTTGTGACGAAAGTCATGTTATGTTTCAATCACTTTGGAAATTGCTCTGAAGAAAACTAGTTTGTGAATAATAAGTATATGACGTCCTCTGAGAATGTTTCAATGATTGAAATGAGAGTTTAGACAATATAACCACTGGGGGATATGAACATTGTTGTGGTAACACATATATATATAAGTCCTTAGCACTTGAACCGAAGTTTGCGAACTTTGTTGATCAAGTGAAAAACAGAACTTGAGCAGCCAATCCAGTACGCGAACGTGCATAGTTCTCAAACCCGAGAATTTCTGTTGGAATTGTAGATCGGTTTCAGTTCGCGAACTCAGTCCGTGAACTGACGGAAGTTCTCGAACTCGAGAATTTCTGCTGGAGTTTGTGAACTCCAACCGGTTACTTGAGTCCACAAACCCAGTCCGCGAACTTGAGTGGTTATGTCTAAAAACGATGTTCGTGAACTTATCTAAGGAATGCTATTGAAAACCGTGGCTTTATAGTTCATGAATTGATTCGAGTTAATCACATCGTTTTTTCTTCAATTGTGTCTTGTGTAGTACATAAGATCTCATAGCAATTGAACAACTCTCTAACTAGTTCATTTGAGTAATTTGGACTAGTTATGGTGAAGAAGAATATGGTTGATGTGAAAGTTATCATTTGGCTAACCATTTGGTTGACTAATATTGAACCAACTATTGTACACATTTGGCTACAGTTACATAAACCCAAAATCTTCAAGTACATGTGTGTATGGAAAGCTAAGTTTTCGATCTAACGTTTGAGATATTAGCTTGTATCTAATCAGGTTTTCATCTAACGGTGAATATTGAATGCTTTGTTACTAAGCTAACATTGATTGCAAACCCTGATTTGAAAGACTATATAAGGGAGAACTCTAGCAACTGGGAAACCTAATACCCACACATTCTGTGTGATACTAGTTTGCTAAGCTAGAGTCAATTCTCCTTTAACCTTTGGTTTTCTTCTTCTAAAATCAGGTTAACGACTTAAAGACTTCATTGGGATTGTGAAGCCATACCGATACTACTTTTCTTGTAGTTGTGTGATCTAATCTTGTTGTTTCTATCACACGAGTACAATTGTAATAATTGGCTTAAGATATCTATCTCCGATAGGCAAGATATAAAAGTAATCACAAACATCTTCGTCTCATCGTTTGTGATTCCACAATATCTTTTTTCGCTGTGTCGGTTATGACTATTGTGAGGTGATTGATAAAACTGAGCTGTTCTTCGGGAATATAAGTCTGGTTTTATTGATTGGTTCATGTTCACCTTGATTTATCAAAATACGGAACAAAACTCATAGGTTTAGTCGTGGGAGATGGATTTATCTATCTTGTAGACTTTTTTGTGTGAGATAGATTTGTTTGCTAAAGTCTTCGACTTTGGGTCGTAGCAACTCTTGGTTGTGGGTGAGATCATCTAAGGGAATCAAGTGCGCAGTATCCTGCTGGGATCATAGGCGTAGGAGCATAACTGTACCTTGGATTTGTGTGAGATTGATTGGGGTTCAACTACAGTCCAGACCGAAGTTAATTTGGAGTAGGCTAGTGTCTGTAGCGGCTTAATACAATGTACGTTTAATCTGGACTAGGTCCCAGGGTTTTTATGCATTTGCGGTTTCCTCGTTAACAAAATTATGGTGTCTGTGTTATTTCTTTTCCGCATTATATTTTTATATAATTGAAATAATACAGGTTGTGCGTTGTTCAATTAATTAGAATATCTAATCTTATTCGTTGTTGATTTAAATTGATTGACACTTGGATATTGGTCTTTTGTACTATCCAAGTTATCTCTCTTTTGTTGGACTCGCGAATCACATTTGCTTGAGTAAATCAAATTGAGAGATTGGGATGATAACTCCTTGAGTATTTTCTATTAATTGAGTCTAGTTGATTCTCTAGATAACAACTCGGAGTTGTCCATACAGATTGCTAATCGAAATATTGGGTGAGTTTGTTAGACCCCCGCTTTTTCAATTGGTATCATAGCAGGCAAACACGTTCAAGACCAAATAAGTCTGTGTTTGTAAGCTATATGACTCTAAGGAAAGAGGTGTTATCTCAATAAACTTACCACCAGTCTTCGATGGCTCTAATTACTTATGGTGGAAAATTTCTATGCACGCTTTTCTTCAAGCACGTGATTCCAATCATTGGTATATGTTGTTAATGGCTATGATTCTCCCGTTGAGGTAGTTGGAGGTGTAAATGTTCCAAAGAATATTGTTGAATACACTCCTGCAAAGATTCTTGCTGCAAAGTAAAACTCCGACGGTTTGAATGCAATCATACATGCCATTACCCCAAATCTTCAGCACCATGTGTCAAATTGCACTAAGTCGCAAGAATCTTGGGATATTTTAGAAACTATATTTGAAGGAAACACCAGTGAAAAGGAAGCTAGGCTTCAAAACCTTAGTTTCGATTGGGAAAACCTTCGTATGGCAGATGAAGAAACATTTGATGATTTTAATCACAAAGTGTCTGAAATTGTTAATACATCTTTTGCATTGGGTAAGACTATTCCTGAAAAGGACATTATGATAAAAATTCTCAGATCACTGCCATCTAGATATGATGCTAAGAAGGATGCCATCGTTGAGGTAAATAACCTAGATAATCTCTCCAGAAATACGCTAGTTGGAAAGCTTAAGATCTTTGATCATGAACATTCATCCAAATCTAAGGATGTTGCATTCAAAGCATTAAAGGACACTAAATTACTTGATAAAAGTAAAAAAGTGTATATCTCTGAAGATGATCACCCTGAGACAGACTCATCAAATGAAGACCTTGACAAATCAGTCTCGATGATCACAAGCCAGTTTAGGGATCTTCTATTGAAGAGAAGTAAATGGTTCTCCAGAGATAATCCTAAGGCATCAGTCAAACCTCACAATCGTGTTCCTCCTAAAAACAGGGATATTGATGAAACTGATGTTGAGGATATGCCTCAGTGATTTAAGTGTAAGGGATTTAGTCATTTTGCAAACGAGTGTCCAAATCATAGAAAATACACTAGGAACAAAGGTCTTGCAGCAACTCTTGATCAAATATATGACAGCTATGACTCTAATGAGGATGAGAAATCAAGTGTTGCACTTCTTGGTGAAAATATTGATTTTCATAATTATAGCAATACACATATCAATTTTGATATTCTTTCAGAAGATAATCCAACCATTCTGGAAGAAAAAGTTGACCCTTTTCTTGGAAACTATGCTTATAATATTTCAGGATCCACTATGTGCCTAACTGCTTGCACATTTCAGAATCCTTATTACTATCCAAGTGTGACGTGCTCGTATTGTTCATTAAAATGTCATGAACTCTCAAAGTGTTACAAGTTTAAACACAAGCAAAGACACGTCAACAAACTTCAACGAAGAGCAAATCATCTAGCAAGAAAGCTTAAACTTGCTCAGAAGACCGCAGAGGTATGTAAGATTTTATCCTCGTCTAAGAAGTTAGTTTCCAAGGAAAAACCAAGACCATTTGAAAAGAAAGTATGGTCAAACCGTTTTGATAGATAGAAGTCCGTGGATCTTCCATAAGAGAAAATTGGTGGACAAATTTTAGTTCACCACAACGCAACTTGATTGGTTTTTTCTTAAAATCTTGTCTCTTGTGCCTGATTAAAAGAGACAATGATTTTGTGCCTCTCAGGATTTAGGAAAAGTTTTTTTTCTCTATTTTCTTAGAAGTATTTTCCTTTTGTCTATAAAACAGAAAAAAGGGTACTATCGACAATTATAATTTTTATAGGGATAAGAGTTGATCGTCCACAAACCTGTTTTAGGTTTCGAACCCTACATTTATTTTCCTTCTCTAAAACCTCTCTTCATCTTAAGACTACTTGTTGAGCTAATTGTGAATTCCTCTCATAGACCCATACGCTTATGGACGCTCCAATAATGATGTTTTTTGATGAAAAAGAAGGTAATGTGATTGTTAATCCATCAATCATGAAGGAAAAAGAAAAATCTCCATTTCCTCCAACCTTGAAAATAAAAAGAAGGAATATGAGGAAGCCAAGAGTTGTTCCTTCAAATTCTCAGAAGTTTTCTGATGTTCTTGAAGTGTTGAAGGAGCTGCGAAAGGAGATTCAACAAATAAAGTCTTTTGTGTATAAGACTCATGCGATTCAAAAGGCCCTGGTTCGACAACAGCAACCAAGAAGGTTCATCGATATAAACTCCTTTCTTAATGAACCTTATGTTCCCATGGTTGTTGATGACAAGGAGTTCGGGGACGATAATGAATTCTTCAAAGTTCTTAATGTCTAGTAAATCTTCTATTGTTTCTCTTTTGTTTAGAAGAATAACTAGTGTTTTGGAATAGCCATTATTGTGATTACTGTAGCGTCCCCTAAGCTAGGAACTGACTAATCCAAGAGATTACCTAAATAAATAGGTACTAAGAATCTAAATCATATACTTGAACTTTCAATTAAGAAATCTTCTATAAAGCTTAACCCAAAACTAGCCCCGCTCAGAAATATATATATACAAGAACTTCTCTCAAATGATACATATACAATAGTCATTTGGTTTACATATACAACATGCAATATAATAAACATAGTATAAGTTATCCAACTAACGAAATCAACCCTTGAAGCTTCCGCTGCGCAACTCTGATCTATCTCTGAAACTGAAAGTGGGAATGGCTGAGCACATCATCCCTAAAAGGGATGCCCAGTAGGAATAACAATTAACTTTCAAGTAATTATTGAAAATGATTTGAAAATAATTCATGTTTTCCCTAAACACTAAAACGCAACCAATTTCACATAGGTAAACAATCATGTATATGGATATAACTCCTTCCAAACAATGTATTAATATGGAGAACTCTTCCCGCACCTAGATAATAATATGGTGACTCTTCCCGCACCTAGATAATAAAAGCAAGTAGTATAAATGAAGGAGTCGTACCCTATATACCACAGATGGAAACTCTCAGTTTCCAAACAACCAAATGGAAATTCTTATTTCCCGAACAATTCATGAAGATAAACAAAGCATTACAATTCCTTTCCAAGCAATGGAAAGATTAAAAGAATTAACAGAACTTTCGTAAATCAAAGTTAAATAATGCATGGAAAACACAACCAGACAATGCATGAATTTGTTAAACATAAACTTTGGTAAAAGAAAACAACAATAATCACAAAAGAGTTAAATATAAATTCCCTCCTCTTTTGATGACAAGCCATGCCTACCTCTAAATCCACAATCCACTGGTTCATCCTTGAATCGATCGTTGTTAATATAGATTAACTGTTAATCACACAAGAACTCTAAGAATCTAGCCAAAATGGCTCATACAAGATTTATACAAGTCTAACTAATGGTTCTAAGCCCAAGTCCTCTATTCTAGCCCATT
>JAJJWX010004299.1:0-45252 GCA_023529315.1 Papaver bracteatum
ACCTTGAAGAAGAGTTTATCCCCAAATTGGGAGAATTGTTGTTATTCACAAATTTGGGAGAATTGTGTGTAATCCATTATTGTTATAGTGGAAGATTTGCCGTGGTTTTTTTACCCTTCACCTTGGAAGGGTTTTTCCACGTAATTTAGGTGTTGTGTGATTGCTTCTATATCGTCATAGTTTGTTGTTATTCGCATTTGTATATCATTTCTTGTGTATGTTTGTATTATAGCGGCTCGGATTTTTAAGCCTTCCCAACACTTACTAATAAAAAATGGAGCCAATAATTATGTTTAGACATTATTACAAAGACATACATGTAAATGGTGCAAGCCATTGATGAATATTTAATCCCAGGTGACACTCTTGCACAACTAGAAGAGGCTCATGCTCTTAACGGTATTAAGACGTCATCTGCAATGCTCATGTACTATGTCAGCGAAGAAGACCCCCACGTCATATGTGAAGCAACACCATCACACTTCTAAACCCCATTAGAGACTTCTATTCACATACAAAAAGAAACCATCAGTGAATGATAAACACTTGGCAATTTAAATCATTTATATAAGAAACAATAGCAAATCCATCCAACGTTGGCAGCAGTTATGAGACTTCCTATACTATTCTATCTGTGGTATGCATTATTTGACCCAACAGATGATCCAATTCACTAACCTTGTGACCCCTTAACCCTTTCTTCAAGGTACTCAAGAAAAAAATCAACAAAATTAGTATTATCTTAATTTTCGAGTTTTATTGATAAATAATTTCTCCTAAAACCCTAGCTACCGAGAACGACGACGGGATAACGAAAAAAAAAACATCGGTGATAACAAAAAATGAAACATAACGATATAGATATTGAAAAGGGAAGAATAATCTTGGGCATTTGTTGCTTTCATATATACTATCGATTAAATAATTGAATTATGTTAACAACAACATGCATTTAAACTCAACCAAAATAAAGTTGTAGTTGCTAAACAATAAAGTTCACCATGTTACTACATTAGAACTCGTAGAATTCTAACGAGAACAACAAATGAACACGAAATGCAACATAGCGATATAGATGTTGAAAAAGGAAGAGTAATCTTGGGCATTTTTTGCTTTCATATATACTATACGATTAAATAATTGAATTATGTTGCACAGCAATACATATGAAACTCAACCAAAATAAAGTTGTTGTTGCACAACAACAAAGTTCACCATGTTACTACATTAGAACTCGTAGACTACTAACATAACAACAAATGCACATAGAAATGCAAACAACGCTAATATAAACTTTGATAGCATGGTTTGTTTCGGGAATTTAATAAGTGCATGTTTTTAACTGAGTGTAGTGGCATATACCTTTTGCAAACAATGAAGTTTTTATATGAACAAACCAAAGACCTTCGTTAGTGCTTAGACATAAACATCATTAATTCATCAGTTAAAAAGAGTGTCATATCTCCTATAATGAGCAACCCCATATAGGTGAAAATCTTCTACAAAACATTCGACATAAAAAAACAACTTTATCAATATTCTTTGCTCTTGATACTCCTAAAATCAAGTTAATACATATATTTGTTTAGAATCAAAGAGAACGGGTATGAGAATGAATATTAAATGAACACATTCTTACACAAAAAGCACACGAGAAGTTAAATAAATACATTATCATAATTTTTTTTGCCAATAAAAAAAATACTGTAATCTTTTAGATCCATGTCTTGTATACACTACACCATTTTTCCGGATTCATGACTAAAATTCGTAACGGCCCAATGAATAGTTAAGAATTTTCTTGTTGCAAAAAACCGTTACAACTTTGTTGTAACATGCAAGACCATTACGATATTTTTTAATGATTCGTAATAGTGGAGCTACGTTAAGAATTGTAACAGACCAATTATTTGTGTGCTACTCACGCTAGGTCACACTAGAGATGGTAACATGTGTATTTGCATGTGTGCCATTGGTCGTGTGCCTTTTTTCCACCCAACATTGGTTTTACTTTGAGGATAATTCCTCCTGAAGAGATATTTCTACTCCTCCTCGTCGAGTGTAACTCATTTTATTTTCCCATTTCTCTTTCTTTTTCCCATTCAGCTCTTCATCGCCTCCCCTGAAGAGATGAGTTATTTTCATCATTAATCGATCTTCAATCTTAGTTTCGATCTCGGTAAGAGATTTTAGTGTTATACCGGTTTCGATCTATGTAAGTTTTTTGATTTAGGGTTAAATCGTCTGGTTTTTCTCATTAGGTTTTTCATTAGTCTTTCGTTTTTAGGGTTTTTTTATCTGATAAATCTTAGTATTTCATCTTAAATCTAATACTATTTCTTTTTCTGATTTCATTTTAGGGTTGAAGAACCGATATGAAATCTCACTTAGAAAGGTATTTGTTTCATTATCTATTAAATGAAATTTTAGGGTTCGAAGGATATATGGTTTGAAGGATATATACTAACCGATCTAATCGATTTTACGTGGTAAGTAAATTCATTTTTAGGGCTTTTCTTTTCACTTTATAATCTAAGGTTTCATTTACTAGTCTTGATTTCTATAATTTTTGTGTTAATAGAGGTGTAATTCGATAAAACCATTGGGAATTGAAAATGGGAAACCATTCAACCAGTACTTAATGAAAATCATTACCAAATTACTAGGATTTTCTCGGTACAGCCAATCTGCACTTTCAGGTGAAATTTTACTTCTCAGAATCTTCATTTCTTAATTTTTTTAAGTTAATTGTAATCTTGGGTATTGTTAAATCGATTCAAGAACTTCAGTAATTTGAAATGATCTATTATATGGAATAAATTGATTGTAATATAGAGCCAACAACAAGATTGTAATGGTGGTGATGCCTTTGTGCTTGTAATGAGGTGCATTCCATGTTTATCGGTGTTGTTATGAGTATGAGAGAAGATAGGGGAATAACTCTTATCTGGTGCAAGACATGACACAAGAGAATCTTGGGAATACATGTTTTCTAAATTATGTATTCCAATGTTTGACATGGTATTTACTATGTTTTTTTATTCCATTGATTTATGTGTGTTTTATCATGTTCTTGTTTTTTGGACAGGGATTCAAAGCTGAGACAAAGAAAGAACATGGGTTGTCTCAAATTCACGCTCTGCCAGAAGAAAACATGTTCACATAACATGGGTTGATTGAAAATGCAGAGAATAACTTGAGATTTAGGATAGAAATACGGGGAGAAGAATCTAGTTTGTCGCCATTGATTTTGGTAAGTAAATGGTTAATATTGATAGTGAGTTTGAGTTCTAAATGAGATTTGAATGGTTAGTTCTTATTGAATTTGAATTTGCAGGGAAGTAATTGATTTATGTTGGCTCTAGAGGAGGTGGTTATGGTGGTATTGGATTTGCAATTTGTGGGTTCACAAAATGTCTTATGTTGTCATCCATTCTGAACTGTTCATAGGAATATCTATACGAAGATCTCAACTTTCTCTTATTCTGAAGGTGATCGAGTTTATATGCCAACTTTGGTTTAAAATGGCAGGAGGAGGTTAGAAAAGCAGCTGGAAAGTGAGGAAATGTATTTTTTTTAAGGAAGGAGACGTGAACTAATTATAGCAGCTATGATATATATGCTTGGTGGTTTAACCGCTCAAAAAATAAATTTTGTTTAAGGAATGAGACCTGAAATTTCACAACCAGCCTCAGATTTGTAAAGAAATCCTTAGGGGAGCATTGGTATGTATACATATTTTGACTGCAACTTTGTACCCCAACCATGCATATATTTATGTGTATATTATTTTTGGGGGTCAACTAGAAGGAGTTTAAAGGTCACTATGATGGTGTGGCATTCCTTAGTGTCATGGAAATCACACCTTACATTTTCTCATGTATTATTATGACCTGAGCAACTTTGTTTATATAGTTGAACTATTTTTGTAGCTCTGCTGAGTAAGGCATAGAAGAAATCCTAGGAAGCTGCAGATCTGTCTAGTGTACAAGAGCTCTTAGCGAGGTTGATAGTAACTATCTTTTCAGTGAGTTACTTATTTTCTTGGAATTTGATCGGTTACACAAGTTTAGGGTGTTTATGTTAAGTCTTCTTTTGTATAATTCCAGGTTTACTGGACGTCGTCAAGCAATCGACATATGTCGAAATAGCAGAAGTAAGATACAGTACTTTCTGATTGAATTTGCTACCTTTAATGATGCAATCAAAATTTCTATTTATCTTTCCATTATATGCTGATGTTGGTGAGGGTTATAAGAACTCTAGATTTAACTCATCGTGTCCATTCAAGTGTTTGTCTTTCCATATGAATTCTTTTTTTTAGATTTGCAATGATAGTAACATGTGTGCTGCTGCTCATTGACTCTTGTTTTGGAGGGTGGTGTTTGATGTTTGGATTCAGTGCTCCTGAAAGACTCTTAATGGTATTAGGCATGTGGAGTTGCCAGCATCTCTAAGATGGTTGCTTCTCATAGCAGTTCATGGTAAAGCATCATTACTAGGGTACAAGGAGAAATAAGCCATTGCAGGACTTAGCAGTTTGAGAGGTCGGCCTGCGGGTGATAAAGTATCTTAGAAGCAAGTAGAAGAAAATATTGTCTCATTGAAAGAGGCCTATGCTGATCAAAAGTCTGAAGGCAGTTTTTGGGAGGTGTTTCGAGGGATGAGTTTAAAGGCGATCACAATTGGCGTAGGTTTAGTCCTTTTTTTGAGTACCTCTTATTCTTATTTCTTATGTGCATAGCCATTATTACTAAACCAATATTAATATTTTATGTGTCTTTCTTTCTCCTATCTGAATTATTTAGTCTTTTGTAACCATGACAGGTAACACGGCACCCAGGTGTATTGTACTATGCAGGTTTCATTTCTAGGTACATGTCATAGTTCATAGCTTCAAAATAATTTTCTTAATGTTAAGAGAACGTTTATTTAGTAGCCTTTTAAGGAAAACAGAATGTAGATTCTTGGATTATTTCACTTCTTTGCCTGAGTGGTCTTCTTTAGGTTCGGTTTTCATGATCCAAACTTACCGATTTCGTTGATTTTCATGCCAATAATAATTTTTCGTTGAAATTTTCTGCAGTTTTTGATATTTTTGGGAGGAGACCTTTTCTTGATTCAAGGAGTTAGTAGCATTGTATGTATCCCTCATCAAGTCATCATTCAAATTTTAGATTTTCGTATTGTCTCCACTTTATTCCTTGTAATTCTCGGACTTACGAGAATCCCCCTTGCTACCCTTATCTGCTGCTACACGACGGTTTCATTGGTGTTTCTTTGGCTCATTACAAAATTCTACAGGGCATCCCCTTGTAAGTTGTAGGTGCTTTTTTCTTTACATTGGATGATACCAGGTATGTACGATGTATACTTACTATATAGATTTCATTATGACATGTTGGCCTATCCTAGTTCTTCTAAAATAGAAAAATTACCCTGAATATCATAATTTCATAGTAGTGCCAGTTGTAGCCCATAAATTGTTTTGAGTTGCACCACATATCCAAGTTGTTTTATTCCTCATCTTCTTCTTCTTGCCATATAAGAAGAATTGCACATAAACTACTTCATCATCTTTTATTCTTAATTTTCTGGATTTTCTTGATGAATTCTTAGTTGGGTTTTGTGGATTTGGTACAAGGAATTCAATATCAAGTTCTTGCATTGTTCTAGAAAAATTTGTTCTTGTTTTTCTCCCACAACAATGTGAGTAGTACTACTTCATCTATTCTTTAACTTTGTGTTTTTCATTTTTTCATGAATTTTTAGTTGGGGTTCCGTGGATTTGATAGACGGATCAATTCAATCCTAAATTATTGCATTTTCTTTAAACAACATTAAGTACCGCCAAACTCTCATTTTTCAGGTGTGAATTTTTCTTTGGCATATTTGGAATTGGGCAATGTGAAATTGATTCCAGTTGATAATACTCTCTAGTCCACAATGGTATCATTTCACCTGAACTTTTGCCATCTCACTCCCTATATTCTCACATATTTGTAGGATAGAATATGGATATATGGCCAAGTTTTATTTCCTTTTGTCATACCTGTACATTTAGTTTTATACCTGTATATTTAGTTTTGAGGATAAGATACTCGGATGGGGTAAGTCTCATCTTGCAATGGCTTCTAGCGCACAAATGTATTTTCGATGGCTCATAAGTCGGTCCATAAAATTTTTTCATGTGCAGGGACTCGTGATGCTAGCAAGGTGTTGATTCCTCATAACTCAGACGATGACTCCGTTAATCATGTTGCTATCTATATATGACTAAGCTCGGTTAGTTTGGAGAGCAAGTGCAAGTTTTGTAAGTTTCTATGTATATTCAATGATAGAACAAACATCAGTTAGATGAATTTTTGTATTCCCTTAGTATTTGATACTTAACAAATAAAATTTGTTACTTAGAAGAATTTAAGTTCTTGTTTGTATGAATCGATTTGAATGTGATAAGAGTTGATTGAATGTGAGATTATTTTTGATTGAAGAAAATATTATTGAGTGTGGAGGATGAAATGAAATGTGTATGCAGGCTATTTGGAATTCCGACGTATTACCGGCCGGTAATGAGCTGCCCGTCAACATTGACCTGGTCAAAATTGGTCATTGTTGACTATTTTGACCAGGTCAATCTTGACCGGCAGTAAATGTTTTGCTTTTACAAATAAATTCGTAACGGCTTCCCGCTATTACAGCATCATGTTACAAAATAAATTTGTAACGTCTTTAGCATGTTACGACGATTACACGTAGAAACGTCAATGGTCGTTCTAGCAACGGTGCAAAACAAATCGTAACAGCTAGTGGGTCGTTACAAAAAAATTATAGCTTGTGTTTCGAACGGTTGAGAACAGTTACAACGCTTGATTTGTAACGCTCTAAAACCGTTCACGATTAGCGAAAAATGGTGTAGTGATATGATACCTATTCTTCTTTATCATAATACTCAAATCCATTGCACTAAAAGTTGGGAAACATTCATATGGTTCACTGAATTGCAAATATAAATATGCACAAAACCTAAAAACTATGCAAACTCAAACCATTAGTAAAAACAGGATGAGATTTAGTATACCTTGGGGATTCTTACTTATGTAGGTAGCCTTGGAATAACACTGCATGTCTAAGTTCTTGATACCAGTATGCCCTAGATTTAAATGCACCTTAGATAATAATAAACAGAAATACTAAGTTACAAAAATTCAGCCAGATTCTTATGGTATGGGATCAAGAATTGGGTTAGAACAGACATTGTGGAACAAATATACAATCAAAAACATTATACCAAGTACTACCTTTAGTTGATACAAATTTGGAACACAATGCAGTACATCACTACACCTACAAAGTATGCCAATAAGAATGTTCAAACAAAATCACTAAAAAAGTCTCTCACTAATGTTACTTTCTATGCAAAGTTTTTTTACAGATACGGTGGTGCTCACTCTATGATGCTTACTTTTGAATATGTAATAAAAAGTTTTCTAATATCAAAATAGAAAACCTAAAAATCAAATGAGGAACCCATAAAATTCTTTTGCATGATATCGCAATTTACATAAATCAATATCGGGTTTAGGGTGACGTTTTGCTACTGTTAATTGAGAGAATCCAAAGGTGGCACCCCTTGGTCTGCGAATGTTTAGAGTCTTTCTAAACTTGCCATGTATCGGAGTTATCTACTTAATCTAAATTTGAGAAAATAAAGAAAAAAAGGTTAGGGGTTGTTGAAAGAACAAAAGTTTCTTAATTCTGACAATAGTTGAAAGAAGATTCAAGCTACAATCAAAATGCAAAAAAGAAGATTAACCAAAAATCAAAACGTGATTTGTTGACGCCGTTTGAAGATTAGGACTAAGAAACCTTATCTCGGACAAAAATCATACCTGCAAAATTCAAAAAATAAAATAAAATGGGTTAGGGTTTATTGATTCAGAGAAACAGGACAAAAATTGAATCTTTTTGCAATCCAATCAGTATCAAAAACCCAAGCTTTCCTTCAATCGATGAATCCCTGCAACACAAACACAAAACCCCTTCTTCAAATCTTAAAAGAAAAAAGAAAAAAGAAAACAATCTCAAAACCCGAATTAACGACAAAAGAAGATTAAAAGAGAAACCCTCAAAACTATCTACTATACGTCTCCATCTCGCAGAAGAATCTGAGAAAGTACCACTTAATCTTCTTCATCAAACACTCAGAGAAGAAAATCGAGCGGTGAGTTCGTGAAGACTGTTTCCGGGAAAACTTGAATAAAAGTTTTCTTCTTTTTTTCTTATATGTTTCCGGGAAGACTGTTTTTCCGTTTTCCATTTGGTTATTTCAGCCGAAACAGTTTTTTAGTATTACATTCATTAGATTTGAGGAAAAGTGGAATAGAAAATTTTAAAGGACAGTTACGCTTACCCAAAAGTGGGTATTCTCAACGCATTTGACGTGGGGCCTTATATGACTTATGGTTTTAAAGGATTAGATTTTGTGGATGGAAAATTAGGTGAATGGTAGCTGAGAGTTCTGATTTCTCATGCTTACTTACTAGTCCTGTGAAGTGCTCTCAACTTGTGAGATTAACTACTAGCTACGACACGCTGCCGGCCTGCCATGCCGTATCGTTAATATAGCTTGGTTGTATATATAGTTTCATTCAGTCAAGGAAGGCTACTTTTGCATCCATAAATTTAAAATTTTGAAAAACCTGCTAGAAGAGGTAAGATACAATACTATAAATCAACCACGACGTATTACTGACAACAATGATCGTTTTTCCGTTTATAAAATTCAAATTGAAACAGTAAGAAAAACAGATGGACCTAGCAACCATAACAACATACTTATCAGGAAGAGCATATTGATTCAAATAACTCTCTTTTGTAGCTTGACTTTCAATCCATTCTCCATATGAAGCGTAATAGCCGGTTTAGGGACAACATGCTGGCCTCCAATACTTCAACTTGAAAATTGAATATAACAGCTGCAGCAACGGTCTTGATTTGTGTAAATGCCATATCTTTACCTAAACAAGTCCTTGGTCCTAAATTGAAAGTAACAAATTTCGACATGTTTTCATGGCGAATTAGCTTCCCATTATTGTCTATCCATCTCTCTGGCTTAAACTCCATACAATCTTCACCCCAAATCCATGACATTCTTCCAACTGAATAGTTAGAGATTATTATTTGCATTCCTGGTTTAACTAAGCTACCATCTGGAAGCGCAACTTCCTTTAAAACGGCTTTACTGTTTAGAGGAATTGGCGGGTATAATCTTAGCGATTCACATATGGCTGCATGCAGATAAACTAGCCCAGTTAAATTGCGTGCATCGAAAACATATGGCCATTCATGGTTCTCCTCCAGCTGTTTTCTCCTTATTGAAAAAAATAAAAGTTTCAATTCTTCCAAGATCTTCGCCTCGGCAGCAGGGGTCTTGAAAACCAACCAGAAGAACCAAATGATACCAGATGATATTGCATCATTTCCGGCTGCAAACAAACTCGACATGGTATCCCTTAGGAATTTGTCTTCGTTTGTAGTTGGCAATGAAGAAATATTGGTACTCATTTGTTCTCGAGTTTTGATATGAGACGCTAAGAGATCGAAACTTTTTATTCCACGTAGCAAGTCATTCCTCTTTCGAGAAATAAGTTGGTAGAAGCGTGCATCTATTATTTTAAGAGCTTTAGTGCACTCTCTTTCCCAACCAATATTGAACCGGCGCATTAACTTCCATAAAAACATTGGCATAACATGCCGATAAATAATACTTTCTTGAACTTTTGCAACAGCATTAGCCAAATCATTCGAAGGAAGCTCGGTTGAGAGGTAATTTTCATGCACTCCGAATGCAGCATTCATGCTAACATCGAAAGCAAATCTCGAACACACCTCTTGCAGATCAACGGAGGATCCAGTTTTAGTTACAAGAGCTAATAATGGAACTAACTGTTCTTCTACAACTTTACGGCTCGTGCCAAAAAGTAGATCTTTGAACTCGCTCGCTATAAACGCAGTGTGAGCCATTCTTCTTTGTACCTTCCAAGCATCAAAATCAACACTGACGATTCCATCACCTAGCGAATCAAAAATTTGCCTGAAAACTGGACCTTTGGGAAAATTGTTGAAATCGGTTTTAAGGATGTATTCAATGTTTTGGGGGTGACAAGTAACGAAGTATTTGAGTTTTGAGAAGATAGGTCCATCAATGAAGAAAGAACCTCTGCCGAGTGAATGAAACACTTCAGTGAACCAATCGGGTAGCCGATTGGAATTCATTAGCAACGCTGGAAGGGATCCAAGGAAAAGC
This sequence comes from Papaver bracteatum, assembly GCA_023529315.1. Taxonomy (NCBI): domain Eukaryota; kingdom Viridiplantae; phylum Streptophyta; class Magnoliopsida; order Ranunculales; family Papaveraceae; genus Papaver; species Papaver bracteatum. The sequence goes on from JAJJWX010004299.1 coordinate 10,310, forward strand.
CAGTAATTGATGCCATTACTAGTTTTCTCAAGAAAGATACCTATAGCTATAGAGAGGGAAAAGATAAACAACACTAAGAAAATTGCAGCGGGCACAAATGACATGAATAAGTTAACCATTTTGTCTTTCTTTAATATATTATTATGACAAGCTAGCTATAATGAAAGTGTAATGTCTTGAAGTTGAATTTATAAGTTTTTTAATTCAATCCAAGAGAGAGCTTAACATGTTCATATGCAATTATGACATCAATTGACAGCAAGGCATGATATCAATTGCTCGTGTACATACATGTGAAATGTTTTGAGAAGTATTGATGAAAACACTACTTATTTTGCTCCATCATTTAGCTCAAGTACAGATATTAGTACAAACACACGAAACTTCTAAGAATTATCGGTAAGCAATCAATCGTCCGCCCATGAAACCAATCGAATGTCTGCTTATTTATTGGTTAATAGTCTTTTGAAAGCATGGCGTATTCAATTTTAAAAAGCAATTGTGTTTTGATGCTCTACTTATTTAATAAACATCTTTCTTGCCTGGCTAGGTTGGGGAATTTATTGGGGCTTGTTAATACGGAACAAAAAAGGGTCGTTAAAAGGTAAAAAATGTAACCCCTTATCCAACTATTTTACATAATGATTAATTTACCCCTAATTAATTAATATTAATTGGGTGATTAATTAATGTTTTATTATCAAATTAAATTTGTAATCAACCAATCTTAAATCATCATCAAAATATGAAAAAATCGCAATTTTTTTTGAAAAACTTAACCAAGAATTGGTTTATGTACTTGCTCTCATAAACTGATTCTAGGGTAATTTTTCAATTCGGAAAAAAAAAAATCAATTGTGTAATTTTGATGCCACTAATTTGATACTAGTATGAGCATCTTTCTTGGGCCAAATAGCAAATATGCCCCTTTTTTTCTGGCTTTACACATCTACGATCTACCCAATTTATTCTTTTTTGCCCTCTGCAAATGTACCCCAGCTTAGACCGCTTTCTATTTTCGGGAAAATAATACTGTAAACTGAGAGCTATGTAGTCAATTTCGGCCATCTCGGCCGAAATTTCAGCGGAATTTCGGATTTCGGGTCTGGGACATACGAAAACCTAAATTTCGCCTAAACGAAAAGTCGCCGGTTTTTCCGGCCGGAATCAATATATTTCGGTCAAAATCGGTGTATTTCGGCCGGAATTGTTTTTTTATATTATTTTTTTCCCAATTTCATATCCAACATGTAATTTTCACCATAAATATAATATTAGTGTAAAATTTTAATCCGAAATTTGGAAACGAAATTCCCCCGATACAAAGTTGTACCAGTGTCTCGGCCCCGTCCGAGACACTCCGAAATTAACTACCTTGACTGAGAGTTATCCTCCACGTGCACTATTAAGTACACCAGAAAAGACTGTTTAGTCCCTCAAACCACAGAGTTAGTAAGCAACTTGTTTTAGTGTTTCAAATCGCCAATTTGGACCTCTAGCTCGAATCGATCCCCGATTAAATGTGTATCATGTACACGTTATATCTGCATTCCTCTCAAAAATTAAACATGGTACCGGAAAACATGATGGTAGAAGATACTCCATCTCTTGATCGGATGGTTTTTATCTTGTTTTGTGTGGTGCATGCTCTCCTGAAATAAAAAATTCAGTTCCTAAAAAAATATTGGATTGAATCAACTTAATATGAGTTTTTTGATGTAATCTTTTGCTTTTTCTTTTTTTTTTTATATATTTTTTAATATTTTTCTTTTTTAGTTCTCGAGGATTTGGCTTCATGTGGAAAATGAGAAAAAGGAATGGCTCGCCTTGGATTGTGTCGCATATTTTCACAAAATTAGTTTTAAGTTGCGTTTCGACTGCCTCGCATATTTACATATTTACAATAGTAGCGGTAATGATCAAAACGAAAGATTTGATGGCAAAAACCTTTATATATTGGGATAGACCTTCCATTTATTATGACTGGGGCTATGGTGATCAGGCAAATAGAGTTTTAACTTCCACACCGCTCTCGATTAACCCAAAAAGATAGAGAAGTATATTTCATCAATGTAAAGTTGATAAAAGGTAAATGGTGAAAACGAATGTTTACGTACTGCAAGCTTTTTCAATGAGGCATGCAACAAATCAGTTGGCGCTCTCTGTACAATTTTGTCTATGTATCTTTTCTGTCATGTCCATATATTAGTTGTATATATCGTATATCAATTGTCAAACAGTCCAAAGTCCCTATCCATAAAGTGGCCAAGCGGTTCAAATTTTTTTTTTTTTTTTTTTTTGAAGCGTGAAAATTAATAACAGGAATTAATTTACAACCGGTCTTGGGTATGCGGTACCCATAGAATCATGGTATAAAATTTGGCTAATGAAAAATGGGATTGCCTGGTCCCAGATTTTGGTTGACGAGCTTCCTGTTTGGCTTCCATCTGCTGCATGATTGGCCAGTCCGTCGGCTGCTTGGTTTCCTTCTTTGTAGTTGTGTTGAATAGTGCGGGATCTGTTGAAATCTCATTTTTGTTTCTTCAATCATTTCTGCTATGTGCCAAGGTGGAGGTGTAGAGGAAGTGATGAAGCGCAATAGTTTTCTGAGTCGGTTTCAAAGAAAACTCTTGGTCATTGTCTTTCTGCTGATGTTCTTGAAGCTAAAAGCAGAGCCCAAGTTTCTGCTGTTAAAGCAGTTGTAATTCCTAGTGGTTGAGATAGAGCCAATAAAGTTCGTGCGTATGAATCTCTGCAGATGAGTCCCGCCCCTGAAAATCCTGGATGTCCTCTAGTTGCTCCATCTGTGTTAATCTTGATCCAGTTGATGTTTGGAATGGGCCATTTTACCAATATTGTTGATATCCTTTTATCTCTTATTGGGTGATTAACTAACAGTGTATCTCCTGAAATGATTGGTGGTGAAGAGTGTAGAGCCCCGTAGTATTCTTGTTGCAGTTTTTTTTCCCAAGCCAGGATTTCCTCCGAGGTTGTTTGCTTTTGTTGGTATATTAATTAGATCATTCCTAGCCAACCATAAGGTCCAAAAAAGGAAACAGAAGGTTGATATTGTAGATGCTGAAGTAGGTTGTTGGAGGATTTGGGAAATGGTTGTTTGGGGTGTTAAGATGAAAGTTTGGGTGGTATTGTAATTTGGTGAGTTTGAAAGTTGACTGAATAAGGTGTTCCAAGAGCTAGTTTCCTTGGGACAATGAATTAGGAGGTTATTTTCTAATTCTGGATCTGTGTTGCATGTTGGGAATATGTTTGTATTGGTCAAATGGATGTGATGTAAGAGAGATAAGGTTGGTAATCCTTCATTGATGGCTTTCCACAAGAAAAGCCGAATTTTTGGTGGACACGGTAAGGTCCATAGAAATTTGGTTGGTGGTAGAGGGGTGTGAGTTGGTTGACCTTGGGTTATACATTTGTATCTTGAAGAGGTAGTGTAGTTTACAGGTTTTTGAGTGCGGCCAGATAATTTTATCTTGAGGAATATTTTGGGGAAGGTGGATGTTTATGATTTTTTGGATTATAGGAACGGGAAGGGTGTTTAATTTTTCATGATTCCAAGAGTGAGATATTGGGTCAATGATATCTGCCACCATTCAGATTGGGTAGCATTGTGCTGGGTTTAGGTTAGTTGAGTGTGGGATCCAATTGGCTTCTATTGGGGTTGATAATCCATTTCCAATATGATAAAAAAAAATAGATGTTGCATGGTAGGGACTATCGATGCTAGTTGTCTCCATTGAGGACTGGAAGAGGAGGGTATAGTATCAATGCCTTGTAGTATTGGTTCTTGATCAAGGTATTTTGCAGTGAACAGACTTCCGCGGATAGAGTTAGGTTGTTCATGTAAATTCCAAATTCTTTTCATGAGGAGTGCTTTATTGTGATCACTACTCTTTCTTATTGTTAATCCTTCTTCTGATATTGGTTTTGTCATTTTATCCCATCCTATAGGGTGTAGTTTTTTAGTTGTTGAGTCGTGTCCCCAGAAAAAATCTCTGGTGATGCGATCTATTTGTTTGTGAATAGTGGTATGTAGGTTTTGGGTTTGCATGATGTGATTGGATGTTCGAGTTAGGGAGGTTTTTATTAGAGTGAGTCTTCCTGCTGGATTTAGGCATTTTGTCATCCATCCTTTATCTTTTTGGGCTAATCTCTGTAGAAGGGGGGGTGAAGGTTTGAATGGATGTCCTTCCATGTTTGAACTGGACTCCTAGATATGTTGGTGGTTTTTGCGTTGTCGGCATATTAAAAAATTGCTAGAGATTGTTTATCTTGATTGGGTCTAGGTTTGGGTGATGGATGATTACTGATTTGGTAGTGTTGATTACTTGTCCTGCAGAAGTGCTATAGGAGTGGAGAAGGGTTTTAAGGTGTTGGTTACTCTAGTCTGAAGCTTTGTATGTGATTAATTAAGAAATCATCCGCATACATTAAATGAATAATTGGTGGTGTTTTTTTTGATATGTTAAGTCCTTGAACTAAATTTTGGTTTTGAAGGTTTCCTAGATTTGTAGATAGGATCTCAGCACATATGATAAAAGTATAGGAAGATAATGGGCATCCTTGTCTGATACCTCTATTTGGGCTGATGTATCCATGGGTTGTACCATTTATGTTGATCGAGTATGTAAATGTTGTTACGCATAGCATAATGTATTCTATAAAAGCTGGTGGAAATCCTAGTTTTGTGAATGAAGTTTTGATGAAACCCCAATCTAAGCTATCATAGGCCTTCTGGATGTCTAGCTTAAGGGCTATTTTTGGGTCTTTGGTGAGGCTTGAAGTTTTGATATAATGGAAGAGCTCCCCAGCAATTGCTATATTATTGTGTATTGATCTTTGTGGAACAAATGCACTTTGGTAGGGGCTTATTAAGAAGGGGATAATGGGTCTAATTCGGTTGACCATTTTTTTTGAAATGATTTTATATATGACGTTACAAAGCCCTATGGGTCTGTATTGTGATGGTTTTGAAGGATGGTCAACTTTAGGTATTAGTGTTATGTTCGTGTGATTCATGAGAGGATGCATATTTAAGTTATTAAAAAAACTTATAACCATTTCTACCAATTTGGGTTGTGTTTTTTCCCAGAACACTTTGAAGAACTTACTTGTATAGCCATCCGGACCTGGAGCGCTTTCAGAGTTTATGGAGAAGAGTGCTTGTTTGATTTCTGAAGTAGTTACTTCCTTCGTAAGTAGTTCTGATTGTTTGGGAGTTAATCTTGGTCTGATGTTTGTAAATATTTCTTCATTTATCACTGTAGGCGACACCGTATATTGTTGAGTATAGTGATCTAGAATGAGTTGAATGGTCTTCTTTTTTGTTAATCCGGTTATTTTGTGGATCTTGTAGTTGTTGTATATTATTACAGGCTCTGTGGATGGTATCTTTAGTGTGAAAAAAAAGTTGTGCTGAGATCTCCAGATTGTAGCCATTGAATTCTAGATCTTTGTTGCCAGTATGTCGCGTGATACTGTAGAAGTTCCAGGTGAATCGTTCATAGTTGTTTTTCTTGTTGTAGCTAGCCAGTATTCCAGATCGGAGCCCGATTGGGTTGCACATTGATGTTGTGCGTGCTTTATGTTGGTTGTAGATTTCTTGATCATTGTTGGCAGGTGGCCAAAAGTTTCTTTGTTCCATTCCAGGAGTGTTTGTCCGGTTGTTATGAGTTTGAGTTGAAGATCGAGTGTAGGTTCACTATCTTGTTGTTGCTCCCACGCTGATTCAACTACTTAAGTTGTGGATGAGAGAGCCATAGGTGTTCAAATTAGTAATTTTTTGTTCCTTGCCAGTCTGTTGCTTTCTCTTTTAATAGTATTGGTGCGTGATCCGACGCTATTCTTGGAAGATGAGTAACCGCTGCATGTGGATTTGTCGTTCTCCAGTGTTGGGTTTCTAGAGCTCTATATAATCTTTCTAGAATGTTGTCTTTCCCCATTTGGTTGTTTGTCCAGGTGAAGGGGTCTCCTCGGAATCCCAGATCTATAAAACCCATTTGATCCATTAGATTGAGTAGAGGTTGAGATTGAACAAATGTTACCTGTCTTCCTCCTTTTTTTTTCGGACTGATCTAGGACGTCATTGAAATCTCCTAGTAAAAGCCAAGGAATGGATGGATTGATGTTGCTAAAGATTGTTGGGAAATCTTGCCAAAGGATTTTCCTTGTATCTGGGTGAGGTGGGCCATAGATACATGTGCAGTACCATGATTGGGATGGAGGTGGTGGCGTAAATTTTGTATGGATGTAGTTTTGAGAGTGGAAAATTATTTGGATATTTAGGTTGTCTTCCTACATTAAGCATAATCCGCCTCTTCTTCCTATTTTTGGCACCCTGAAATAATTATTGAATTGCAGGGTTTGTGATAATCTTCTCATGTGTTGCTCGTTAGCTAAAGTTTCAGAGAGAAAAAGTATGCTAGGTTTGTGTAGGGAGATCAACCCTTTTAAATGTTGAATAGATGGTGGGAGGTTAATGCCTTGACTATTCCAAGCTAGAATAGTCACTATGGGTTTATGTTTAGAGGTTTTAAATGGGATTTGTAGAGGAGAGGTAGAATGGATAGACTAGGGAGGAGGGATAGAGAAGTTATAATTGGGCTTGAAAATGGGAAGAAAGCCTGCAAAAAGGAAAACCAAAGAAGATGTTCCCAGGGAAACTATAAAATGAGGAGGTTAGATAAGGTAGAATTAAGGTTAAAATCAAAACATGAATTCAACCAATGAAAAGATAAAGGGACTGAGCTGAAAGGAGGTAGTGAAGAAGCTTAAAAGGAAGGTATTGTCTAACTTAAGGTTTTGAAATCTACTCAATAGAACACTAGAAAAGAAGTTGCAAAAAACTGAAGTATTTTGAGTTAAAGATATGTACTTAGATATAATAAGATAGAAGTTTGAAGAATATTCTAGTTATAAGAGAAAAAAATATTTGTTAGTGTAAAAGCAAAAAAGCTAGTAAACCGAGTTAAAAATAAGAGCAGTTGTCAATCAGAATAACTAGCAGATTCAAAGCATGAAACTAAGAAATATAACTAGAGACAGAAAACAAGTAGATGAAGAAACACTACTGTTGAACAGATTAGCTAGATGCATACACACAAGGAATATGAACATGTAGAAAAGCCTAAGTGAGCAAGCAGAAGGTTGTACCCAAAATCTTATAACCACCAGCTCACAAAAGATTCTAACTGATGAGATAACTAGCAAGCATAATTAAACATACATATATGATATATTAACAGAGTTAATCAAGAAAATGTGATATCCACCGTCCCTTAGATGTGTCTTTTTTTCTTTGGGGGAATCTGATCATAAAAGTTGTTGGTGTTGTCATTATAAAGTGGTTGCAGGTGGGGGATAAGTGGTAGGTTGTGTAGAATTTTCTTCAATGGATACAGAGTCGAAGGTGCAGATGATTGAATCTATGGAAGTTGTAGTTATTGTTTGATCCAAATTTTCAGACTTGAACCTTTTAGCCGGTTGAAAGATGTTAGTCCAAAGATCACATTCTTCAGCAGTAACTATTCTTGAAGATTCTTGGCTTGATGAAGAAACAATGCCAGCACTTTGAAGGTAAGATTGCTTCTCAGGGTTGAGTTGCTTTATGGCTGGGCTTCGAAGGTCAACGTCTGATATTATCTCCGATTCTTCAATTTCCGATACCAGGAAAATGGAAGGGCTGAAAGGTTGATGCATCTCAGCTGGTTGAGGTGGTGGCAGGGGCATAAGTTCACTTATTGGATCTTTAAGAATGTTGTTTGCTCCTAGCCAAGTCTCAGAGATGGTTCTTGCATAGTTCGATGAAAAATCAGAGTGAAAACCTTCATGCATGTATCCTTCTCCATCAAGGAAGGACATAGCTGACTTGTTTTGATCAGAAGATGCAGGGGAGCCAAAAGGGGTTGAGCTCCAGTCACTCCACTCAGGATCAGGATCTTCAAAATCCACATTGTGAATCATATCTTCGTAATACTCATTATCATATTCTGGTTCAACAAAGGGTCCAAGAGCAAGAATATTGGGATGTAGAGGAGCTGGTGAAGGAGTTTGAGGCAGCATATGTTGGTTGTTGAGCAGAAATACATCAATACAGTCTTTATGTTCATGACCAAGCCTATGACAGAAGATGCAAAACAACCTAGGCATCTCTTGATAAACAAAGTCAATCCAGTTAACACTCAATCTATCATTATGGGCATAAGTACCAACTGGCAGTGATTGAGAGATATTCATTCTGAGCTTTATTTTCATGGAGCTGTAACCATTGAAGTGGTAAATGGGATCATCATAAGCTATAAGTTCTCCAAAAACCTGAGCGCTCTTCATGATATTATTGATTCTAGTATGTTCAGGGTAAACCTTGTGAAGATTTATTTCAAAAATCTCAGAGGTGATCTCAAAGTTTTGAGGAAGAACAAAAAAGGTACATGGTTGAAATAGAAATGTATCTCCATAGATCACCCTGGTTCCTTGCCTAAGAACATTAAACATCTCAATACTGGATTCAAACTTAATCAGATAAACCAAGCTTGCTAACAGAGATCTCACCAAGCAACTTCCATCTATATTTTAAAACATTTCTTAAATGAAATGAATTTTTGTTCATCTTAGTTAAAAAACAACCAACCAATTGATCTTTCCAAAGCCTATCAGGAATAGAAGCATTCCTAGCATTATTACTAATAAATGTATTGAAATAAACATCTCTAAACATACAAGTAGACATAGAGATAACAACATAAGGATTAACTGGATAAAAACCAGAGCAGGAGCAAACAAGCAAGGACTCATGGTGAAACTAGAGATGGATGAAGGAAAAGAGGATTGAATGAGTAGTATTTATAGGGTAATTGAACAGGTATAAGTTTATTTTTTAAATGAAGAAATATAGATAATTTTGGAACTGTGATAATTAGGTTTTGCAGAAAACATGGGACTGTATTTGATGAATTGAATTGGTTACAGCTAAATATAATGCTCAGAATTACCTGGATTAATCTCCGAATGCCACTTCAAAAACCTCAGCTGAAAAGGGGATAAAAAATTCTTCTGAGAAGACAGCAACATATCAGGGGGATGAACAGTGCTCCTTGGAACTTGAAGAAAGACCAGACGCAATGGGGACCCTTTATCTCCACAGAGAAGAAAAAGGTGAAAGCTCGTGACGAGATTGAACTTCGATAGTCATTACTAAAATTACTCTTGGGAGAAATCAAATAGAGAAGAGACCATCAAATCCACCAAATCAATTCTTCACAATATGTCATCTGATAATCAATTGAAGAAAAACTCCATTAAAGAGACTATAACACAGAACTGTTTTGGTTAAAATAGCAGCATCATAAATTTAGGTTTAGGGGAAACACCAACAATTAATCAGACCCCCTTAAATTAATTGACAACATCTTGAAAGTCCGGTGGATATGAAGTTTAGCTGAAGAGAAATTGGTTAATCATGATAGTTAAATTGGGGATTAGGGTTGCAGATGAGAAGGATTTGAAATTTGACGAAGGGTGAGTTGAATCGGTTTTTCTCTCGATTCGCAGAGCCTTTAATAAAGTGTGTTGAAGAGAGGAATTTTTGTATATGATCGCGCTTCAATTCGTGTAAATTGTATAATATGTAATCGTCAACAATTTGCATTAAAAAAAAATTATCGTTCGCTGCATTGCGTATGGGTAGTTCTACACTGACTGCTTGACAAACAACCCCAAAGTCGTGACCTCCAATAAATAGAAGAAATGTCGGTCTCACACAAATGCTCCGTGAGCTGGGGAGGTCTTTGAAGAATTTTTTTGTTTCATTTTATTTTATTTTAATTAGTATGAAATGAATTTTCGGTTGCATATATATAATAGCAGCATAAGTGCGCCATGACATCATAGATGTTGTCATCTGTTCCAGCTTGTCATTCTAGCTCATTCGAGACTATCATTCCATGTTGTCATAATCACACGTGTCCTACTCTTACTGGATATCATGTTGACTTTGTAATTGGTTATTGTTTAACTTGTAATATTAGTTTAGTTTCTCTTTTCTTTCTTTAATCAAGAACTGCAATTGTCCTGTGTCTATACAAGGTGTGTAAAATTTTCTTTGATGATAATGAATATATTTTATTCATTCAACCATGGTATCAGACTGAGAGATTTCTACATCTCTCAGGTTCTTCGATCTTAGCTTCCGCTTTATTTTGATTCCTTACAAATTTTCAGTTCAATTTCTTTGATTGCAAATCTTTCTTCTTATGATTCAAGAATTTCCTGGTTCTACCTCCATGGAAAATCCTACATCAACCTCAATTTCTACCATTCCCATTCATCAACTCACTAGATTCGTCAATCTCAAACTAACAGAAAGCAATTTTATCACTTGGAAGAATCTTATGTTACTAGTAATTAGAAAATCCAAAATCCAAAAATACCTTGATGGATCTCATCCTTGTCCTCCTCAATACACAACTATTCATAATCAGGCAAACGAAATTGAGAACCAACTATATCTTGATTAGATTGATGATAACACATCAATCATCTTGTGGATTCATTCTACACTCTCTGATTCAGTAATTGCATGTTTCTCTAGATTTGAAACATCCTATGATCTCTGGAAAAACATTAAAGAAAGATTCTCTCGCTCATTATCAACACACTCAATTCAACTCCGTACTAAACTTTTTTCTCTCAAGCAAGGTGACAAATCTATTCCTATTTTGATTAATGAGATTAAATCTATTTCAGATCAATTAGTTGCAGGATGAGAAATTTTTATTGATCAAGAATTAGTGGTTGTCACACTTGCTGCTCTTAATTATGATTATATACCATTTTCAACTACTATGTGTCATCGTAATCCTCCTATATCATGTATTGAGTTGCACAATAATCTCTTGAGTGATGAAATTGTTATTACTGATCGCTATCAAGCTTTTCTCAGTGATTCTACAAATAAATCCTTTGTTGCTCAAATGCATTCCTTTAGATCCTATGGTCGTGGTCATACTGGCAAATCTAGTGGTTTTAATCCTTATGTTGGAAGAACTAGTGGAGGTCGTTCTTCTTTATCCTTTGGTAGAGGTGCTCCAAATTTGTTTTCTTCTAGTAGAGGTGCAAGATCTTCATCTATACCATCATCTGTTAGACCACCTACAAGTTTGCAGTCTTCTACTTCAACTGTTGAATCTCCTATTATCTGTCAAATTTGTGGAAAAACAAGTCACAGTTCTCTAGAATGTAGAAACAGACTAAATTCTCATACCATAATGATTACACTCCACGTCATTTAAGTGCAATGCTTGCATCTGCAAATCTCATGGGGTAGAATCCTTGGTTTGCTGACACTGGTGCAAACAGTCATATTACTTCTGATACTTCTGATCTACAAGTTGTTACTCCTTATGAAGGAATATCAAGCTGCTAATGGAGAAGGTATGCACATTACTCATACTGGATTTTCATTACAATCTACTCCAAGTCACATATTTAATCTGAACAATGTTCTTCTAGTCTCACAAGCAGCACAAAAATTACTCTCAGTTCACAAATTTACTTCAGATAACAATTGCTCTATAACCTTTGATGCTTTTGGGTTTTCTGTGAAGGATTTATCAACTGGGAAGATACTTTCACTACACCATATGGCCCATTTTGAGACATATTGATTTTTGGGTTTGAGACACATATATATGTCTTTAGTGCTTCCACTCATATAAGAGTCTCAAATAAAATATATGAGTAGCTTTAATTCTGATTTTTCAACTACTCTTATAAGTGTCTTAAAATGTGTCTCTACAAATTTTATAATTATAATATATATATAATTTGTCATTTTTTTATTCATTATAATTCCATTTTATTTCCCTCCAAAATTCCAAATTTTCCCCCAAATTCCCTCCCTTTCCAATTTTCTAAATCTCTCACATTATTTTCCATCTCAAATTTCCCCCCAACATTTCCCTCCCCTAAAATTTCCCCCCTAAATCTATGTCTCACACCAAATCATTTTGAAACATGATTTTCATTTGTTCCCACCATTTATTTTTAGTTCCCACCTTTATTTTTTGGCTGTCTAAAAAAATTTGGACAATATTTAATGTTTATATAAAAGTCCGGTCCTTGCCCAATTAATAATACCACTCGGTCCAACTCCTCTCTCTCACTATGTTTTTTTCTTTTCTTTTCTCCTCTAGACTTCTTTCTATTCCGCTCAAAAGAAACCAGAGTAAGAATGATAGAAATCGAGTAAGAGAATCGAGTAAGAGAAATCGAGTTAGAGAAATCGAGAGAACACTAATATCAATCTAAACAGAAACTGAAGCAATATTCTTAACTTCTTTCTTAACTGAATCAATCTCATTTAAAAAACCCTAATTTACAAATCAAAAACTTTGATTTTGTAAACTAAGTTTTGCTTTTGGATTGAAACTCTCAGAAGAAGATTCAATTGAGAAGTAGAAAGCCTAGAAATCTTTATCCTCAGGTAACAAATATCCTTTTTACAGAAATCGATTTTGATTGATAAACCCTAAAAATTTGAGATTTCTAATTTTTGTGTCTGAAATTCGCAGAAGAAGATTGAAGTAAAATCCTTGAAGATTCAGGTATAACCCTTTAACCATATTTGTTTGTTTGTTTCTCTCTATGTTTTGCAAGTTGTGTGTTTGATTTATGTATTTATGAATTGATTTTCATTTGAGGGTTATGTGTTTGATTTTTCTGGTTTGCAAGTTGTATTTATGTGTTTTGCAAGCTGTATTTATGTATTTATCAACTTTCCTCTTTTTTTTTCTGTATCTATGTTATGGTTTTTGCTGGGATAAGATTCATCAAATGTGTGTTCATTGGGACAACCTCAGCTCTATAATTTTGGAGCGATGTTATAATAGAAAGAAGTTTTATGACTTTATATGTATGTTCAAGTCCTTGTTGAAGGTTGTGTACTTCTTAAACAGTTAAACCCCTTCCTATTTTTATCCTTCATATCACTTTTGGGCTTCCACGAAGATGATTCTGATCTGGGTTTCAAACTAGAGTACCATCTTGAGGTGTAGATCTTATTCAGTCATGGCTCGGGTTTGTTACCCAGTCAGAAGTCGATAGAAATTTTGGACATTTTAAATCAAACTTGTGATGTGGTTAAATGTCTTGTGAAGCATAATGGTCCCGGGACTAAGTATGTATATACTTCTTTGGGGAGATAAATTCTTTATATTTTTAAGCTATTTTTTTGGGGTTTCAGTTCCCTTTTCGATAGGTCCATCTACTATATATCTTGTGTAATTGGAAAACTGCATTGCCAGATGTGAATGGCAAAGGTATCCTAGTATCATGGCATGGCATTGCATACATCATGTTGCAGTATTTCTTACAACAATCAGATGGGTTTCACGTGTCTTAGCAAATCCTCAGGTATAACTCTAACCCTATTTGTTTTCTTTTTTCTCTCGATATTTGTTAGCTTAATATATATGTGGCTCCTTATAATGAATTTGATTCCCTTGTCATCCGTGGGGTTTAGTTTACCTGTGGTTTTGGTATTAGTTTACATCAGGCACGAAATGAAACTGTATTGGGAAAAGCATCCGCGAAATGCTTCCCTCCCTGAGATGCTCTCTAAGATGTATTGGGAGGTAGTATATATATTGAAATGAAACTGTTAATAGCAGTTCACTTTCATTTGATAATCTTTTCATTATATTTGATTCGCAGGACAAGTCGATTTTCAAAGGTGTAAATCCTGGAGGTGAGCAACAACAGCAGCAGCAGATGAGATTGAATACTACTTCTCAGCTATTGGGTACTAGTTCTTTACCTTACACTTCAGTGGACGGGAAGTGCATGAATTTCTTGTTGCAACAGCAACAGAATGATAATCAGAGGTAATTTTAAGTTGATTCAACTAATTTGAAGAGTTTGGGGTGGTTATTTCCAGTTTTTGTGTTAAGTTATTTGATTTGTGTTAAGTTAATCATAGGATATATGATGCTTACTTAGTTTTCTAGCGGATGGTTGTGTGGTTTGCTGTTGTAAATTGTATGCTTGTTTCTGGGCGGAAGCTGTACTTCTGATGCTTATCGTATGACCGAGTTGGAATTATCGTTATAGTTGAACTGCACATGGTAATCTAAAAATCTGTTTACAATTTCCTCTTTTCAACCCATCCATGAATCAATATTTATTAGCGTGCAGATGGCTCAAAATGTTCTATGTGTTAACTCTGGAATGTTAAACTGAGGTTGTTGCGAACTATAATAGTTCCATTTGTATATGTTGCTTCAATACTTTTAATTAATAATTAATCTACTAGTCCATTATGTTAACTCTACTAGTCTACTTCCCACTAGAATCATTATGTTAACTCTACTAGTCCATTTTTATCACAGGTTGACTTCAATTTTTTTTCAGTTTTTGATTTCACAAGCTTGTAAGAGGCTTCTATGATTTCCTGGTCATTGATGTTTATTCACCACCACATTTTCTTTTGTTGATTTGTTTCATCGGTTTGGTTTTACTAGTCTTTTTTCTATTCAAACTGCAGACCACTCATATAAGACACATATTGATTTTTGGGTGAAACAATCAGGAGAGTGGGTCTTTTTCGACAAGCCACAGAGAGCATTTGAAAGTGGTAATAGGAAGCAAAGGTCATTGCAGATTACGGTGGTGCTTGAGAGCACTTATTGTTGGTTTGGTCAGGTACCATTATTAACTCATGTTCTGTAGTTTTAAATGTCTAATTGTTCAATAATATTCATGTATGACTCTCACATGGCAGATCATAGGGAAACCAAATGTGTTGGAAAGCTTAAGTAGTAATTGAATGGCCAATCGTGTGAATGGATCTGCCACGTGTTGGTTGAATAAGTTTAGATACCCTTAAAAATGAGTCAACGAGACCATGTCATAATTCTTCTACTTTAACTTGTAGGTTCTCAAGCCCTATCTCAAGGACAGACTCTCTAAGTATGTGCATTTCCCATTTCAATTGTTCATTAGTTCTTACATATTTCCATTGTTTTTTCAGGTATGGAAGCTCATTGCTTGTGCTACTTGTGAGACAACAAGGAACTCAATTTATCATTCTAGAATTCCCATTCTGCCAAGGTTCTAAACTAGATGACCTTCAAGTCTTTGTCATTTAAATTTTTTGTTACTGATTATGTTCAACATCTTTTATTTCTTGATAAGTAACTTGATTCATTTTCAACATCTTCTCTTGTATTCCAGAATTCATTTTTTTATTTTTTCCTTGAAGATATTAAATGTTAAGATTTCATTTTTGATGGTAGTGTTAATATTTGATTGGGAATGGAATTGCGACTTGTATGGGTGTACAGAAAATTAAAACATGCAGGTGCTGAAAATAATTTTGATTTTGGGAATTCCCACCGGAAAATTATGATTTATTTTTAAAATCTAATTTTATTTGAGACATATATAAGTGTCTCTTAAATTAATTATAGGTGTCTCTTAAAATTTATTTAACAGACACTTATAAGTGTCGCTTATATTAATTAAGAGACTCTTATAAGCGTCCTTAAATCCATCTCAAAACGTTCCCTACGCCAAAATTGAGACACTTATATGTGTCTCAAAAAATCAAGGAGACACCCATATATGTCTCAAAACCGTCGATTTGGTGTAGTGTTTTACAAGGCCATCACTATAATGGTCTCTATCCTCTGCATTTTATTCACCAACCAACTAAACAAGCACTAACTGGAGCCACAACCAACATCCCTGCTAAAGTTTGGCACAAGAGGCTAGCTCATCCTTCTTATCAAACCATGAAGTCAGTTTGTAGCTCATTGCAACTCTCTAATGTACTCAAATCACCACTTTTTTGTACTGACTTTCAATTAGGCAGGAGTCATAAGTTGTCATTTAGTCTTTCTAGTCATTGTAGCACAAATCCTCTGGAGTTACTTCATCTTGATCTATGGGGTCCATGTCCTGTTCAATCCATTTATGGATACAAATATTATGTTAATATCATTGATGATTTCTCCAAATTTTGTTGGATATTTCCTTTATTTGATAATTCTGATTTCAAGAAGATCTTCTTTCAATTCAAGGCTCAAATAGAGAAATCTTTACAATGTCATATTCTTACAATTAGGATTGATGGTGGTGGTGAGTTTGTTAACAATGAGCTATCTACATTCTTATCTAACACTGGAATTCAGCATGAACTTTCTTGTCCACATACACCTGAACATAATGGTGTTGCAGAATCTAAGCACATACATTTGGTTGATATTGGCAGAACATTTCTTATCCAGTCAGGTATTTCTGCTTGTTTTTGGGTTGAATCCTTTACTACTGCAAACTACAATATTAACAGGATTCCCATCAAATCAATATTCTATAAATCTCCTTTTGAAGCTTTATTTCATTTAGCACCAGACTACAATTTTCTTAGAGCTTTTGGGTGCTTATGTTTTCCTTGGTTAAGACCTTATGTTACATACAAACTAGCACCAAGAAGCACTTATTACATCTTTATTGGCTACAGCAACAACCATAAAGGTTACAGATGTCTTGAACTATCTACGGGTAAAATCTTTACCTCCAGACATGTCATTTTTCAAGAATCTGTCTTTCCTCTCAGAGTTACAAAGATATCTTCTTCACTAACTGACACTTTGAATTCTGATAAGCCTTCTGATGTTTCTACTGCTATTTCAACATCTATTACTGATTCTTCTACTTCTGTACTAACTCCTACTACTGCAGTTGACTTTGTATATCCTGACCAGTTGTTGTCTACTACTCCTTCTGATGCTATTACTCATGTTTCAGATCAGTTGTCAGTATCTACTTCTACTATTTCAAATACTCATTCAATGGTTACAAGGGCTAAAGATGGTATATTCAAACCTAAAGTATATTCCACTATACACTCTTTATCTGCTTCATTGTAGGCTCAACAACCTCCATCAACTCCAACTTGTTTTAGTCAAGCCATCAAGCATCCCAAATGGAGTGTTGCTCTACATGAAGAACATACTGCTCTCAAAGATGCAGGTACATACTCTCTTGTTCCTCCTCATCCATCTCAACATGTAGTTGGTTGCAAGTGGGTTTTTAGAGTCAAGCATAATCCAGATGGCACTATGTCTAATTTCAAATCTAGACTTGTTGCTAAAGGCTTTCATCAGCAAGAAGGTTTAGATTATACTGAAACTTTCAGTCCAGTTTCTAAACCCACTACTATAAGAATAATTCTTTCTCTTGTTGTCAACTTTAACTGGTCTGTCACTCAATTAGATGTTAGTAATGCCTTCATTCATGGTGATCTTACTGAATATGTTTATATGACCCAACCTCTTGGATTTGTTGATCCAAATCATCCTACATATGTTTGTAAACTTTATAAATAACCATATGGTCTTAAACAAGCTCCAAGGGCTTGGTATGAGAAGCTTCTAACTGTTATTCTCTCCTTGGGGTTTCATACATTAACATCTGATTCTTATCTTTTCATCCGGAAACATAATTCCAGGATTACTTTCATTTTGATCTATGTTGATGATATTTTTATAACCGGCAGCTCACAAGTTTACTGCTCTGATCTCATATCTCAATTACAATCTCACTTTCCCATCAAGGATCTAGGTCCCATTCACTATTTTTTGGGTCTTGAGGTGAAGATAAATGCCAATTGCTTATTTATGTCTCAAACTAAGTATGCACTGGACTTGTTAGATAAATTTGATATGATTGGAGCTAATCCATGCAGTTCACCTATTCCTCCTAACTGCAAACTTATAGCCAATTCTGGATCTATTTTAGAAGATCCTTCTTCTTACAAATCTTTGCGGTTGGTGCACTTCAATACTTAACTTGGACAAGGCCTGAATTAAATTTTGCAATCAATCAAGTTTGTAAATTTATGCAAACTCTAACCACTGATCATCTCATTGCAGCAAAGAGAATTCTGAGATACATCAAAGGCACATTAGAATATGGTTTTCTGTTCACTAAAGGTCTCTCTGCAGTTCATGGCTTTAGTGATGCAGATTGGGTAGGTGACCCTGACATAAGAAGGAGAACTGGTGGGTATTGCATTTTCTTTGGTTTTAATCCTATATCCTGGACTAGCAATAAACAATCTTTAGTTTCCAGGTCTTCTACTGAATCTGAATACAGAAGCTTAGCCAATTTAGCAGCTAAGGTTTTGTGGATCTGCAAGCTTCTTACAGATTTGCATATTTTTATACCTCATTCTCCTTCTCTTTTGTGTGATAATCTCAGTGTTATATCCTACTCATCTAATCCTATGTTTCACTCTAGAATGAAACATCTTGCCATTGATTTTCATTTTGTGAGAGAACTAGTTCAGTCCAAGGATTTACAGGTATCTTATATCTCCACTATTGATCATGCAGATGACATCTTTACCAAAGGCCTAGATGGTCCAAGATTTGCAATGCTCAGGGACAAATTAAAGGTGCTTCCTTTGTCTGCCCACTTCAATTTGAGGGGGGCTAATAGCATCACAAGTGTGCCATGACATCATAGTGTTTTCTCGCTAAAAACCTTTTCGAGTAACAAAGCCCTTTGGGAAAAACTATTCTTAATCGAAGGGAAAAAAGTACAACACAACTTCAATTTCGAATTAAAATATGTCGACATCATATCCTTGGATCCTCCCCCTGATGTCGGCATCTCCCCCCTGATTAATTTCAGAGTTGTTCCATACAGTTCCTTTAGTCATGTACTTTTCGAAACTGGATATCGGTAATGACCTAAAAAATAGTCTACCATATCTCCCCCTGATTACTTTTGTTAGAGAAGAGATAATTGTTCCTTCATAATCAACAACTTTTGGATTGGACTTTCATTAGCATTCCTTTTTATGTATTTGCAGGGATAAAACAAACTCATGTCTATGGTTAATTTGAATAATATGATTACGTTCATTATACCATTCCAATGACGTTGCGTTGGAGATGAGTTATATCTAGATAACATGTTCACGGAGGATGTAACATTTGGTCGAGTACATTATGTTAAGTACAATAATGTGTCTATTGTACTTATATAAGGGAAATTCATCTTCTGACACATCTTTGTTATCTTCCTATACACGAATTGGTCATTTACCTACATATGAACCTCGATTAACCATGGGAGTTATAGCAGGATGCATGTCCTTGTTAAATTTCCTGAAAACTTTAGACATATGCAAACTGGTGGAATAATATACCACAAGCTCAATTTTCGGTCGAGCTTTCCCCAGATTTCTCATCTCAAATTAGGATTTAGAGTAGCTTGTTGGATCTCTTATTACATCAAGAGTACCCATCATGTCTGTAACACAAACATAGGTAGCTAGAATTCCTAATAAGGAACTTGCTTGTGAATACGCAAGGAAAAATACCTTTTTTGTCTATCCCCTCCAAATCAATTTCCACTTAGACGGGTATACCACATCCGCCTAATTGCTTCAATCTATATGTGAGCGTTCTATCTAGCCGTAATTAAATGAACTATGTGGTTTAGAGTTACTTGATTTGGGGAAAAAAGAGAGGATATCAAGTACTTTTGTAAATATCTGTTATCTCTTGATTCTTTTAGAGATACGTAATAACCACATACATATGCTGCATTTCAAGTCCTTTTGAAATTACCAAGATAACTAAGTAGCGGAACGCTATAACGTTCATTACAAGAGAACAATTCCATGGCTTTGTGAGAAACCTTGCACCACAAGGCGAGTATTGATACTTTGAGACTTTATTCTTCCCACTGTGCTCTATGACAAATAATCATGTATGTCCCATAGGCTTTACACTTGGTTGGTTAGCACTACCACAGCAAATACCCGCATATCTTCCAAAGAAGTAAGTTATACCTGGATTGTGTAGGCCAAATATGCTATTTGTTTGGAACTAATAAAAAAAAAGCGTGGTTCGATCTCATTGTGCTCTTCTTCTGGAGAAACTATTTATGGATTATTTCATCACTGTGCACGCATGATCCTTCCATTTACTCATGTGCATTCTCATAATCCTTCAGGATTTCATTGTTCTCTAGAATCATTTAAAACTTAGCAGCGTCCTCCAGTATTGATTCATGGACATATTCAGAGTCAATAAAATGAGATAATTTCATTAATGATACAATTAGTTTGTGCCTTACTCATCTACTTCCATTCTAGGTGACTATTGTTCGAACCTGGTGGTATCCCCGTCTTCCTTTGTGGAGTCACGTCCTTAACTACACTTCGACCAAGTGTAATTGCAACACCTTAGTTTATGGTATACCCCATACTGAAGATTTCTAACCTTACAGGATTATTTGCAGCTGGTATGTGTGATCTTGTCACGTTGACGATATCAATACACTTTATGGAATCGATTATTCTTTGTCACTTCACATTTATGTACATTTGTGGAGTACAAGAATTAATGTGAGACATAGTGGGAACACACCACAACAATTCATGTCGTTCCCTTAGAAACTACTTTTTCTTATCTCCTCCTAACGACGGGAAGACTGTCTCATTAAAATGACAACATGCAAATCTAACGGTAAGAAATCTCATGCCAAAGGTTTTAAAATGCGGATAGTCGTTGGAAATTCTTGTCCAACATAGTTTACTTAATCATTTTGATGACACATCATAGTACGATGTGGATTCGTAATGGCACATATATAGTGCAACCAAAAATGCGCAAGAACACAAAATATCAGGATTATATCCAGTTACCAACTGGTACGCAAAGAATGATTGACCAATTATGGGTCTAAAACGAATAAGTGAAGATGCGTGTAATATTGCACATTCCCCAAGCAGTTAAAGGTAGGTTTGTACGCATAACCATGCCTTAGGCACCATCTGTAACCTTTTGATGATAGATTGTGCGAGACCATAAGGTATAGGATGCTCTGCATTAATCCTATTAAATACGCAATAACCATTGAGTCCTTTTGATGTACACTAGCTAGAATTTACAAGGGGTGGTGAGCCCTTACATGTATAACATGTGCTAGTAGTTTTCCAAACGCAATTATTTTTTGGGAACTATAACTAGTACAAAATGTCAAACATCCACCAGATCCATAAGTCACTTTAATGATCTGTATTCTGCATGAATATTTTTTCTAAATTACACCTTGTTTTCTTTGTAATATGGATTGTTTACCATTTGCATCTTAGGATGGTCTCGATCCTGTTTTACTGAAGACTTTGTGAAATGAGCGATATGCTTTCTTACTTAAAAGGGGGGGGGGATGTTGTGCATCTAGTACTTTAGAAAACATTTATTGAGAGATATGCCGTCATCTCACATTATGTCAATCTCTCTCCCATTTTTGTTCACTCAGCTAAATTGATGTTCGTATGAGTCCTTTCAAAACGATCATCATGTCACAACCAAAGTGGATTTATGGTTATGCCCAAAGCCTGTATGAGTTAATTCCCAACATTTCATCGTCGGAGTCAATATGACTTCAATAATCCAAATACTATAGTGATTTACATTTCACTAGATTGACTTACTAGTTTCTCTAATAGATTGGAGACTATAAATTATGCATTCAATTACATTCCCATCACTGCGAGTTTCCACACGATATCCACTTGCATGGGTTTCTATGGAATTTAACAAGGTGTGATTATCTCTTGGTACATGTAGGGTCTATTTAGGAGCTTGGAAATGGGATACCATATCTTAGATATGCAATACATTTCCAAATTCGATTTCCATAGTTCCTGGAAATGCTTTGTCCAAATATTGACCGAAATCTCACTAGAAAATCTCCAATTAGTAAATGCACATTACTAATTTTTATTTTTCAAATATAAAATTAAAACCTTAATTAAAAGATTCTCAATTTATTTTCTATCCGGAATTCTCCTTTAGCTATTAATGAATATCTTTGAACAATAAAAGATAAGCGTTACTGCACATGTTCAAAGTATGTCGACATATTTACTTTGTAAGTCCTTTTTCATACTTACAATCTTGGAATTGCCACACTTCCAAACAAGTTTAGAATTGGTTCATCTGACTTCCAAGAACCATGTGATTGATTATCCTATCAAATCACCAAACATGGGTTTCACTGTTCTACCAAAACAAGTTTCGGTTCTACCTCCATGTGGGTACTAGAATTAGTCACGCTAGGATCGGTTCCCACATATATGATATCTAACTTGTATTTGGTGCACATGTCCATAGGATCGGTTCCCAATATCTAAAAACATGTTGCACATGTTCATAGGATCGGTTCCCAATAACTGGAAACTTTTTGCACCTCTTACAAGGATCGATTCCCCTTTTGTGATCGGTTGCACCTCTTACTAGGATCGGTTCCCCAATGACTATAGTTGGTCATACCAATTACAAAAAATCGATCATACCATCTCAGGTAATTACTTAAGATCTGTTTCACTAATAAAAGTCATATCAATACAAAAGTCAGGCCTTGTGAATAGTTTTACCAAGAACATAAGCAAGTCATGAGCGGTTATATTTAACACACATATTGGTAGTTCAAAAGATTTGCAATGAATAACAATACCAATAAGCCTAGCGATTTACCTTTCGATTCATAAAATAGGTTTATGAATTATACTTCCTTTAAACTAATGTAAAAACATTGTTTCCTAAGATGAAATCTTCACCTCATACCCATACATAATCACAATAGCATTCAAACGATTATGTCGATGTCTTATATATGAAGTTCAAAAGATAAGCGTTATACTTCGTATTGTATTCCTTAATACTGTGTCTAACTAGAGTATAATCATTCATAGCTTCGCAGCTATGTTTTCAATATGCACGACTTGAAAGATACGTTAGGGAATGAAACAGTTCAAGTCAAATATTACTAACCTCAAGTGGAAGGATGATGTCGTCGTTGTAGCTCCTTACTTCTTCACATTCTTCAAGTCTTCATGTAATACTTATAATGTCTCATATCCTAATACTTTCAAGCTAACCTATACGAAGTTGACTCTAGCATATATAATCAAGCGACTCTTTAAATGAGTTTTGGTTTACTAAAATATGACAACTAAACTTGACATACCAACGCTTGGTGGGTTCAACCGAGTTATGCTCTAACAATCTTCCCTTTTGTCAATTTTAGTGACAAAACTCTTACATCATATGGATAAACAAATTACAAGAATTCATTACACATACTCTTGATTCCCAAATTCAACAACACAATAACATGTATACATTCAATCCATAAATGCCGTTGTTGACATTATAATAATAATGCTAAAACTCCCCCTAAAGGTAAGATAGGTAGATTTTCAATATGCATGTCTTTGTTATTCCCTTATCAATATGATATTCTACTCCCCCTTAGTCTATGCTTTACTCTTTCGTTAGATAAAATGTTTAAGCACCATTGTCCTTTCCTTAGTGATACCAAATTAATAACAATCAATATTAATATCACTTGTTTACTCCATATATTTATCCCTTTTTTTCACAAAATGACAAAGGTACGAGAAAATAAAAGACAACCCGAAAGGATTGATTTAAGATTTTTCAAATTTTTCGTAGTAGTAATTAAGATTCGTTCTCTAAGAATTGCGAAGATTAAATTTAAAGGTTTAAGGAAAATAGTAAACAAAGGCGAGAGTTACTGGGTCTAGGATTCCACCGAATTCATATCAAAAGGTTCAATTATTTATTCTTCAACAATTATAGCTCACTAATAAAACAACAAGGACTCTTATTTTGCCAAAGTAGATCCTCAAAAGATTAATTGTATCCCCTAAGCATAGATTATCTAAACAAAGCATAAACTATCTAATTGAATGACAACTAATTTTATCGAATCATAAATCAATTTAAAATAAGTGCAAAAGTCATATAGAAAATAAAACAACTTCACCCATGTATGATATTTAGCTTCCTCCATCGACCCAGTGTTGGGGTTTAGCTCTTCATAATGAAAACACACACAAAAATATAACTCATAGCTTAAATGGTGTTTTTATTGAAGAAAACTAATATTACAATGAAACTGCAACGATGTACTGGTGTTACAGAAGTCACCGTTACAAAAGGTGTTGCAAATTGGAAACAAGTGTGCCAAACTGAATGTTACGAGTACTGTTTATAAACGACAGTTCTCTGCGACAATCAGTAGGCATCAAATGTTCTTCTTTTTCTTCTTCTCTGCAGCAGCAGAGAAATCTGCTCTGCAACCTTCTGTTCTTCTCCCCAAACTCTCTATATCCTTCTAGACTTCCTCAGTACCTTATATATACTCATAGGACCAAGCATCTTCCTCCATAACTCCAAATAATTCTCTCTTTAATACTCCAAGTCACGGGATTTTTTTTTCCTTCTTCAAAAGTTTTGTTGCGTTAATCACTCCAATCACGTTTCCAATACCTTCCATATCGAAACCAACTCCCTATAGTCACACGTCACTGCACAAATCTCATGTAAGATTGATATAATTCTCGGGTATTATTCATGCACCCTGATTTTCTTCCAAAGCTATAGCTTCCCTTTTTTAACGTAACCAAGAGACTTATCATCCCTGTTTCGGTCAAACAGGATGATATCGATCCTAAACCGATAGAATATGTCACTGAATATCTCCCAAATCCAATGCCAGAATCTCGAGTATTTATCCCGTAAAAACCTTCTTCCCTGATTTAGCTTCTCATGTGATATACTCCAGCTTGAATATCTCCAAAACGTTTCCACGCTTCTCTTGATCGATTCAAACATAAGTCAAACACCGGAAACCACACAGAAATTATGGGAAGAAGTTCCACAGAATCCGTGTAAAGCTCAACCTCTATTTTCTCTCCACACGATTTGCAGCCCAACTAAGTCCATTCGAACACCCATACCAAGCTTTATCACGGTCAAAAAAGTCTTTCCCAAAAGTTTCAGCCATTTAATCTCTCTAGAACATGATTAAAATTCGAACCCTAATTCTGCCAGTTCAAGAACTAGTTTCCCGCCAAAATCCATGAACACTGTTTTCTTGAATTCCCGATTGTCTAGCCAATTTTGATCGAAACTATAACCCATACCAGACCTGTTTAGGTACCAGGAACAAACCCATTTAATTTCAGCCATTGAATCTCGTTCGAACACCTCCAAAAGATAAACCCTAATTCCGTTCCAATGAAAACCAGTTTTCCCGCCAAAATTTGAAATTCGAATTGTTGAAGATGAAGTGCCTTGATCCAAAACACGAGCGCCTTTAGCAACTGGATGCCTGGGGGTGACCTTATCAAAAATGAGAGTGCCTTTAACACATTTTTATGGGGTGACTTTAACACATTTTCTGGGGTGTTTCCAACACATTTCTGGGACGCCTTTAACACTCCTTCAGGGTGCCTTAAGTACTTTTTCGAGTAACTTTCTCCATCAGAGCTTATTTGACAAAAACACATACAAACAAGATTATTAATGATAAAATGAGTCCTAGCTAATGTATTTATGGGTGAAAATGCGTCGCACTTTCGTGCTCATCAAGGATCTTACAAATCTTACAAAGAGACTTGCAACCTATAAGAGTTAAGCACGAGGGTTCCACAAACCATTTTTGATAACCAATATCAAAACCAAAACTACAAAGTAATTTTGTTTTGATATGTTGCCAAGGAAACAATTGCCCAAAACAATTTTCCCCAATAGTTTAGCAAACCAAAAATCGAATAAGCACCTTAGTTCCTTTGCTAAATCGATTGTACAAATACAATCGCTTGTTCGATAAGACCAAAATAAAGATCATAATTAACCCTATTTTTCTCATCAGGTTTGTTTGTACCCAAAATCACTCTTGGGAACGAAACACAAAGAATGGATAGTTTTGGTGTGTTTTTAGGGTTGGAGGAGAATTGAAGAGCTAACCAAAATGACACAGGTTTTTACGTGGTTCAGCATGTTTGCCTACGTCCACGGATGAATCCCCTTGGGGAGAATTGTTTTATTAGTATTTGTATTACAGCATCTGATTTTCTCTCCAATTGGCTACCCTCCAAATGATTTCTGCTCTCCCTATTTATACCGTTTTACATCTAATTTTCAATATCAACTTAAATGGCATTAAACTGCCCATTTATGCCTCCCTCATAAAGTCTGCATGAAACTGCCTCCTTTATGCCTCTATCATAAATGTGTATGTAACTGCCTCCTTTATGCCTCTATCATAAATCTGTATGTAACTGCCTCCTTTATGGCCCTTGATAAATTCGCATGAAACTTTTTTGCTGTTATGGATGGTGGGATGGATTGAATGGCGGTTGTGACTGATAAATCGTGAGCATGGATCTGTCAGCTTGATTAGCGGTGTGGTAGGATCTTGGTTAGCGAGACTAGTTTGGCTGCATGGATAAGTTTGGATGTCGAAGATAATTGGTTATTGTTGGATCAATTTGGATGGCAGTGCGGAAGAGTTTTTGGCTGGGAATTGGATTATGGCGTTGCTGGATATAAGACAAAAAATTGGCTAGGGGTGTGACTGACTTCGATAGTTGACTGATGGTTGACTTTGACCATTGGCTGGCCGTTGACCGACTTTGACCATTGACTGGTCTGAGTAGACTGGTGGGCTACCTTGGTTGACTGGTTAGCGGGCTTGGATGAGGACCCAAAAGATGATTCAAGCATTAATTTGGCCCATTAAGTGGTATTTTTACTTATGGTACAAACATTGCCCCCTCTTAACCTCCAACTTGTTGGGGGTTAAGAAAATTTCGTTTTCCTAAGTCAATGATAAAACTCGCCCCCAAGTGTGGATTATTGATGTCGAGGTGATTGGCGAACTTCCCTTGTTGTTTGCGGAAATCATAATCAAGACGCCCCAAGTGAGGCTATTGCGGTGGAATCAGCGAGAAATAGTTGAGCATGAACCATCGTTGTATGCAAAATCAAGACTGATGGTTACCATTTATTCTGAACATAAGCGTGACACTTGGAGTGGGGTGGTGTTGCGATTGAGCGATAACGATTGATTGAGTGAAGCCGGTATGCAGCAGCCGTGATCGCCGGACCAAAATCAACGAGCATCAATTGCGATCAACCGGAATGTCAGAAGAATCCAACAAAATTCCACCGCAGCAGAGCTCGCGTTCAGCTGGATCACGAATCATGAGCAAGGCTGATCCTCATCACTGCGATCAGCCGGAATGCTGCAGCATCGAACAAGGTTCCCTGCAGTAGCTGCGTTCAGCTGGATTCAGGGAATCGCGCAGCATAGTCGACTACATCAACACCGTTCACCTGAATGCAACGGCGATTGAACAAGGTTCTCTTCGCAGCAGCATTAAATCTAACTGGATCACAGGAACTGCGAGCATAGATGTACTTCATCAGATGCATTCAGCTGGAATGCAGTAGCATCGAACAAGATTCCTCAGCATCTGCGTTCAGCTGGACTGCAGGAACTGCGAGCATAGCCGATCGCATCACTGCTGCTTCAACTAGAATGCAAAAGAATGACGAAAAAAGTTATTCGACGTATTTGATTCGTCGGACTGGATAGAAATAAGAGCATAGCTAGAATGTATCGCTTGTGATTAGTGGATCGCAACACAGCAACGATTAGCCGGATCGCAAAGAATAATTACTGACTGCAATAACATGATTAATGGATCAATAAAGAACCGAGGGACCGGACTTAAAAAGTTCGATAAACATAGGTGTAAAAGATATCAATAAAAATAGACAACATCATTCGTCAAACGTGTGTCACTGCATCGCATCGATTCGTCCAATGAGTCAGAACTTCGCAGCAATCGGATCGCGACGGTAAGCTTCCAACCGAAAGTAGCTTGCCTTTGAACTGGAGTATAATAATTCAATCAATATAACTATGGAAGTTTAACATTACTGTAGGAGCGGAATATCGCAACAATATTCACTTGCGAATAATTATCAAAAGAGGTTTGCGAAGTGAAGTTGCGAAGGTTCGCAGGATAGTTATCAAGTCCGAAGTTGAAGGACAGATTAGTTGTTAACATTTTTTAAAATCATATAAATAGCCATTCAGGCATGAGAAGAAGTGGGAGGATAAATTTTAGGAGGGATAATTTTTAGGAGGAGAGAGAAAATTTTAGGAGAGATTTATTTTCTTTATCATCTTCTTCCTCAAAAAATCTAGAGCTCCAAATATTCATTAATGGAGTCTCAATTGTAAAATTATGTAATTACATACAATCACTAGTGAAGAACCATGGATGTAGATCACAATGATCGAACCATGTAAAAAATATTTGTGTCTCTTTCTAATTTTAGTACTTTAATTCTTAGTTTCATATCAAATTAATTAGATTTAGGAATCATTTTAATGGATTCTTATGAGGGTGTAGTTGTGAGATAATCCACAACTACATAATTGGCGCTAGAAACAGGGAGAGTAATGGATTTATCCTTCCTGTAACTTGTTGGTCCAAGATCAAAAGAAATTTGGAGAAGTTTGCTTTGCTATATACAATCCGCTTTTCCGGATCTCCTCGAGTTACGCAGAGCAAATATGGAAGTTTCACCAAAGTTTCATTTAATGTACAATGAACAAAAGATCAAGTTTAGAGGGTCATGTAATAGAGAAGAAGAAATTGAATCTGGAATGACTTAATGTCAACAAACTTCTCGAAAAGGAACAAATCTCTTCATCATTCTTCTTATCTTGTGTTTTTCTAAGATTCAGATCTAGAAAATTTTAAACCAAACGGAAGCAAGCAAAGTAGAAATGGAAATTTTGGGAGAGAATCACCCAAAGTGAAGGAGGAAGCAACTAAATCTCATCAGCTTAGAGACAAGATTTCACAAAGAGTGGGAATGAAATAAAACCAATGATTAAATCATGTCAAACCTATTTCGTAGGATTACCTCTCTTCATCAACTTAGTACAATTAGCCGAAGCCTCCAATTCAGAGCAGTAGTCACGAAAATTCAGCACCCCTCCAAACATACGAAGTAAAAGGAGGCAGTAGTCAAGCTCACTTCGGATTAATAAAGATTGATGAAGTATTTGGAAGAAATTGCTTCGTCACAAACATGGAAGCTCGTACCAGGTATTTTCTATGTGAAGTATATACTTTGCAAAAGGACAAACTACTACGATAAAGTATACAACTACACAGGTAAAGAGCTGCGAACTTAGCAAGTAGTGGACCAACAGCTTAGTTCATCACCAACCATCACTTAGTCCATAGAGAGATTTAGAGTTTCGAAAATCTCAACGTGTCTCTGAATATCGCATGACACTAAAGAAAATCCTGAGAGGTTCACTTGAAGGAAGAAAACAATAGTAAAATATCTACGTCAATAGCTTCAGCCAAACCGTCCGCCTGCGAACCTTCCGTCCGCTTGGATAGTTGCGAACTAACATCAATTTTTGCGAGATTGCTATTTCTCCTCTGATTTGAAGATTTGTTCCTCGCAAATGTTTAACTTGCGAATATTCGCATCATGAATACTTCGCAAATATTCGTTTACTTCGCGAAAATGTTTACTTAAAAAGTCCATAAGCGTGAGAATTTCATTTCGCAAGAATGGGCTAGAATAATTGGTATGATGTGAGAACATGCAAGACGATGCTAGCTTCGCAAGAAAATCATATACTTCACAAGAGACAACAACAACAACAAACCACAAAAGCTAAGTACCTCTTTCCTTAAACATTTTACTTACAAAAAATAAAATATTTTTGATTTGATTTACAAAAAAAAAAACGATTCAATCGCACAATTACAAAGATCTTAAGATTTCACAATTACAAAAGAAATCGAGAAAAACATCTCGCACAAATCAATTTATATATTTCTCTTGAAATATTTACTTTGTTTCAAATGATATGATATTCAACATGGAGAGTAGTCGCTGGAAAACCTTTATGGCGTACACTCGCCAAGCAACATTCGTAAGAGGCAAAGCACCTCAAATCGTCATCATATGAGGGGGTACCTATTAGGATCATTTCCATGGAAAAATATTTGTCAAATGAGATGAAATAGATCATACAAAGAAAATCAAAACAAACAAAAAGATTTTGAAGTAGCATATAAATAAAAAAATAAGAAATTTTGATAAAAGAAATGTTGAATACTAATCTAAATTTTTATTGGCATTACAGCATAGCATGAGGCAAAAAACATGGAGTGAGAGTTTCGCATGATGGATTCACAATACTTCTTACATTTAGAGGATTAAGTACTTCTTATACTTCTTATACTTCTTATACTTCTTAAGGATACTTCGCATACTTCATACTTCTTATATATTTCGAGGATTAAGTACTTCTTATACTTCTTCAAGGATTGATATTTTTTACTTCGCAACATTCAAGAACTTTACGAAAGAATAGAGGCAAGTACGTACTTTTCAAGTCAAGTATTCTTTTGCTCGTTCTTTCATCAACAAGATCAAAGACTACTACAACAACGGATTTTTTCTTAAAGATCGCTCTTCAAGCAATATTCATGAAAAAAAGAGGCAAAATGTAGGAGCGGAATATCGCAACTATATTCACTTGCGAATAATTATCAAAAGAGGTTTGCGAAGTGAAGTTGTGAAGGTTCGCAGGATAGTTCTCAAGTCCGAAGTTGAAGGACAGATTAGTTGTTAACATTTTGTAAAATCATATAAATAGCCATTTAGGCATGAGAAGAAGTGGGAGGATAATTTTTAGGAGGAGAGAGAAAATTTTAGGAGAGATTTATTTTCTTTATCACCTTCTTCCTCAAAAAATCTAGAGCTCCAAATATTCATTAATGGAGTCTCAATTGTAAAATTATGTAATTACATACAATCACTAGTGAAGAACCATGGATGTAGATCACAATGATCGAACCATGTAAAAAATCTATGTGTCTCTTTCTAATTTTAGTACTTTAATTCTTAGTTTCATATCAAATTAATTAGATTTAGGAATCATTTTAATGGATTCTTATGAGGGTGTAGTTGTGAGATAATCCGCAACTCTAATTACTGAAAAAATATTATGCGTAAAAATATTATGGTGTATGCTCGCCCCCTCTTAATCCTGCAATTCATTGGAGGATTAAGAAGTTTAATTACAGGTTTGGATTTTGGAAGCCGAACTCCACATTGCACTTAGGCGCTATGTAACTTTCCCCCAATCGTATAGAGTGTTTACGTAGCCTGCCATTTCAGACCATGAGGTGTCACATATCTCGCCCCCAAGTGATAGTCAGTCACGTTGAAGTGGTATGCAAATCGCCCCCGGTAGATAGTAATTTTCATGCTTCTAAATGCTCGCACAAGGGTGCACTGCCTTGCTGCATTTTTCTCGTGCATGGAATTTTGAATATGTCTACTATCTGGAATTCGCGTGGGGGGCCAATCCCACTATTCTAGATTTGCGCAGAATCGAAATGTGTGCATCCCCTCGTTGAGAAAATGCTTGCCACATTAAAGGTGTCTTATTGGACAAAAGTATGTATGCATATGTGAAAACACTAAACAAAAGTATGCATGAATATATGAAAAGATGAAAAAATATGTAAATCGCGATACTTACCATATGCTTACCATATCGAAAATGTTATCGCGACTTTGTTTATGAAATGATTAGGATTCCCATCAACTATGTTGATGTTTTACAACGATGATGACTAGTATAGTTTCCTTACGTCTCGTCTCGACTTTATAAATTGATTTGTCTATGGGACTGATATGCATCAGTTAAGTCCAAACTGGAATCAAGACAGTTGCCACGGAACTGTATTTTAGCATCTTCGATTTATCTTTGTATGATTATGCATAAAATCGGATGAATCAAGTGGTGAGAAAAGCGTAATGAAACGGTGTTAGGTAATTTGGACTAAATATTTGATCAACTGGACTGTAGGAATAAAAAGGGACTGTGGCAGTTCGATCAACATGCCAGCAGTTGTTGCTATGAAACTGGATTACAGCAGTTTGATCAACTGGCTGTAATATTTATGTAGAAACGCATCTGCATACGATTCGATCAATCGGATGCGTAGATTTCATGGTGATTGAATGTGACCGTTTCTGGTGCTGTCATTTTAAATTTCTAAAAATTTAATTTTCTACGAAAATTGAAATTTCACCTTCTTGACGTTGGGAATTGTCATACGATCTCAACGGGCCGAAAATCACTCGATTTGGATGTATGAAGGAGAATTTATCGAAGAATTGGTCGGTTAGCGCCTTGCTCTGAATATGTTGATGTCGTCATTCCAACCAAAAAAATATTATTCTCTGATTGTAGAATTTCACCTTCATGTTGTAGGATACTTAAGTGCGATCCCAACGAGCCAAAAATCATCCAATTCGGTCGTGGGACGAAGAAGATATCAACGAAACAAATTTTCAGGCCAAGCTCACGTGGGGTGTACATATCGGCAATGCAAGGGATATGGGGCTGAATCATCCGATGGCTAAACGAATTAATCTCCAAATAATCGTTAGAATCGCCAAAACATCGTTCGAATCGTCAAAACATCTTTCGAATCGCCTATTAATCGTTCGAATCGCGAACATCGCGTAATCTTAAGCATCGACTAATCTCGAAAAGAGCGTTGATTAATCGATGGACGTGGGGTGCTGACATCTCGTTCACTACAGGATCTCGATCTTTGTCGGATCGGTATCCAGTCAGATATTAATTACATCGAAGTTTTGATGTAACGTGAAGCACTAAAGGAAATCTAGTTTTGATGTATCTGATCATCGAAGTTTGATGAGGATCAACGGTTAGAATTTGAAGAACATCGAACATTGATATAATCTTAAGCAACTTTTCTTGTATAAGCTGATGGATGGGTGTACAACACCTTTGTTTAGGTAGTGAATCAACGTTTTAAAGTGGGTGAGGTTGTTAACTTGGGTGAACAACTTCCACGTAAAGTGAACAACATTTGACGTGGGTGAAGAAAAACTAGAAGTGGGTGAACGGATCGGGCTAGTTGAGCCGCCGGATGAGATCACGCCTCGTCTGGCGGTGATGATGCAAGATTGGCATTGGTCGTAGCTCGCTTTTTTTTTTTTTTAAAAAAAAAAAATTGGTGACTTTTTTCTGAACTTGTTGTCTTTTCTATAAAGGCTTCTTGTAACGGTTTTCAAATGTGATATTTTATATTACAAATTGATTGTCGCTTCTCCCTCGTAACGGCTGTTGTAAAAGTTGGACGTTTCTTATAGAACCGTTGTTGTTTCTTTATGGACCTTTCTCCATGGGTTTGTTGCACCTTTGTGGCAATTCCACCGTGGACGAACGTCCTGGTTTCATCGTTCTTTGTAGATATTTCCGAAGGTAATCGTTTTTGTAGATCTTGATCCACAAACCTGGATTGGCGAGATTTACGATTAAGCGGACTGCAATAATCGGCGATTAATTGGTAGGCAGAATGTCTAGTCATCCGAATCTGCAGCAATTGAAATTAAAATGGATTTAAGCCACATGTTCATGGATCGAACATCCAAAGAACAACTTTGATGATGTTTCACTACATCTTTTTTCGCGGATTTACATCCCAAAGAACACTATTTTCATTTTCGTAGTGATTGCGATTTTTCATGTATTTGTAGATGATAGCTTCCCAATGAGATATGAAACAATGAATCTTGATTGAATGATCGTAATCAACCGACTGCAGATGTGCAATTATATAGTCACGACAACACTATTTTCAGATTTCGTAGTGATTGCGATTTTTGGAGGTATCCGTAAATAATAGTTTCAGCAAATCTAAAACAACAAATATTGATTGCAGCCGATTGCGATCAACTCGGACTACAAAGATTATATCACGATTATGTGAGTGTTGTTAATTGCGATCAATTGGATCGCGACTATTATTATGTCTGACTGCAGTAGCTAGCGATGATCAACGGATCGGCAGTTGATTTTTTTTAAACATGCTCATCGCTTTCTCACGAACACGATTTTGAAGCGTTTTCTACAACTTTTCTCAATGGGAAAACACAATTTCTTTTCGTATTTCTAGTTTTTACGCCAATGTTTGTACCCAAAATCACTCTTGGGCACGAAACACAAAGAATGGATAGTTTTGGTGTGTTTTTAGGGTTGGAGGAGAATTGAAGAGCTAACCAAAATGACACAGGTTTATACGTGGTTCGGCATGGTTGCCTCGTCACGGATGAATCCCCTTGGGGAGAATTGTTTTATCGAAGATTTGTATTAAAGATCCCATTTTCTCTCCTATTAGCTACCTCAAATGATTTCTACTCTCCTATTTATACCCATTTTACATCTAATTTTCAATATCAACTTAAATGGCATTAAACTTCCCATTTATGCCTCCTCGTAAAGTTTGCATGAAACGCCTCCTTTATGCCTCTATCATAAATCAATATGCTAATCTCTCCCTTATGCCCCTATCATAAACTTATATGATAATCGGGCCTCTTTATGGCCCTTGATAAATTCGCATGAAACTGTTTTCTTGTTATGGTCAAGGCCTGGATTGAATGGCGGTGGCAGAATGGTGCCTGGGCAGGCATGGATGCGAATCAGCTTGACCGGCAGTGTGGTAGATGTCAAGTTGCGACTGGTTTCATTTGCATGGGTAGAAAAGCTGGATGTCAAAGATAATTAGTTAGAAGATGGATGGGTGGATAGTTACGGAAGAGTTTTTGGTCGTGGAATTGGTTAGCAGCGCTTTCGCTATAAGACCAAAAATTGGCTGTGGGTGTGGATCACTTCGATAGTTGACTTTGACCATTGATCGTCGTTGAGTGACTTTGATTTATTGATGGTTCGACCATTGATCGTCCTGAAGTAGACAATGGATGCCTTTGGTTGATAGGGTTAGCGGGATTGGATGAGGACCCAAAAGATGATTCAAGCATTAATTTGGCCCATTAAGTGGTATTTTTACTTATGGTACAAACAAGGTTCTAATTATCTATATAAGTTAGACCTTTCAATTTTAAACAAGACAAGTACTAGGTTAGTTAAATATGATT
>JAJJWX010004301.1:0-85222 GCA_023529315.1 Papaver bracteatum
GGATGTAGTTTGTAGTAAAATGCATCTACAGGTAGTTATAGTCAATATCTAAGATAATTATAGAAACCCTAACAGAAAAAGGATAATTATCTTTAGTTTTAATTATTATTTAAGATAATAATTAAGATAAATGCTAAAACCCTAAAAGAAAGTGGAAGGAATTAGTTTAGAAATTATAATTATTTAAGATGATTATAGTTCCAAAGAGAGAGGATAATTATTATTCAAGATAATAATTAAGATAAATCAGAATTATGATAAATAACAAACTTTATTATGAATCTGGTTGTTTTCTTGGATTTGTACAGGTAAGGTAAGTTATTAAGATAACTATGAAAACCCTAAAGCTAGACCTACTTTCTGCCTATAAATAGAGGCTAAATCCTAACTCAAAGGTACAGATTTTCTAATCCTTTTCCACACAAAACACATGCTGAAAAACTCTCTCTGACTTTAGCATCGGAGTGTCTTTGCAGGTACCCCCACTATTCAACATCAATCACATCAGCAATTTCTTGTGGAGCTGAATCAGTAGTTGGAGATCAATCAATCAACATCAATCACATTTTCTTTGGCATCTTTGGAGGAATCAAATCAACGATAGAGATTTAATCAATCTACACGCATCTCAAAGAGTGTTGGGGTGAATATTTTTGCACCAATATCTTTTGGCGCCGACTAAGGGGACGTGATTAACAATCTTGTGCACTAAAACCGAGCTAAGGCATGTTCCGTTGAGCTTGTTGGAGATAAAATACAGTTTACAAACGGATAAATTACGTACTATGGGCCTTTATCATGTCTAAGCTGGAGTTCACAGAGATTCCAACCCTGATTGCGGAAGTAATTTCAATACTATGAAGATGATCTTAACCCGAGAAATAGTAGTTCGAGAAGATTCAATTTGAGGTGGAAGTCAAAGTTCAGCTCACCAACACACGTGCAATAAATGATGAGATTGCCAGCATACACAAGAATAAGCCAAACTCAATTCCACAACTTGACTTTAATATGGAAGACGTCAGTTACTTTCTTCTTGGAATCAAATCACATCAACTGTCTACCAAGGGGCTACGGGGGTTCTTCTTTTCCAGCAAAAGATCGCGCGATGCTTGTCATCATCAAATACTCCGAGTATTAGAATCTCCAATCATTTCATTATTCAGAATGTCACTGGAAACAAGAGAAATGCTCGAATAACACTACAATTCAGTCGGGACTTGAACACCAATCCAGGGCACTTCAGGTCGAGTCACATTGAGTGAATGGACCTTAACTACAGGAACGTGGATCAATCTCCCATCGCAAAGCAAGCTAAGTATCACATTTTTAAAAGATTTTATACGCTTGTCATACCATGAAACAATATTTGAGCGATTAGCAGACCTGGATTGCTTTAATGATTTTTACATTTATTTCTTTTTTTACTGAGAACTAATCACGACATCCACTAATAAAATGAGTAGAAATCTTTTAAAGATTTAAAATCATTAGAAATCTTTAAAAGCTCAGTATATTGTTTTGGAAGAAATCATCTATACTAATCAGTAATGAAGCCTCTCCATGAGTCACACATGCCATACATGCTTAGTAAAAATGTATATATTACTATGATATGATGTGGACTGTCGCCATGCTCGTTTCTTAAACTTCATCACAACTTGCTTGAATACATTATCTAATGTGAAACTACTGTGGTATTGAAGTCATATCCTGACCAAGGGCATGCACATCAATTTAATCGGAAATGCTAATTCCAATATATTTTTGAAACTCTTACTCACTCTGATCACAAGTCACAGGTGCATACAAACTTCTTAAAATTTCCACTGAAGGGAAAAACAACAAATTAAGGGATGCCAGTCTTCATTAAGAATTCAATGAAGCTGCATTCCACAAACTGTACCAATGGGATCAAGGCAGACCTTCTACAGATGAAAACTGGCTAACTTCAATGTAGCTATAGATGTAGATGCGCACTAAGTGGGGAAGGCTATTGCGATGGAGTCGTGCCTTCCTTATATGACTTGGGGTGAAGGAAGCAACCGCTCGCTAAGGCACACTAAAGGTGCTGCGAGGATCATTATGAAGGAAGGAGTCTGGCGCATAGGCTTTTATCCCAAATAGTACTTCTGGCCTTATATGCAGAGTGAAGCAAGGACTATATAAGAAAATGCTTGGTTGATCAGCTAAATATGCATGTCCCTCTTATAAAGAGACCAGCGAATGAGCTGCATCTGGTTGTGAGCCCGTGGCCGTTTAACAAGTGAGGAATGGATGTTGTAGGTTCGTTTCCAGCTGCACTTGGGGGCGTCAAGTATTCGTTAGCTGCAACAGATGGGTAGAAGCAGTAGCTTTGGTAAGTACAGGGGAGATACACATCTGCAAGTATTTGCAGTTTTGATGTACCAGTGATGAACATTTCTGACAACGGAAAACAACCTGCGTAGTCAAAATTCAGGAGCAACGTTGCATTCAAATAAGATAAAATCCTCACTGTTATGAAACATTTCACGCACGCATATGTCTCAAAATATTTTCTATTAAAGAGAAAAGTAAAGAGCTTGGAATATTTTCTATTAAAGCAAAAACCAAGAACTTCGAATGTTCATTATTGAAGGAAGCTGTCTTTGTTCAGACTACATACCATTGAAAGATCCTAAAGGCTAATCAGTTAAGAGGTAGCTGATCATAGAGGATACTAACAACAATTATTACGCGGTTCTTGTGGTGCATCTGCTGAGGAGTCTAATTTGATTGCATGTTATGGTCGATCATATAAAGTTTCTTTCATGGAAGGTGATGACGAGTTGATGGATATATTGATGATAATCAAGCAAAGTTAAAAGAAATGCAAGTCTTCTACAGCTGAAAGACTAGTAGCAATCTAATTTTTGAAGGAGATAACTAAGATATAGGTGCAGAGACAGTGCACTTGTTACATAAACATGTTAACTGCTCTTGTTTTTCAAAACAAGAAGATAATTTAAGAACAACAAAAGGAAGGATGAAAGTACTTACCGAAGGAGGTAGCAAACTTCTGTTGTGGGTAGTAAAATAAGGTGCTCATATAAAAGGAGATTCACTGCCGTAGAAGAAAGGAAATACACATTTTACAGGGACTAGGACTTTAAGAGTTTCACAAGTCGTCCAATTCACAAGTCGTCCAATTTCTAGACGGCTATATAACGTGTTCTACCCATTGGAGATTTCTCAAGTTCGAAAGAACACATAATGATCAACTAACCTAATCCCAAGCAAGGACAGCTGACATGTATAATTGGTTGATGTGGTGCTGTCGTTCCAGGCCAAGTGAAGTGGCAAAGCAAGATTAAGCTACCAACGACAATATAGCGACCATCCTTGCACGAGTAAATCAAAGCATATGATTCATGATGGATGAAAAATTGTCATCTATACATACAAACTACACGCAGTTGGGAAGAGTAGCTACACAAAGGAAATCAACGACTAAGCTACGGATCCTAAACACTTCGCTGTAGACAAAGTAGAAAAGGAAACTCAGGCAATAACAAGAACATGTCATATACTCTTAATGCACTACCATTATTGGCGGATTGAAGGTTACGAACATCAGTTAAAGAAACATCGCCTAAGGTACGTGAAATTATAGAAGCTCACCTTTGTTCTTCTATAAAGAGGGTTGTTGTTGCTGTAACCTCCAGGGATTCAAGCATCGAACTACCAAGGATGCTGTTGCAATTTCGTATAATCTTGGTAAGAAGGTTATTGCTGTAGACACCCGTCAGGAAGGAAGAGATTGGAAAGATGATGCAAGTAACAGAAATGGTCATTCAGACTTTTTATCAAACATCTCGCGAGCCCTACTCTTCTTTCCATAGCTTTAAACTTTTATGGCTTTCAGTTTCTCCAAAAGAAAAAAAAATCCTACACAGTTCAATTCATATTAAACCCATCATTCATGCGCCATGTAACATTCGAAAATCATGAGCTTGGTTCTTCATCGTCAATAAACAACGGTACAGTTAAAGCGTATTCAGTAGCAACAAGGACCTTACCTACGAGTCATTGCGATTGGAGATTACTTTAAGTATGAGAGATACTGTCCCACACGAGGAAGGTGTGAAGCCGCACGTAGAAAACTGGCGTCCAGTCCGTATAACCACCAGTCTTGATCCTGGAAGTTCGTTTTCTCATGGGACACACTGCAAAAGAGAAATTAGGCGTTAATAAAGAAGGCAAATAATTTACTTAGATTTTTGGCGGTTACGGTTTGCATTGCAATCAAAGCCGAAACACAAAACGTTGGCGTTAATCGCAAGGGAATGGGTTATTCTGCATACTAAAAAAGAGTTTCTGGCGGCTACATTTCCATTCCAAAGTAATTGTGACGTGTTAGTTGATGGGTAAAAACTAATGGGCCCATCTTGACGTGTAGTGCTCACTGCTCAAGGCAAAGACTACAAAGTTAAAAAGAACTTATCACATGGACGGACCTGTGGCTAAAAATAGAGCACGAGGTCATACAAGATCGGCATGTTTGGTGTTCAAGGAATATTGGAATATGAAATGTTAAGTACATTTTAGGTGCTTTGACTTATTATTAAGTTGTGCGACTCCAAACAACCAGTTGGCCAGGGATTTGAAGTGAGCCGGATAAATGGCTTGAGGCGATAATAGACAAGCCACGATGATCAGTCTACATTTAATTTTCTTAATCCTTCGACAAGTCGAGAATTAAGAGGGGGCGATGTTTGTACCATACTAAAACGGTATATGGATAGTGGCTTATTAATGAATCCCATTTCGTTTATTATAGAAACATAACTGGCTTATTTGGGAAGTCCAGTTGGCTTATTAATGAAGCCCATTTCGTTTATATTATAGAAACACAACTGGCTTATTTGGGAAGTCCAGTTGGCTTATTATTGAAGCCCATTTCGTTTATTATAGAAACATAACTGGCTTATTTGGGAAGTCCAGTTGGCTTATTATTGAAGCCCATTTCGTTTATTATAGAAACACAACTGGCTTATTTGGGAAGTCCGGTTGGCTTATTTGGGAAGCCCATTTCATTTATTATGGAAACATGACTGGCTTATTTTGGAAGCCCAGTTAGAATATTATTGAAGCTCATTTGGTTATTATGGAAACCATTTTTGCTTATTATGGAAGCTCAAAGACCCATGGGTTAGCTCTTAAAACCCATGGATCGGTCCACCAACCCAAATTATCCTCTCTCCAGGAAAGGGGTTTAAATTTGGATAAGAGTCATGAGGACTAGGATATTTTGAATATTGGCTTTGGAATTTTCTAAGATAATTATGGTTATATTGAATCCTAGCAAAAAGAGGATAAATATTACCATGGGATAATTATCTTGGGTAGTTATAGTCAATATCTAAGATAATTATACAAACCCTAACAGAAAGAGGATAATTATCTTTAGTTTTAATTATTATTTAAGATAATAATTAAGATAAATGCTAAAACCCTAACAGAAAGAGGAAGGAATTAGTTTAGAAATTATAATTATTTAAGATGATTATAGTTCCAAAGAGAGAGGATAATTATTATTCAAGATAATAATTAAGATAAATCAGAATTATGATAAATAACAAACTTTATTATGAATTTGGTTGTTTTCTTGGATTTGTACAGGTAAGGGAAGTTATTAAGATAACTATGAAAACCCTAAAGCTAGACCTACTTTCTGCCTATAAATAGAGGCTAAATCCTAACTCAAAGGTACAAATTTTTTAATCCTTTTCCACACAAAACACCTGCTGAAATACTCTCTCTGACTTTAGCATCGGAGTGTATTTGCAGGTACCCCCACCATTCAACATCAATCACATCAGCAATTTCTTGTGGAGCTGAATCAGTAGTTGGAGATCAATCAATCAACATCAATCACATTTTCTTTGGCATCTTTGGAGGAATCAAATCAACGATAGAGATTTAATCCATCTACACGCATCTCAAAAAGTGTTGGGGTGAATATTTTTGCACAAACAGTCTGCATAATTTTTTCATATTTAAGCTTGCATCTTGGACAACTATAATAAGATATGTGGATGTGTTGGTGAAGAATTTCATTTAATGGAAAAGATCCTTTCAAAGCTTTCCAAACAAACAGTTGAATTCTTGCAGGGAGTTTACACTTCCACACAGTCTTCCATAAGTCAGAGTTATATGTGTCTCCACTAACACTTAAGACATAATAAGCAAATTTAGTATTGAAGTTACCATCCTTAGATAGTATCTACACCCTTCTATCTCTAGAGGTACGATACTTAGGGGAATTTGTTCATTCTTCTCTGTCGAGGGTTGATCAAAAATAACAGTTAACTTTGCTGTATCCCAAGCTCTAGGATCATGATTTATCAAATCATCTACTATAAGATTTGTATCAGGACTAATATTGAATTTTGGTATGACAATCTCTTAATTTTCCAGGGATCAAATTGTCACACCAAGGATCAATAAAGTTCCCTTCCCTTACCAGCTACCACCCATGAGATAAAATGTTTAATCTTACTCATGGTACGATGGAGGCACTTCCAAGTCCAAGAGGCTTTGTCGGGGAACCTATAATTGAGCACGTCGATACTAGGATAATATTTTTCTTTCAATACTTGGGCAAGAAGGGAGTTTGGGTTTTCCAATGGTCTCCAAACACTCCTTTCCATCATGGCCAAGTTATTGGCATCACTAGTTCTAAACCCAAGTCCCCTTCTTCCTCTTTTGACTTACAAATATTCTCCAAGGAAATCAAATGTAGCTTTCTCTTTTTAGATTTAGGGTCTTCAGCCCACCAATACCTATGCAAATGAGAGTCAATTTTATGGCATATACTCTTGGGTATTAAGAATATTGTCAATTAATAAAGAGACATGCCTTGACCCACGTTCTTAGCCAAAGTAGTATTTCCTACTTGAGACAGAAATTGGACAAGCCAACCATTAATTCATTTCTCAGCAGCATTTAGAAGCGGTAAATGAGTATGGGTTTTGGACCTTAGAATAGTAATTGGGCACCCAAATACTTCTCCCTAAGGCTAATATTAGAGATGTTAAGAATTTTTGCTCTGATACCAATTGAAAAAGCGGGAGTTTAACAACCACACCCAATATTTTACTTAACAATCTGTATGGACAAACTCAAATATAATTCCAAGAGAATCAACTAGACCTGCAGACTCAATCAATGGAAATATATCCAAGAGTTATATCTTTGTTTCATAATGTAATCAGCAAATCAAATAGATAGAAATCCGTGAGCCTGATTATTATGTTAAAAAACTTGAATGAAACCAAAGACCAATGTTCAAGTGTCAATCAATTTATATCAACAACCAAAGGTTGAATTATCTAATTG
This sequence comes from Papaver bracteatum, assembly GCA_023529315.1. Taxonomy (NCBI): domain Eukaryota; kingdom Viridiplantae; phylum Streptophyta; class Magnoliopsida; order Ranunculales; family Papaveraceae; genus Papaver; species Papaver bracteatum. The sequence goes on from JAJJWX010004301.1 coordinate 7,363, forward strand.
ATTGAACTACGCACAACCTGTGATATTTTAATTATATAAACAAATATAATACGGAAAAGAAATAACACAGACACCAGAAATTTTGTTAACGAATAAATTACAAATGCAGAAAGACCCCGGGACCTAGTCCATATTTGAACACCACACTATATTAAGCCGCTACAAACACTATCCTACTGCAAGTTAACTTCCGACTGGAATGTAGTTGAGCCCTAACCAATCTCACGCTGATCAAGGTACAGTCGTGTTCCTTATGTATCTGAATCCCAGCGGGACTCTACGCACTTGATTCTCTTAGTTGATCTCACCCACAACTAAGAGGTTCTACGACCCAAATTCGAAGATTTGATAAACCAATATGTCTCACACAGAAAAGTCTATTGAATAGATAAATCTATCTCCCATACAAATACGTAAAAGTTTTGTTTCATTTTTTGATTAATCAAGGTGAACATGAACCAATTGATATAACAGACTTATATTCCCGAAGAAAATCCTAGAAATATCAATCACCTCACAATAATCATAATCTTATAGTAGCAAAACAAGATATCGTGGAATCACAAATGATGAGAAGAAGATGTTTGTGACTACTTTGTATCTCTCCAATCAGAGAATAAATCTCGAGCAAATCTTAGAGAAGATAGTACTCAATACTATATAAAATAGCAAGATCAGAACATGCAACTACAGAGAAATAGTTGGGTCTGGCTTCACAATCCCAATGAAGCCTACGAGTCGTTAACCTACAGGGTTTCGTGAAAAACTTAAGGTTAAAGGAGAATCGACTCTAGTCGCAACTGCTATCACACATGAGGTGTGGGGATTAGGTTTCCCAGTTGCTAGAGTTTTCCCTTATATAGTCTACAAATTAGGGTTTGCAATCAATGTTACCTTAGTGACAAAGCATTCAATATTCACCGTTATATGAAAACCTGATTAGACTCAATCTAATATCTTTCAACCGTTATATCGAACTTAGCTTGTTACACACAAATGAAAAGTGACTTCACTTAGATATGGGTACACGTACAGGAACACATACTATAGTACCCGGACTTCAACTGACTTCGCCAGTACGCGTACAGATACGCATACTCTAGCTCCCGGACTTTACCTAACCTCGCCAGTACGGATACGGGCATGCATATTACATTCTAGTCTTGGATCAACACATAAGCAAGTACGCATACTGTGCTCATAATATAATTATGGTTAAGTGTTCTAAACTCCTATTTCAATCATTGAAACAGTCTTAGAAGACGAAAATAACTGTCTCACACAAACTATTATCTTCAAAGCAATTTTCAAGTGATCGAATGATCAATACAAAACATTCCGAGTCAACATCAAATGACTGTCTCACACAAATCATGTAAGATGTTACAAGGTGATTTTCACATAATCATCTTTTGAATTTCGTCAAGAATATAAAGTGAAAGCTTTCCAACACATATTTCGGGAAATAATATGTAAGCGAGTTAAACTCAGATCGAAATATCAAATGTGTATAATTGAAGTCTATATAGCTATACGACTTTTGTCTCAAATAAGAGATAAAGCATATAAAATTTTGAGTGATAGATGAGTTCATGTCTCCACATACCTTTTGTTGATGAAGTTCCACAAGCTCCCTTTAGTAGTTCTTCGTCTTTAATTGATGAACGCCGTGAAGGCTAATGCTCAACTACATTTTCTATCCTAATACGAGACTTAGCTATAAGTAGACTAGAAATCAAGACTTATAGTTTTGGAAACTAAACTTGACAACAAGCTTGAGATATCAACGCTTGCGAGTTCGACCGAGCAGTGCTCTAAAAATCTCCTCCTTTGTCAATTAGTGACAAAAATATCAATACATATGGATTACAAAATAAATAAACTATGTAGCTTCTCATCCAAATGCTTGATTTCCTTGGTTCTTCAACATTACTTGAAATCTTCGTCAATTCCAAGTACTCCGGTGATTCTGAACATGTTTAACTAAGCATCATAGTTGTTGAAGATCCGTATCTATAACAATGAGAAAACAGTTGCTCTCAATATATCATTGTTATATATTGTCATAGTATCATTACACAACATCAAAGTATAATTGTATCACAACTTTGAAAACAATACTATGGTGATATGTATTACTCCCCCTAAGTCAATACTTCATCTCACATGAAAACCACTCCCCCTTACATAATGATCTGTAAACCATATGTATTTGTAGTGTGAATTACACATTAATTTTACCCATTTTTGTCAATATAAATTGGCAAAGGTACGAAAACTAGTGGGATCATAATGATATTCCCATATAGATACTTCATGACTAAAATAAAACATATCAACTTTGTTTAGATGCAATCATATAGTCGAAACTAAATGCATTCATCAATGAGTTAATAAAGATACAAGAAAAGTCCTATAATATTCCGCACTCCCCACAAAGATTTGGCAATTATGCACAAGTTCAATTAAGAACTCTCCCCCATATAATGTCATTCCCTAAAGAACAACAAGGGTGACCTTAATTTTACAAGAAAAGAAGGATTTCTTTGGACATTAACAAATGCCATGAAACATGAATTTGTATCCAAACACTCAATTAAATTAACCACAAGAGAACCCATGATTAATTTAATCGGAAATGCTAAACATAAGAGAACTTACAGATTCGCACAGTATTTTCACAAAGAAATGAATCAGGGAAAGACTAATACTGCGGAATATTCAAAGATTCATTCTATTTTTCATCAATATTTGCATAAAGATATATAATAGACTTAATCTTTGTAATCAAAAGTTCATCCTATCTTCAATCAATATTTGCATAATGACATAATAGGATTAACTTTTGACATATATGGGACAATCATAGTTTACGGACGCAAACACACATATCCCATATATTTTTTTGCAACATATAAAACCAATAAAGATTAATAATGCAAAAACATCTTCCAAATAAACTTTCGAATTTAAATAAATAAATAAATCTAAATACATTGCAAGATGAAAATGGTTGGCATTAGATATGTGTACTCACAATAATGGCTATTCCAAACCCTAGTTATCATTCTTAAAACACAAGAATAAATTCTCATAAGAAGGTTCCTAGACAATAAGGCCTCTAAAAAAATTCTTTATCATCCCCGAACTCCTTGTCGTCAACAACCATTGGAACATAAGGTTCATGAAGAAAGGAGTCAATTCCAACAAACCTTCTAGACTGATGTCGTACCAGGGCCTTCTGAATTTCAAGATTCCTCAAGACAATAGCCTTTATTTGCTAAATCTCCTTTCTTGTTTCCTTCAACTCTTCAATACCCCACAAAACTTTTGTAGATTAGAAGGAACAACTATTGGTTTCCACATTCCTCTTTTTTCTTTTCAAAGTTGAAGGTACATGAGACTTATCTTTTTCCTTCATGATTGATGTCTTAACAATCATATTAACATGTTTTTCATCAGAAGACATAATGCTTGGATTCTCCATACCAGTATGAGATTGTGAGAGGAACTCACAAATCATTCTCAACAAGCAATCTTGTGATAAAAAAGAGTTTTCAAGGAAGGAAAAAGGAATGTAGGGTTACAGAACCTTTATATGCTTAAAAGGATTCATGTACGCATAACTCACATCCCTAAAGAAGGCAAAATTGTCGATTTTAACCCTCTTTTATTGATCAAACAGAGAAAACCCTTTCAATATCAATTAGATACGAAAATATGGAAGAATTCCAAACCGGTGAAAAACGAAAACAAAAACAAATCTTTTCTCTTTTCCTAAAGCCTGAAATGTGCAAACCCTTCTCTCTTTTGAATCATGCACATGAGTCAAGATACACAACTAACACTTTTAAGTTGTGTTGGGGTGAACTATAATCTGTCCACCATAATCTTCTTGAACAGAATTCTTAAAACCTTATTTAGACCGTACTATTTTCTGTAGAGGTCTACTCTTATCTTTGGAAATTAACTTCTTGGAAGAAAAGATAGTTTTACATACCTCAGATAACTTCTGAACAAGTTTGAGCTTGTTTTCTAATCGATTTTTTCTTCGTTGAAGTTTGTTGACATATCGTATCTTATGTTTGTACTTGAAACATTTTGAGAGTTCATGACCCTTGAGAGTACAATAAGAACATGTCAACATAGAGAATGGTTCAGACACCATAGTTGTGCAGGCTGCTAGCCAAATGGTAGAACCTGTAAAATTAGAAATAAAATTTCCACTAGACAAAAATAAATCCATTTTATCCTCCAAAGTGGTTGAAGTTTCTCTCGGAAGAATATCGAGGTTGTTGTACGTATTTCTACAATTATTAAAATCAATATTTTTTTATAGAGGAGTGCAACACTTGATTTTTTGTCTTCATTAAAATCATAGTGATCAGGCATTTCATCAAGATTTGCAGCAAGACCTTTGTTTCCAGTTTATTTTCTACGATTCAGGCACTCATTTGAAAAATGACCAAAACCTTTGCACTTGAAGCACTGTGGCATATCCTCATCATCAGTATCGTCAGTATCCCTGTTTTTAGGAGGAACACGAGTATGAGGTTTAACTAATGACTTAGGTTTATCTCTAGTGAATAAAATTTTTTTTTAAAGAAGATCTCTAAACTGTCTTGTGATCAAAGAGACTGACTTGTAAAGATCTTTATCTGATGAATCAGTCTCAGAAGGATCATCTTCAGAGATGCATACACTTTTACTTTTATCAAGTAATTTAGTGTTCTTTTGTGCTTTGAAAGCAATATCCTTTCTAGATTTGGAAGTATGTTCATGATCAAAGATCTTTAACTTCCCGACCATAGTATTTCTGGATAAAGTATTAAGGTTATTTCCTTCAATGATGGCATGTTTCTTAGAGTCGTATTTGGCTGGCAACAATCTGAGAATTCATCACAATGTCCTTTTCAAGAATAATTTTACCCAATGCAAAATATGCATTAACAATTTCAGACACTTTGTGATTAAACTCATCAAATTAATTTTCATCAGCCATGCAAAGGTTTTCCCAATCAGAATTTAGGTTTTGAAGCCTAGCTTATTTTTCAGAGGTATTCCCTTCGAATACAGTTTATAATATATCCAACGCATCTTTAGACCGAGTGCACGTAGTCACATGGTGCTGAAGTTCTGGGGTACTAGCATGAATGATAACATTTAAACCGTCAGAGTTTGTCTCTGCAGAGAGTATCTCGTTAGGTTCATATCTACGAATATCCTTTGCAATAGAAACACCATCTACTGTAACCATTGGAGGATCATAGTCATTAATTACATAAACCCATGATTGAAAATCACGCGCTTGAATAAAGGCACACATAACAATTTTCCACCATAAGTAATTCGAGCCATCAAATACAGGCGGTACGTTTATAGAGATAACACTTCTATCTATATAGTCAGATCGCTACAAACACAAACTAATGAGGTCTAAAACGTGTTTGCTTGCTCTGATACCAATTGAAAAAGCGGGGGTCTAACAACCACACCCAATATTTCGCTTAGCAATCTGTATGGACAAACTATAATATAATTCCAAGAGAATTAACTAGACAGTCAGACTCAATGAATGGAAATATATCTAAGAGTTGTATCTCTGTTTCACAATGTAATCAGCAATCAAACAGATAGAAATCCATGAGCCTGATTATTATGCGAAATAACTTGAATAGTACCAAAGACCAATGTTTAGGTGTCAATCAATTTATTCAACAACCAAAGGTTGGATTATCTAATTGATTAAACTATGCACAACCTGTGATATTTCAATTATATAAACTAATATAATGCGGAAAAAAAATAACACAAACACTAGAAATTTCGTTAACGAGGAAACAGAAAATACAGAAAAACCCCGGTACCTAGTCCATATTTGAACACCACACTGTATTAAACCGCTACAAACACTAGCCTACTCCAAGTTAACTTCAGACTGGAATGTAGTTGAGCCCTAACCAATATCACACTAATTAATCAAGGTACAATCGCGTTCATTACGTCTCTGAATCACAGCAGGTACTCTACGCACTTGATTCCCTTAGTTGATCTCACCCACAACTAAGAGTTTCTACGACCCAAAGTCGAAGACTTGATAAAACAATCTGTCACACATAGAAAAGTCTATTGAATAAATAAATATGTCTCCCACAGAAATACCTAGAAGTTTTGTTCCGTCTTTTTATTGATCAAGGTGAACAAGAACCAATTGATATAGAAGACTTATGTTCCCGAAGAACAGCCTAAAAATATCATTCACCTCACAATAATCTTAATCTTATGGTAGCGAAACAAGATATTGTGGTTATTCAAGTCCAATCGAATGCCTTGATAAGAAATACTAGTTACCTAACCTAGTACTTTTCTTTTCTAAAGTGAAAAGTCTAAGTTAATATCTGAATAATTAAAACCTGATGAGAAAAGTAAAATTAATTCTGATCTTTATTTTCGTCTTATCGAAATAAGCGATTGTATTTGTGCAATCGGTTTAGCAAGGGAACTAAGTTTCTCAATCAATTTGTTAAACTATTAGGGAAAATTGCTTCGGGCAATTATTTCCTTGATAACATATTAAAACCAAATTACTTGTAGTTTCGGTTTTGATATGGTTATCTAAAATGGTATGTGAAACTTTCGTGCTTAATTCTTATAGGTTGTACAAGTCTTTTAGATTGGTAAGATCCTTTCAGATTGACCTTTATTTTCTCGAACCATTGTCATTTTGTGAAAAAAAGGGGGAGAAATATATGGAGTAAACAAGTGATTTGTAATCACTAAGGAAAGAAAAATTGTGCTTAAACGTTATATCTAACGAAAGAGTAAAGCATTGACTAAGGGGGAGCAACATATCATATTGCTATTGTAGTTATGTTGACTACAAAAGGGGAATAATAAAGATGTTTGGATTGAAAATCTACCTATATTACCTTGGTGTGGGGTGGGGGGTATTAACTTTGTTATTCAAATGTCAACAACGACATTTATGGATTTAATATATGCAGGGTATTATGGTGTTGAAACTTGGAATCAAGCGTATGTGTAAAGAATTCTTGTAATTTGTTTATCCATATATATTAAGAGTTTTGTCACTAAAATTGACAAAGGGGGAGATTGTTAGAGCATAGCTCGGTTGAACCCACCATGCGTTGGTATGTCAAGTTTGGTTGTCATATTTTAGTGAATCAAAACTCATCTAAGAGTCGTTTGATTATGTAACTAGAGACAACTTCGTATAGGTTAACTAGAATGTAGGGTCAGAATATTGTCACAACAATATTCCTACGAAATAAACAACAGTACTGTGATACATCGGTAATAAATAAATGTTATGCGATATTTCAATGATATCCTGCGAGACATCCAAAGATGACTTAAACAGTGACGTAATGATTGAAAACGACGGAAACACGAAGAAAGTGTGACATGTCTGCGATATATCAATAAATACTGCGAAAGATAAAGGCGGTGCTAACTGCGATTTATCGCAGTTACTCAGATCCGAAATTGAAGGGGATCTTAGCTGTAAATGAGCTGTCATGAGCTGTAATCCACTATGTAAATACCTATATAAAGGAGATGAATAGTTCCAGAGTGGAGGATGAATTTTTGAGTGCTAGGAAAGTTTTTAGGAGAGAGAAAATCTTTTATCAAGTGTTCTGTGTTCTTGATTTCTGTAATTCCTTAAGATCAAATTAATGAAAAAGTGTCTTTAATCTTCAAATTATGTCGTAAATATTGATAAATTCTTGAATAGGGTGTAGTGTGGGAATTCCTGCAACTACATTTTGGCGCCTAGAAACAGGGATTGAAGAGTTGAAAATCATAGTAAAAGTTAGGTAAAAGAAAGAAATTATTCAAGAATTAGAAGAATATTAAGAAATTGGATGGAAGAAAAGATGATTGAAATCAAAGATAATCAAAAGAAATTGGAGTGTGATGTAATAACAAAGATGATGATAGATAAGTTCCATGAAGATATTAGAGGAAGGATACACAAGCGATATTTTGAAGGAAATAAAATTATGACAGTAGATGAGGCATCACCGTTAAAAGATTGGGAAAAGCAGAAGATCACATTCACGGCAGCAGAAATTCCGAAAGAGAATTTAAGTCATACATCTCCATTGGTGATCACAGTGTCTGTTTTACCAACAAGAAAAGAGAAATCAATAAGATCTACAGAAGAATGGGCTGTGAATAGGACTCTAGTGGACCCAGGAAGTTCTGTGGATATAATGTTTTACCACACATTCAAGAAAATGGGATACAAAGATGAAGAAATGCTTAGTCCAACATATCATATTCATGGATTTGGAAAATCTCTAACAAAACCTAAAGGTGAAATTGTAGTGCGAATTCCGCTGGGGAAAATAGAGACGCATGTCACTTTGTGCGTGGTGGATGTGAAATCACCTTATAACATGCTGTTGGGAATACCATGGATACACGCAATCAAGGCTGTATCATCAACTCTACATCAGTGTTTAAAGTTCCCTATGCCTAGTGGAATTGGCGAAATTAGAGGAGATGCAGATTATGCAGCATTATGTTTCCAAAATGAAGTAAGGAATTGTGAAAATGAAATTCAGCTGCGAAAACAGCGTAGAAAAGTGAGGAGAGAAGAAAAGAAAGAAGAAGAATTCAAGATTTACATGATAAAGTTAGAAGAAGGAAAATGATTATTTGGCGATGTATCACAAGAAAATGATGAACCAGCGAAGATAGTAAAGGCACCAACACCAATGGAAGAACGTGAAGCTAGTTATACTGCATCAGAACCAACAAAAGAAGTAAATGTTGGAAGTGAAGAAGACCCAAAGATGCTGAAAATTGGAACTAAGATGGACGTGGAGGAAGAAGAGCAAACTATAAATCTTCTGCGAGAATACAAAGATATTTTTGCGTGGAATATGGATAAGATGCCTGGAATAGATCCATCTGTTGCGTGCCATATATTGGAGATTAACAAAAATATGAGACCGACCAAACAAAGAATAAGAAAGATTGCAACTACTTATCATGCCAAGATAGAAGAAGAATTGCAAAAGATGCTTGATGCAGGAATTATAAGGCAAGCGAAATATCCAGAATGGATCGCCAATATGGTAGTAGTTCCCAAGAAAAACAAGGGGATAAGAATTTGCATCGATTTTCTTGATTTAAATAAAGCATGTCCCAAAGATAGTTTTCCCTTACCGGATATCCCATGAGATGGTGGAATCTGGCGTAGTAAATGATCGAATATCTTCGTTAGATGGATACAAGGGCTATAATCAAATCCCGCTGGCAGAAGAAGATCAAGAACACACTTCATTCTTTGCTCCCAGAGGACTATATTGCTACACAAAGATGCCTTTTGGGTTACGAAATGCAGGAGCAACATACCAAAGAATGGTGGAAAAAGTGTTTGCAAAATGGATACATAAAACTTTAGAGGTATATGTGGATGATATGTTGGTAAAAAGAAAAGAAGCTAAAAATCATGTGCAGGACCTAAGGGAAATTTTTGATCAGATGCGACTTTTTAATGTCAAAGTAAATCTTGAGAAATGTACTTTAGGAGTATCATCTGGGAAATTCTTGGGATATATTGTATCAAAAGAAGGAATACAAGTTGACCCTGAAAAGGTGCAAGCAGTTCGAGATATGCCAACTCCAGCAACAGTAAAAGATGTGCAAAAATTGAATGGACTTTTAGCCTCACTAGGAAGATTTATTTCGCGGTCATCAGATAAATGCAAGCATTTCTTCAACACACTAAAGAAGGGAACAAAATTTAAATGGACAGACGAGTGTGAGAAAGCTTTTCAAGGAGTTAAGGAATATTTGATGAATATATCCATACTACAGAAGGCTGAACCAGGAGAAGAATTGCTGATATATCTTGCGACAACTCCACATCCTTTAGGCGCAGTACTTTTGCGAAATGACGCAAGAGTTGAAAAACCCATTTACTACATCAGCAAAACATTCAATGCTGCGGAGAAAAATTATTCGAAGATTGAAAATCTAATTTTGGCATTAGTTTATGCAGCTTCTAAACTTCGCATATATTTCCAAGCGCATAAAATTAAAATACTAACAAAGGTACCAATCGAGTCAGTAATGAAAAATTCAAAAAGATCAGGTAGAGTCGAAAGATGGAATGCACAAGTGGGGCATTTTGAGATCCAATATGCAATTTTATCTTCGCCAAAATCTCAAATTGTCGCAGATTTTCTCATGAGAATTTCCTTTGGAGGATGATGAAGTTGTAGAAGACATGATAGATATAGAAGAAGAATATGGGGATCCTAGAGATCTTTTAACAGAACCAAATAGGTGGGAGATATTAGTAGATGGATCATCCAATGGAGAAGGAAATGGAGTGGGAGTCATTTTTATTTCGCCAGAAGGTGCGAAAATGGCATTTGTATTTCGACTGGAATTCGAATCTACCAATAATGAGACAGAATACGAGGCTGTAGTACATGCTTTAAGATTTGCGATAGAAATGAAGGTGGAGAATGCAAGAGTTACAAGTGATTCACAATTGATTATTCGCCAAATTGAAGGGGAATATGCAACTAATGATATATCTTTGAAAAAATATAAGAAACTTGTTGAAGAATTATCTGCGAAAATTCCAAAACTCAAATGGAGGCATATTTCAAGAAGAGATAATAGGATTGCAGATGATTTTGCGTTTATATCAAGTATGATGGTAGATCCGACTGCGAGAAATATAAAAATACAAACACTCATAGCACCATCAATTAATAAAGAAGAAGAAGAGGAAGCTGAAGCAATGGTAGTAGAAAATAATAGCGAAGAATCAAGCCGAATTATCGCAGATTGGCGTGCGGAAATTCACGCATATCTAGCAAGGGGGGAGATACCAAGGAACATATTGGAAGCACATAAATTAAAAAGTAGAGCAACAAATTATGAGTTAAGAGATGGGGTATTATATCGAAAATCTTTAAATGGGCCTTCCCTCAGATGTTTGACACAAGAAGAAGGAAAGCAAATATTAAAAATGTTACATAGTGGGGATGCTGGTAATCACAGCGGTGGCAGATCTTTAGCATACAGAACTAAAATGCAAGGTTATTATTGGCCATATATGCATGAAGATGCAAAGAATTTATCAATAAGTTGCGAGGAATGTCAGCGATTTGCAAAAAGAATACATGCACCAGGTGAAACATTAACATCTTCAAAAAATGTTTGGCCATTTGGAAAGTGGGGTTTAGATATTGTGGGACCATTTGTACCAGGAACAGGGCAAAAGAGATACTTAATTGTCGCAACAGATTACTTCACAAAATGGGCGGAAGTTAAGGCAGTACAACATATTCGTGATAAGGACATTTTCACATTTATATTTGAAAATATCATTTGCAGATTCGGAATTCCAGCGCAATTGGTGTCAGATAATGGAAAACAATTTGAAGGACAAAATATAGAGATGTTACTTAATGCATTCAAGATAAAGTGTGGAAAATCAACTCCTTTATATCCACAGGCCAATGGTCAAGCTGAAGCAACTAACAAAACAATTGCAGATATTCTCAAAAAGAAGTTAGAAGGGCATCATAGAACGTGGTGTCAACAAGTCCATAATGCAGTTTGGGCTTATATTACAACACGAAGAGAAGCAACTGGGGTATCACCTTTTTGTTTAACATATGGGGTTGAGGCAGTATTACCTACAGAAGTTGCTATTCCTACAACAAAAAGAGAAGCTTGGGAAAAGAATCTTAGTGCTGATATGATTCTAGACAAACTTGATGAGGTAGAAGAGAAGATAGAAAAGGCACTACAACATATGGAAAACTACCATCGCAGATTAGCTCGTGAATATAATAAACGAGTAAAGAAGCGTGAATTCCAAGTTGGAGATTTAGTTCTGCGAGAAACACCATAATATCAGCGAGAAAATGGAGGAAAATTAGCAAAAAAAATGGGATGGGCCATATATAATCAAAGAAATAGTTGGGCTGGAGCATATAAATTAATGGATCCGAAGGAAGAGACATGGGTCAAAGACTTGGCAGACCATGGGATAGACAATATCTAAGAAAATATTTTCAATAAAGGTTTGAAAGACTAGAATGAAATTACGCAAGAAAAGAATTGGCTAAGAACAAATGAATATAAAAGTTATTTTCCGCAATAATTTGCGAGATAATTAATTTTTTTTTAATGCAAATGCATAAGACGGGCGCAAATTGCCTAAAAATATATAAGAAAGGGACGAACTTTTATGGCGTACACCTTAGTTCGCGGATTCTATTTCGTAAGAGGCAATGTCCTTAAAGTGCGTCATAAGGGGGGTATCTCTTTGCATGGATATGGGAAAGGATATACCGCTGCTGGAACCTAGTCATGGAGATTTGGGATTATAGAAAATCCATCCGGGAGAGATAACTTGGATTCCCAATTATATAAGGTTATACCCTGGTTGGGCGTCCGAGAGTTTCTCCTAAGGAATGCAACGTATGATCAAGGCGCCGAGGTACACGGTTGAGCTGTGGGTGCCCGGGATGGATGAACCTACCCTGGCCATCCATGGCAAGTCTTGGCTTACGATGTGTTCGGCCCGAAGAAAACCCCACTTAGGGTGCAGTCTTGTAACTATAAGCCATATAAGGCATAAAGGAAAAGGCTGCGAAAACAACTGGTTGTTGGAAGAACCGGATGGGAAAGTGCTAGTCTTGTATGGCCGATGTATAATCCTTGAAGGGGCAACCAGGGGGGGAGATAAGGGCGATACCCTCCATTAGGGAGTTGTGTATCAAAAAAGACGGCAATGTCATGGGGATTTATATTCGCAAGAGTATTTAGGCCCATCATATTGTCGCGTGACAGATGCAGCAATGTCATGGGACTTTATATTCGCAAGAGTAATTAGGCCCATCATATTGCCGCGTGACTGGCCAAAAAGCCTAAAGAAAAATGTTAAGATGAGATCAATGGGTTTTTGCGATAAGATCAAAAGATGAGATAAATGAAATCAAATAATAAGAGGATATAAATCGCAAATACGTCCTGCGATTTCATCGCAAAGACGGCAATGTCATAAGTCTTAAAAAGCAAAGAGAGATTAATCTCACAAGATGGCTTAGATTTATCATATTGTCGCAGAAATTAAAATTAAAGGATAAGGCAAGATCAATGGATTATTACATATAAAAGTAAGAATGTCCTGCGATCTTGTCGCATAAAAGTGGCAAAATAAGACCTTTAACTAGGAAGGCAAAATAAGACCACAAGAAAAGTTATATCTGCGAAGCATATAACAAATTCTTCGAAGAAATATTTGCGATAATTCATTTATCATATTACAGATTGATAAAAAGAGGCAAGTATGGGATTTCTTACAAGGATGACAAATAAAATACTTCACAAGGAAGATTATGAGGGGCAAATATGGGGAATATAAAACAATATTTCATTATCTTCCTTGAGAAGAATCAAAATAATAAAAAAGAAGGAAGATAATAAAGTTACAAGAGTTTATGAAGATTGGATTCAGAATTAATAAAAGTATATAAATCAGGATAAGTGATTGAGTTACAAAAACTTCAATGTTTCGCAAAAGGAGCAGGAAGAAGAAAGATTCGGAAATTACAATCATTCGAAGAACAGGGAGAAGAACAAGAAATATTTCGCAGAAATACATGATAAGAATATTCTTCTCTAAATTCATCATTCTTGTTCACCACTATTATCTTCACCAGCATCATCTTTTTCAGTTTGAGTTTTTCCATCACCAGCGATTGTTTCATGAGGAGGGATTTTGTTCTTCATGAGGAGGATTTTTTTCTTCATGAGGAGGATTTTGTTCTTCTGCTTCATTAAGAGGATTTCCTTCGTTCTCAGGTGGACTTTGTTCATTTTCAGAAAAATCTTCTTCATTGCTTGAATAATTTAGGTCTTCATCTATGGGATGAGGAACTTCGTCATCATCTATCTCCAAGGGTTTGATCTTCATAGGAGGTAAAGAATGAGAGAATAGAACATTATTTATGAAAACCTCAGCGCCTAAATGAGCCTTGCGGAGGCAATTCTTTTCCCGATTTCTGATCTCTATATCTTTGAAATACTCAAGATAGTCAAATCTTCTCAATGCTCTGTTGTGAGAATTGGAAAGCGCGGTATTCTTTTTGCGAAGTTTGGCTAACCTCGTAGACAGATCAGAAATTGAAGCTTGAAGATGCTTCTCAGATTCTGCGAGAGGAAAATTGCATATTAGATGGAATTTTCGCGAAAAATAAAATGAGAAAATACAATGAATTAATTAATATATGAGGCAGTCAAAATGACTACCTTCCTTTTGCGAAGATAAAGTGTGAATTATATTAAAGAAGCAACTCTTCCATCGGTTCATGGCATCATCAAAATTATCCCCAACCTTACCTTTTAAACGAGATTTTATACTTTTGTCACAATTGCGAAGATAAACATTTTCTTCCTTCAATCGAGTATAATCATCTTTGAGATTGTTGACTTTTACACTTAGAGATAACCTACCCTTTATAAGCTTCTCTTGTTCAGCAGCAGATGATTCAGTTATCTTTTTAAGTTCATCTTTCAGTACACGAAGGGATTGCTCTTGGTCCTTACACAACTTTTGTAGATTGTCTAATTGCTGTGAATAAATCTTTGTTGTATCCACAAAACTACGTTTCTCTTGGGATAAAACTTTGTTTTCATCTGATAAAGATTCCACCCTCAAGTTAATTTGGTTTAGCGAATATAAAAGTTGGGTGGCATCATTATTTAGACGATCTCGTTCATGAATTAGTTGATCTCGTTCATGAATTAGATGGTTGTTCTCATTCTTAAGATTATTTATCTCGTCAATTGAGTATGTGTGAAGAACATTCAATTTATCAAATTGATTCTTCCAAGATTCTTTCCCAATACGGGCCTCATCAGCGATTGTTTCCCACTCAAGTATCTTCATTAGTTGGTTATGTTTTGAAGCTAAATATGCATCAACAAATAAATAAAGGAAAATTGAGTACATAAAAAAGCAAATATTTACAGAGGAAAAAAGCAGAAGCAAGAAGGTTATACCTTTTAGATCATCATTTCTGCTGCGAAGAATTTCACAGTCTAATTCAGAATTGTGAAGCTTATGATTGAGAAGTTCACACTCCAAAGTTTTTGCTTGAAGATTCTTCTTTAAAGTTTCAACCTCATCTTCTAAGGCAGTTAACGAAGATGAAGAACCGCAAGACCCAAGATGTTTGCTTAGAATCATATAAACATCCTGTCTCGCAGGATCTGAAGAAGATTTCATAGCATCGTTTAAAACTTCAGATAATATTTGAAAAGCAGCTTCAACCCCTATTGCTATTTCTTGGGAAGAAGGAAGAGAAGTAGAGGAAGAAGTTTTGGCGATAGTAAGAATGGAAGAAGGAATTTGATTGGTCGCAGTTACATTTTCATTCACCGCAACATCATCCACCGCAGCTTCCTTAATTGAAGCTTCGTTTACCATAGTTTCATTATCTACGACTTCATTCACCGTAGCCTCATTAACTGTCGTTTCATTTACTATAGTTTCATTCACCGCAGTTTCATTCGTCACATATTTATTTCCAACTATCATAGATTCATCCATCGCAGTTTTTAAAATGTTGGGATTATCAGAGATAGGAATATTAGTATCAATAACTTTAGTAGGGGTTGAGGAAGAAGTAATATGGGTATTGAAATTCGCGCAAGGAGAAGAAGAAGATTTATCTTGCGACGGAATAGGTTTTGCAGGTAAAAATTCAAGAATATCCACTTCATCTGAAAGAGCTTTAACTTGACGAGAACGCTTAAGAGGTTTGGAAATATTCCCTTCATTCTGCGAATAATAATGTAGATAAGAAACAGAGGCAACAATATTGTTATTTCAAAGGAATAGATGTTTCTTACTACCTTATCATCCTCAGATCTTTTCGTCTTCCCAACACGCCTTTTCTGAGAACCCTTAGGGTTAGGGTTTTTGATAGTAACTTTAATCTGAGAAGTGGTGTTCTTGAAAAAGATGATAAAATATGGGGAATATGAAGAAAATGGGGCGATAAAGATAACATAACATGAACAAAATAAGATTCAAGATAAGAACATACCTTTGATCCTCCATTAGAGAAGCAGCAGGAAGGATACCAGGAGAGAAAAAAGCTGCAGACAAGAAAAAGGAAAAGTTGAAGAAAAAGAGAAAGTGAAAGAAGAAAGAAATACTCTCGAGTGGGACATTATTTATAGATGAAGGATGGGTAACTGGGTTAATTGGTAAAGATTGACGCGTGTCGGTAGTAAAAGCGTAAAGTAGGGAACTTTGTCGGGTAAAAGATAAGGAGTTGCGGCAAATTAAAAAACTTAAATTCTCATGATCTTTATCTTCTTCGCAGAAAAGATATGAAAAGAGGCAAGATGTAGGGTCAGAATATTGTCACAACAATATTCCTGCGAAATAAACAACAGTACTGTGATACATCGGTAATAAACAACTGTTCTGCGATATTTCAATGATATCCTGCGAGACATCCAAAGATGACTTAAACAGTGACGTAATGATTGAAAACGACGGAAACACGAAGAAAGTGTGACATGTCTGCGATATATCAATAAATACTGCGAAAGATAAAGGCGGTGCTAACTGCGATTTATCGTGATTACTCAGATCAAAATTGAAGGGGATCTTAGCTGTAAATGAGCTGTCATGAGATGTCATGAGCTGTAATCCACTATGTAAATACCTATATAAAGGAGATGAATAGTTCCAGAGTGGAGGATGAATTTTTGAGTGCTAGGAAAGTTTTTAGGAGAGAGAAAATCTTTTATCAAGTGTTCTGTGTTCTTGATTTCTGTAATTCCTTAAGATCAAATTAATGAAAAAGTGTCTTTAACCTTCAAATTATGTCGTAAATATTGATAAATTCTTGAATAGGGTGTAGTGTGGGAATTCCTGCAACTACATAGAAAGTCTAAGATTATGAAGAAGTAACAAGCTACAACGACGACATCATCCTTCTACTGAGGTTAGTAATATTTGACTTGAACTATTTCATTCCTAACGTATCTTTCAAGTCGTGCTATATTGAAAACATAACTGCAAAGCTGTGAATGATTATACTCTAGTAGTAAGACATGATCACATGATCATAATGTTAAGGAATTAGAATATGAAGTATAACGCTTATCTTTTGAACTTTGTATATATGACATCGACATAATCGTATGAATGCTATTGTGATTATGTGTATGGGTAAAGGTGAAGATTTCATCCTAGGAAACAATGTTTACATATGTTTAAAGGAAGTACATTCATGAACTTGTTTTATGAATCAAAATGGAAATCGCTAGGATTATTGGTATTGTTATTCATTGCATATCTTTGGATTACCAATATGTGTGAGTTAGTAGAACCGATCATAACTTGTTATGTATCTTGGTATAACTAATCACAGTGCCCGACTTATAATTTGGTATGATTTTATTAGTGTAACCGATCCTAAGTAATCACTTGAGACGGTATGATCGATATTTTTAATTGGTGTGATCGATCCTAGTAATTGGTGTGACCGACCACAAAAGAGTTGTGTAATCGATCCTTGTAATTAATTGGTGTAACCGGTCTTAGTAATTGGTGTAACCGATCCTGGTAATTGGTGTAACCGATCCAAGTGACTTGTGTAACCGATCACAAGTAATACCATGAGTATATGGTAACCGGTCCTGGTAATTGAAGTAATCGATCCTGATAACTGATGTAACCGGTCTTGGTAACTTGTGTGTTCGATCACAAGCAAACCATATTGAGGTACAACCAATCCTTGTGTTTGGTAGAACCATTAACCCATGATAGTTATTTAATAATTTATAAATCACATAGTTGTCTTGGAATACAGATGAACCAATTTTAAACTTATTCGGAAGTGTGGTATAATCGATTCCAAGATTGTAAATATGAAAGAGGATTTACACGAACAAGGAGATCCCGGTCCGAAATAAATTAAGAATCTTTTAATTAAGGTTGTTAGTTTTATATGCTTTAATTACCAGTAATTAAATGCATATCTCTATAAAATAAAAATTAGTAATGTGGATTTACTAATTGGATATTTTCTATTGAGACATTTCGGAAAATATTGGACTAGGCATTTCGAAGAATTATGAAAACCAATTTGGGAATTTATTGCATATCTTGAGAATATTCGGTTTTGGAAATTCCTTGGTGTCCAAACATCCTTGGTCTATAAATACCCAAGTTTTCATTTCTAGCAAACTATCCTAAGATCCAGGCAAACTTCATCTTTTTGTTATTTCTGGTGGAGCCATCTATCCGGAAAGGAAAGTACCCTAATTAAGGGAAATCTCTTACCACCGCTCGTTTAAAGACTTCTATGGGATCAAGAAGCTCTGTGAGTACCGTTGGTGGGAAACTAGAAAATTGTAGTTTATTTTAGTTTTCGATTGATTTGATTGACTAACGGTCGTTGAACTTTGATTTCACCTAGTTTGTTTATTCTTGGGAATCTTCTCTTCTGATATAAGATTCACTCAAACTAGATCGAAGTGTGGACAAGATCTTTAGAACTGTTTGTAGATCTAAAGACATATTGTGATGATCCATTGTTAACATACTACGTTCTGTGTGTGATTGATCACAAGAGATTCTAGTGGTGTTGTGCAGGTGTTTATTGAAGATTAAAGAAAATTTGAAGACAAAGAAGATTTCTTATTTGGTTTCTATATCTTTGGGTGTGCACAAACCTTGATCAGTTGGGATCCAAATAGAATCTGATTTATTCGATTGATTAATTGCGTAAGATCGGCATCACCTTATAGTTTTTTTGTTAGAATCTATATTTATTGATTGCAAATCTAAACTCTGCTACTTCAGTAGTTACTGGATAGATTGATCTGACCAGGAAAAGGAGTTTATTTGTTAAACGGAAGAGCCTTTGCATATGACTTATCTTCATCTGAAAGAATCAAGAGTGTTGTTATCAAAAAGATTTGTTGTTCCTTTAATGTTTGGAATATGATCCAAAGGAATTGTTCCAATGCGTGCACTTATTGAATGTCGGAAGCGTAGGGATACTGAAGAAACTAAGTGAACTAGATTTAGTTGCTTTGTCTTAACTATACAAAGTTGGTTTATATTTTGTATAATGGCATAATTATGAGAGTATTCAATTCTGGACTAGGTCCCAGGGTTTTTCTACATTTGCGGTTTCCTCGTTAACAAATTCTTGCTTTGTTATTTACTTTTCCTTTCCGCAATTATAATTGTTGTTATAATTTAAAGTAATGACACAAACGTTAACTCCATATTACTTGATAGTGATCCTATAGACTTTGGTTAAGTCCGAACTTATTATCAAGTAATCACACTTTGATTGTTGTATTGCCTCGATCTCATATCAATAGATGATCACACAAAGTGTGAATACCGATTTGTCGTATTGTCTCGACTTTGTCCATAGACAATCACTTTCGGTAGAAGGACTTATAGGTGGATAAATTAAAGATTATGGTGTATTTGGGTACCCTCATCTTTTTAGGTTTCCCAGTTGCTAGAGTTCTCCCTTATATAGTCTTAAAATCAGGGTATGCAATCAATGTTACCTTGGTAACAAAGCATTCAATATTCACCATTATATGAGAATCTGATTAGACTCAAGCTAATATCTTTCAACTGTTAGATCAAACTTAGCTTGTTACACACAAATGAAAAGTAACTTCATTTAGATATAGGTAACCGTACCTAAATGTGTACACCTTTGTTAGATCAACACTAGTTAACTGAAGTTAGCCATATGAACACTTTCATATCATCCTTATTCATCTTAACCATAACTAGTTAAAATGACTCAAATGAAACTAGTTATAGAGTTGTTTAATTTTTTATTTTCTCATAGAAGTATACAAGACACAATTGAAGAAAAATCGATTTTGATTCACTCGAATTGATTCATGAACATTATAGCCACTTTTTACAAAATATTGCATTCCTTATTATATATAAATGTATTAGTTAATGAACAAACCGATTTTAGAATATAACCTACTTGAGTATGCAAACGGGTACGCATACCTAAGTAGTTGGACTTGGACTGTGTTCGCCAGTATGAAAACGGGTACGCATACTATCGTACACTTCCAAGTTTCAATTAAATACAGTACGCGTACAGGTACGCATACTATAGTACCCGGACTACAATTGACTTCGTGATGTAGGACATCCTTTAGATTTAGGATTAGTATTTTTATTATTATTGATAGAGCTTAATTAATTTAGAATAATATTTCTTATTTTTAGAATTATTTATTTTTAGTAATTATTTAATTCTAGAACATTATTTATTTTAGGGATTTCTTATTTTCCAAGTTTGAGTCTTAGAGTTATTTAAACAGGAGACAAGTCCTATGTAATATACACATTATTATAAATAAATATTGAGATTTCTCAACTATTCTCCAACTTTACTATCAAAATTCTTTATTCATGCTTCCGTTCTGCATTAAGTGGCATCTAGAGCTTCGGCTTACGGTCCTCTTATTCTTTTCATCTAAACTTCTTTACCCTTTCGTCACCTTTACTTATCGAGATCTCCCCATCTCTTCTTCCAAACCGTGTATATTACATATCAACTATCCTTTTATTTTTTAGCACAAAAAAAAAAAAAAAATCGTCTGCAAGTTTTCTACCAAACCCCAATACCGCCTTTTCCGTTTTGCTTTCTTGCGCCTCTTTCGCTTTCTTGTATTTTTATAATCATCTACCCACTTCTTTACTGTTCCCCCTTATTCTTTAGTTAATTAAGTTGGGGTTTTACTTCTTCCAGTTTTCTGTTCTATTTCACCTAAGCCCCACTTATCTTTATCCACAACCATTAACCTAGGCCCACTACCTCATCAAGAATACAATCACGTCAAGTCTCTTTGACCTACCCAATACCGATCATATACACTGTCAACCAAAACTTTGCTTAGTTTATCATGTTTAATATTAATAACGTATTTCTTGAAATTGCAGAATCTCAAGCAGCGACTCAGCGTCAACTTGAGATAATCTCAACAAATTTGGCTGCTTTTTCCTTAAAATGGAATGATGTTCCTAGACCTATTTACAATGATGCTTGTCAACTTCATAACGTTGAAGCGGATGTAAATTGTCATGTCTCTTATGAACAAAAACAAGTTATTCACCCCAACAGTGACGAAGAAGTTTCGCCAATATCAACACCGAAAACACCGGAGACACCATCTTCTTGTAAGTCGCCTAATTCCATTGTTCTTGAAAATCAAAAGCTATGCGAAAATATTTTCGTGAGTCAAAAGTATTGTGACATAATTACTACTCCAATTGTTACCAATGTCGACATCAACTTTTGTGTTCAATAATCAATTTTATGGTATTCTACTCTACGATCATCAACTTACTCAAAGTATATTATTTGTTGGAGAGTAACCAAAGGGGTTTGGTCGTTTACAATATAAATAATAAAAGTGAACTCAAGATATGTAAACAATGACTTCTTTTCAAGATGGCGGACATGATGTAGTACATGTTTTGGATAATTTAATCACAACTAAAGTATTTCTCAATTAATTGTCTAATTAAGCACAACTAATCTAAAGATCAAATTCTTTTCAAGATGGCAATGGGGCATACTGATGTGAAAAAGGACATCCGTTAGATTTAGGATTAGTATTTTTATTATTATTGATAGAGCTTAATTAATTTAGAATAATATTTTTAGAATTACTTATTTTTAGTAATTATTTAATTCTAGAACATTATTTATTTTAGTGATTTCTTATTTTCCAAGTTTGAGTCTTAGAGTTATTTAAATAGGAGACAAGTCCTACGTAATATACACATTATTATAAATCAATATTGAGATTTCTCAACTATTCTCCAACTTTACTATCAAAATTCTTTATTCACGCTTCCGTTCTGCATATCAAAATTCTTTATTCACGCTTCCGTTCTGCATTACTTCGCCAGTATGCGTACAAGTACGCATACTCTAGCTCCCGGACTTTACCTGACCTCGCTAGTACACATACGGGTGTGCATACTACATTCCGTTCTTGGATCAACACATATGAAAGTACACATACTGTTCTCATAATCCAATTATGGTTAAGTGTTCTAAACTCCCATTTAAATTATTGAAACATTCTTAGAAGAAGGCAATAGCTGTCTCACACAAACTATTAACTTCAAAGCAATTTTAAACTGATCGAATGATCAATACGAAACATTCTGATTCTACATCAAATTACTGTCTCACACAAATCATGTAAGATGTTACAAGGCGATTTTCACATGATCATCTTTTAAATTTCGTCAAGAATATAAGATGATTTTGGTAAATCGAAAGTTTTTCAACACATATTTCGACAAATATATAAGTGAGTTAAACTCAGCTCGAAATATGAAATATGTATAATTGAAGTCTATATAGCTATACGACATTTGTCTCAAATAGGAGATAGATTTGATATACTTTTGAGTGATAAATGAGTTCAAGTCTCCACATACCTTTTGTTGATGAAGTTCCACAAGTTCCCCTTAGTAGTTCTTTATCTTCAATCGATGAACACCGTGAAATCTAATGCTCAACTATACTTTCTATCCTAATCCGAGACTTAGCTATAAGTAGACTAAAAAAAAATCAAGACTTATAGTTTTGGCAACTAAAATTGACAATAATCTTGAGATAGCAACGCTTGCGAGTTTGACCGAGCAGTGCTCTAACAATTCTTTTATGTTTTGGTTGTACCTTACTGCTAAAATTTTTATTAGTTGGCAACTTGCATTACAATATTTTTGTAGATAAGCTTTTATTGAATGAAATTCAGTGATGGTGGCTCTACTGAATAACAACTATCATATGCAAAAAAAGGTAGCTGATAGGAGGAGTAGATTTAGCACATTTGATACCATGTACAAGTTTTGAATTTCTAAGTGTTTAATGTAGGATGATAACGCCTCTATGCAAATGATACAAAGATATGAGACATGGGATCCCCTTGTCTTAGCCATCTTTCAGGATGAAAGTTTCCCATTGGAATACCATTGAGAATGATTGAGTAACCGACAAAACTTAGGCAATTCATAATGAGTCTTATCCATTTCGAATGGAATCCCAACTTGGACACGTCTTTGGACAAAAAAAAAACATTCTAGCCAGGCATATGCCTTAGACATGTCCAATTTAATCGATGCATATCCCACTTTCCCTTTCTTTTTTTATTTAATGGAATTAATAAGTTCATGAGCTAATATTACATTATCAACAATCTGTCTCTTTTGGACAAATGCATTTTCATTTGGAGAGATCAATTTATCCATTAAAGGCTTTATCCTGTTAGAAATAACTTTAGAAATCACTTTACAAACTTGAATAATCCAATAGGTCTACATTGATCAACAGAATCAGCCATTGCGTTTTTAGGAATCAAAGCAATGTTGGTATGATTGAATTGAGTTAAGATATGCTCGGATTCAAAGAATTGTTTAACCATTTGTGTGACCCTTTTCAGTACCACACATCCCAATGGGTTTGGTAAAATAATTCAGTAAACCCATGGGGTCCGGGGGCCTTCTTTACCCCTATTTGGAAAACAAGGACTTTGATTTCGTCATCCCAAATTAGTGACATCAGACTTTGATTTCCGTAGACAACATACTCCGATGTGTAAGGTGTCGTTTGTGCCAACACACTTTACACTATACCCTTACGTTAGGCTCACTAGAAATAAGATGCAATAAGAATTTTAAGTCTGGACTCATTTTAACCCACTCAGATAGATGATTATGGGACTTAGCATTAGGTCATAGCCTTTTGAATCATAAAACATAAAATCTAGAGCTCAAATGCTCGAGATACTACCAAAAATAAATGGTGGTGGTGTGGGGTGTAGGGGATTAAAATAGGCCCAAAAGTATGAGTATCTCAAGGTTTTGGAAGAATTTCATCAACTCAAAATCTTATTTTTCCTTTTGCTGTCCATCATACTTTTTAGCACTATTTCCCGAGACTATAACCCATATGAACAATTTGGAGCAAAGGGCATACAAATTTCCCAATTTGTGGAAAGGTCCGGTTACAGTTAGAATCTGCAACAAGGTGACAACCATGTGTGAGTCTAACTCATTACAATCCACTGAGTTATAAAAACTGATTCATACCAAACCTGCCCTCCCTAGTTAGTTAGGTTAACTGCTCTGGTTAGGTTAGATTCAAATGGGTTTGGATAGTATACCCGGATAGGAAAGAGATCGATAGGAAATGGGTAGAAGTCAGGTTATCTTCCCTCGCTCTAATAGTTTCAGTTTCAGTTTCTCCCTCTTCTTCATGTAACTTTGCAGAGATGGATATGAATTCCTCCAATCCAGAACGTATAGGTATGTATGTCCATCTAATTTTTCATTTATATGAGATAGTAGGGTGATTGTAATAGGACTTCTTTTGTGTTTGAAACCCTAACCCTCTTCTTACTGTTTAAAACCCCTAATTCCCGTGCTTTTCCTTTACACATAATTGGGTTCATGGTTGAATATGAGGGAAATGACCTTTAGCTCGTTATGTTTGTCTTTCTATCTTTGTTTGTGGTGTCACCCTGGTATGTGATCGAATATGGTTTTGTATATATTTTTGAGAATGGGATTTTGTTTATATAGGGTTTCAGTATAACTTGGTACTTAAATTAAGAAAATTGATTTTGGTACTTAGTATTTGTATGTGAATATGGTTTGATAAACATGATTTTGTTCAGGTGATTTAAATATTTTGAAGAACATTTGATTGCTAATACCATATTGATCTAATTTATAATGGAAAATGAAAATTTCTCATTATGTGTTTATATTTTAGAACAAGAATCATGGTTTTACTTTAATATGGAACATAATTAACATCAAGTTCGATTTGGTGAATGGGATGATGTTGAACGTTATTTATGTGGATTTACAAAGGTCTAACATAATAGATACCCAGTGAAGAATTTTATTGAGATAAGGAAACAGAAGTACTTAGAGGCAGTTGATACTCAAATACAGAGCAAAAGCTATCGAGATACTGGTTAAGGATCAGAAGGTTTTCGCTTCTTTTAACGAAAACTAAGAGGTTTTTAAACAGATTGCTCAATTGCTCACACTAGAAAACTTTAGGTATATTTTTGTTGTTGTTGTTGAATTTGAATTTTGTTTCCATTGAGTGATTTGGATTATTTTTTTGTTACAAGCATTGTAAGATTTGAATACGTGTTCGGTTTAATGTGCATTTGTATGACAGGCAGAATGAGTATCTTTCCAAGCACAGGGACACTAAATCAGGTCGTAACATAATGCT
The DNA here is from genome assembly GCA_023529315.1 of Papaver bracteatum. Classification (NCBI taxonomy): domain Eukaryota; kingdom Viridiplantae; phylum Streptophyta; class Magnoliopsida; order Ranunculales; family Papaveraceae; genus Papaver; species Papaver bracteatum. The sequence continues at coordinate 32,727 of JAJJWX010004301.1, forward strand.
AATGGAAGTTAAAAAACTTATTGAAGCAAATTCTTTTTTCGGAGACAAGCTTGCATTCTCGCCCTTCAAAACTCAGGACTCCGTGACTTAATAAGCCAGTGGTTACTCTTGTTGTGTTACTTTATTTTATTTTTCTCTTGCTATGTATATACATATTTGTGTGTGTGTGTGTGGATTTAATTATCTTCATGTTACGTCTTTCATTAACGTTTATTGGAGAAGCATGAGATCAATTGTAAAAAGATGGTTTATTAAGATTTAGCGAATTTCACTCCGAAAATAACTTCATCATGTTTTTAAAGGTATTCCAATAATGAGAGCACAAGGTCAAATGCATTGCTTCCCTGCAATGGCATGTTACATGCTGAGATAGTCCATCCTGACTTCAAATCACACTTCACTGATCATACTTGTGCTCCTAATGATGGAGCTTGTGATCCTCCTCCTACGAACAATCCTCTCATGGGACCCATTCATAAAGCCGGTGCATTTTCTCTTATTGGTGCTCATAGTGTAAGTAAATTTAACTTCTTATCGTGTATCCATATTAACTGGTTTCCAGTAGAAGTTCCCCATTTAGCCAGCTATATATATTTGCCTAATTATTTTTGTATATAATTTCCTTACATTATAAGTTCTATATTTTGCATCCATTCCAACCTGTTGTATCTCCATCTGCAAGTGCTATTGCAGACTGGATGAGTACTAGCCCTTCGTTACCACTTAACACACTGGGTAATGCCAGTAGGCCCCCTGGTCTTGTTAAATCACAGTAATGTTATGCCCTTCGTTTTTGCTAAGATAGTAAAAGTACTAACCCTTAGTTTCATACAATGTTATTCCCAATCAAATTTCACTTTCAGAGGAATTACTGCGTAAGGGTTTGAAAAAATGGCTAAAAAAATTCAGAACTGTTTTGCATCAAGTAGCAGGTACACCACAGAGAGTGTGGGTCCTTTTAACTTTTGTCTTCATTATCGAGACGATGTTCCCCCCAAAGAAAATCAAAGTAATAGGTGCTACTCATGAACAGGTAAGTTTTGTGCCAATAACATAATTGTTCTTCAGTTGTATGAGTATTGGAAGTTGGAACCAGTTTTCCAATTTTTGATTTGTTGATGTATGCATATGACATCTTATTCTTATTGTCTCTAGTTGTGTGTTCAATTATGGATTTCCTTCGATCCTTCCAAATAGAAAAAATGTCCATGACATCCAAACATGGCAAGGTATGCTCCACATGTTTTGAACATTTATTTTTATCCAGGTTGTTGAAATAGGTGTTGTGAGTGTTACCGGCAAGAATATGAAGAATTTTCATAATCCAATAAGAGTTGTATAAAGTGTGCGATTCTTTAGGAAATCATGTCATGATTTTAGATCTTATACTTCTGTTGTTCCTTCTTTGTGCATGTCTGGCTGTCCAAGACTTTGAGTGTTTTTGTTTTGTATTTATTTACCTTAAGGAATTCTAAAATCTGGCATATACAATTGAAAAATTTCTCTTTGCAAGTAATTGAGTTGGTACATAGTTCATAAGCAGGAGAATAGGTGAAGTGAGAAAGGAACTGCAACATTATAATAAGATGAATGTATTCACATGTTAAAATCTCAATGACACGACTATCTAAGGTTCTTGAATAAAGAGTGATGTGGGGATGTGATAGATATGTTTTCGTTTCTATTAAAAAAAGAAGGCTCGTTAGAGAGACCACCCATGAATAGATCAATAGTAAGAGCACCCTGCAAAATGGTGTGAAATACTAAAAACTTGATTAGTGGTCAAAACAAATTCAAGAGAATTTTATATGCGAAATGATGTGAAATGCTAATAACTTAATTTTTTTTATCTTGTGGAACTCCAGTTGAATTCTATTTCTGGCTTTACATCTTTGAATGAAAAGATCCTAGGGTTAGAATATGGAACAATCACATGTCAAAATAAAATTTCTTTAGAATTGTCTGTATCTATTTCTCAGCTTTTGTACATCTTACTATCTGGTTTAGAATTCTCTCCCTCTATGTTTTTCGTTTTCCTTCTTTTTGACTGGTTCTCTTCTGGTGTTGAATCTTCAGTATGGATTTGTGGGGATCATCGCCGGCACAACCATAATGGTCACACAACGGTAACTGTCAAATGGTTATCCCTTCAGCTTCGATATTTTGTGTTGAAAAAGGTCGACTTATCAATTATTGGTGAGATTGAGATGATTGAGAAAATATACAATATACGTATTTCAAATTGTAATCTTTCAAATTGTAATCTTTACTATGAACTTTTCAAGTGTATTTTCAATATGAGAAGTGAAAAACTATGGAGAGTATCATTATCAACAAAGTACGGCATAACGCCATGTAACTTTAGGAATAAAGAAAATTGTGTGCACATTATTCATTTAGACATGCATACTGCTACCTCAAACCAGGGTTCCATCACCTCCTTAATCTACCAGGTTACACAAATATACCTGCGAAGCAAAGACTTATTTCATTGGAACTTAAAACAATGTACCCGAAGTTTTTTTTGCTATGGACGGCTATGGGTACGTAGTAAAATTTATACTACCATCAAAGTGGGTTATCCATCATAATTTATAGTACCTCCAAAAATAAGGTACTAATTGAAATTTATACGACCATGTTATCGGATACCCAATTTAAATTTATAGGATTGCACTGATTTCCTTATTGAAGTGAACTTTCCCACAAAAAATATTCCCAATAAAGTCCACGATAGCTATTTATTTAGGTATAGCTCATTTCCCTATTTACCTAAAACTCAATAATCAACGAGTCGTTACATAAATGAAGAAGACTGAAGTTCCTTTTTTTTATGTAATCAATACATAACCAAGACTTCTGGAATTTTTTTTAACATCAAATGTACTTCATAAATAGTTGAACTCTTCCGAAATAAAGTACCTCTCTAAAACCGTAGCATAATATAAACTAGGTACTTCTTTTAGGAGGTCCGAAAATATTTATTGGGTACTTGTCCAATATGGTCAAATAATATAAATTGTGTATCTATTTAAGGGGTACCAAAATATTTATAGGATACATTTTTTAATAGGTCAAATAATATATATTGGGTGCCTCTTTAAGAAGGTACCAAAATAGTTATTGGGTACTTCTTTAACGGGGTAAAATAATATAAATCAGGTACCTATCTAACACGGTTGCATACTTCTTGGGTACTGATACATACACCAAATGTTTAGACATATTTGAATCGCTTAGAAAAAATGTTACAAATATCCTTAAAATGCTTATATTCTAGCCTATCATGTGGATGAAAATCCATGCTCGTCACGTTAGAGCCTTAGCTCAAGCTCTCACGACGAATTTAGGAAGGTCGTCTTGCGAGTTGAAAGAGGAGGGATGTCCCACACTAAACAATGACACCTACAAAATGGGTTCAGAAATAAAATGAGAGTTCCATAAAAAAGATAGACAAAGGAAAAAATCTTAACTGTTTCCATTTGATTGCATTAAGTGGCCAGAATCATCCATATGATGATCCATACGTGGAGCACTTGTAGGAGTCCTTCAATGCGGCCTTAACAATGGAATACAGAAGTTACAAACATGGCATTTAACTAGATTGTACAAGCGTTCATATTTTACTACAATTTTTTTGCTAAGATGGTAGAATTGCAAATTATAACCACATTGTGTCAATCATAGTAACATCAGTGTTATCTTGATTCTCCCCATCTGCATCAAGACTACTTCTCCGTATTAATGCCAGAATAGTTGGATCTACGCCTTTCTCCTTCAACATCATAGCAAAATTTGGATCCAAGCCCTTATTTTGGAGTAGATTAGCCAGCTCAACATCACCTTCTCTATCTTTCCTTTTCAAGATTGCCGCAACTCTAGAATCGGTCAGTTTTGTTGAATGTTGTGAGCCAAATTCAGATCCAGTGCTTGTTGGTCAGTTTTGTTTAATGTTGTGAGCCAAATTCAGATCCATTGCTTGTTGATTTGCTAAAGTTGATGTACTTGACTCACATCCTTGGCTTTCCAGACCACCACTGGAGCAAACAACAAAAGAGATGCTGCGTTCAAGTTGCTTATCAGCTAGTCATTCCATCTTCAAAATCCTGGACAATGAACTGCTACGTAATGCCAAACTTAGCCTTCCACTGTCGACGCTCTTATAACTATTAATCCCCTCATGAGAACAAGAAGTGCCGCCCAGAACAACATTATTCCAGTTACTACTGTCAGAACAATATTATTCCAGTTACTACTATCGAATGTGCAGTGTGATATACTCATACAAGTAGCCTCCATGCCATTAGAAAGGTTACCTGATTCAACACTATTATTATGTTTTGCACTTGAGCCACAACCTTCAAAAGAGATAGAAGAGCTATTTTGTCCTTCGTAGAAATCCCTTTCTTAAACGTATTACTTAACTCTGTAAGACGTCTCTCCTTGCAGCCGATGGACTCATAACTGATACATGACGAGGAGGAACAACGGCAAATAACAGGACAGAGGCTACTACTCCATAACTAATACAGTGTCCCAAATACTTGAAATCAATAACAACTAAAGTATGAAAACAATACAAATCACGAAGCTCATCCATATCTGTAATTAAGTACAACATGAACACTTCAATTGAGTGAGAAACCAGTAATGCATCCCAAAGAAAATGAGAAAAATGGAAGATGTTCTAGCAACAAAAAGTGTTGTAGCACGACTCTTTAAAATATCAAACATAAACAAGCATGTCCCCAAGTTCCAATATATAAGGTAAAGCAAGATACCATTAAATTATGTCCCTGAAGATAAAAATACACGCACACAGGAATGTGTTATACAAAAGGGCATGCCAAGAACAACTATAGCAGCAGGAGTAACGGCCCCCAACCAATTTGACTCCTTAGAAGTCAAACCATACAAGATGGAGTATACAAGAAGCACGAGCAGTGATCCAAGATAAATAAGTCCAAGACGAAAATCCATAAAAAATTACACCATGTCAACAAAATGGAAGGTGACATAACTGTGAACATGTATATCAGATTACAAGTCAATGAGAAGTGTTGAAAAACTACACTTCCACACATCATGTAATGTTATAGTATGACAAAGAAGTTCTGATGAAGTCCCTAAACTAAGTAATCAAAATACTAAAAGCAACAAAAGAGCATCAGATCCCGAGAAAAAGGTGAATCCAATTGCAAAAATAGAATACAACGGGAAAACAAAGATACCACGACAACAAACAAAAATGATGACCTATGAAGAACAGAGGGCATGGACTTGCCTACTGGATTGTCACAGATATAACTCATTCGGATCATGTGGTCCTGCTAAGCAAGAAATAGGTCTTACTTCAATACAATCAGAATAAGCAAATTTCACGCTACAGCCCAATACATGCCCATACATTCACAGGTTACTAAGCATGTCAGTCTCCTGGAACTGACAAGCCAATTTACCCTATTATAGCTTCACCAGAATCACGGCTAGCTCAATCTCCCTTGATCATTCCCTGCAACCAATTCATGCATAATCCAGATAAACCACTTAATTGTGCATCACTCTAACACAGCTTCACTTATTGGCTTTTTAAATCAATTCCCAGCCACTACCAAATCAAATCCAACAACACCATTCATTCAACTTCCTGCATTTCCATACACCATACTCGGGGTATCTCTTTCCATAGTTTAGCTCAAACACAAGTTCTCCCATGCATCTTATAAACTCGGCAGCGATACATCTCTTCATTTGAAACCAACCACACCCACTGTAAGCTACAAACTTCAATTCAAACCAATATACTCAGCTTTAACAGTTTGCAACTTAGATCAAACCATCAATCATGCACACAACCATTGCGCATTACAAACCCAAGCCAATACCCTATGTAGCAACATCAAACCCATCTTTAACTGCAACATCATCCACAACAGTTACAAGCCACCACATCTTCCATAACCCATTGAAATGCAATTCACAGACCCAACCAATTTCTCACCACCTACTTATCCAATGCAAACCATTCAATTCCATACAAACTATGTCAAACTCAACCACTTCAGAAATTTTTTGTTTCTTCCCCCATTCCAACACCACCAGCATATTCTCAACACTGAAATATCGTTCAATTCACTGCACACAACCACAACATATTCGAATCACGAATCACCTGGTACAACAACACCATCTCATCCCTGTTTTACCATACCACCACATAACCCATTAGTTTCACAGTGACCACCTGCAATCCCAACTCAGATTGATGACTTCAAATTCTATTTCAACTCTCACCCATTCTTCCATAGTTCATCACAGATTCTATATCTTGTCACCAGCAGCACAATCTGCTCATGGTTAATTTCATTACCATTATCAGACTCCAACCAAACCCTATTTCTTCTGCTCTTCAATTAACCTAACCAACAACAACTCAATCAACCCGTTACAGATTCATTTTACCCTTAACTGCAACCCAAATATTGTCTCAATCTCCTCCATTTATGACGAACAATCACCAGAACTTATATCTCCGGCCTTCTCATCACTATCTCCTTGAATTTAATCATCTGCAACTTCCCATGAAAATCAACATCCTCTCGATCTTGTTACAGCAGTTACAGACTCAAACCCATCTCATTCACAACTTCATAATCATTTCCCTCATCTTCAACCATGAACCCAATTATGTGTAAAGGAAAAGCACGGGAATTAGGGGTTTTAAACAGTAAGAAGAGGGTTAGGGTTTCAAACACAAAATAAGTCCTATTACAATCACCCTACTATCTCATATAAATGAATAATTAGATGGACATACATACCTATACGTTCTGGATTGGAGGAATTCATATCCATCTCTGCAAAGTTACATGAAGAAGAGGGAGAAACTGAAACTATTAGAGGGAGGGAATATAACCTGACTTCTACCCATTTCCTATCGATCTCTTTCCTATCCGGGTATACTATCCAAACCCATTTGAATCTAACCTAACCAGAGCAGTTAACCTAACTAACTAGGGAGGGCAGGTTTGGTATGAATCAGTTTTTATAACTCAGTGGATTGTACTGAGTTAGACTCGCACATGGTTGTCACCTTGTTGCAGAGTCTAACTGTAACCGGACCTTTCCACAAAATGGGCAATTTGTATGCCCTTTGCTCAAAAATTTGTATTGCATTTCGAAAAACTAAACTAAACTATATTTATTATAGATTCTATTGATATAAGAAAATTAGATTTTCACTTAAAACCATGGATGAATTTTAACTAATCTTAATGCCAGGGCTAAATGAAGAATGCTATAAGTAATTTTGGCGTTTTTAGGGGCCACTCCAAAGGATTTATGGGCCAACAATAAAACAAAATAGGATCACCCAAACCTAAATTGAATCACCCCTTATCCTATTTTTTTCGTAATGGAAAAATTTCCCTTCAATAATCGGTAGTTAAACATGAAATCGGTAGTTAAAGACATTTAGTTATTGTTAGCCATTTTTTTTTTCTTCGCGAATTTTGGTTCTACCATAATCGGTAGATAAAAATCTATTTTTATCTACCGATTATGGATGATGTTCTTGGATTTACACTAGCAGAAATATAATCGGTAGATACTAATCTACTTTACCTACCGATTATGGTTGATGTTCTTAAGAAACGAAGAACATCAACCATAATCGATAGGTAAAATAGATAGTTATCTACCGATTATGCTTCTGCTAGTGTAGTTCCAAGAACATCATCCATAATCGGTAGATAATATAGATTTTTATCTACCGATTATGGTAGAACCAAAATTCGCGAAGATTGTTTTTTTTTTTTGGCTAACAATAACTAAATGTAAAGTAACTACCGAATTAATGTTTAACTACCGATTATTGAAGGACAATTTTTCCATTACGAAAAAAATAAGATAAGGGGTGACTCAATTTAGGTTTGGGTGACCCTATTTTGTTTTATTGTTGGCCACTAAATCCTTTGGAGTGGCCCCTAAAAACGCTCGGATAAGTAATACCTAATATTTGGTTTAAAGGAGGACTCTGGTTGGAAAAACCTAGAGCGTCCTTGATAATTATACTTTCGCAAGCAATATTAGTTTGTAGGTGTTATTTTGTGAGCGGGGCATTTGGGGCAAGCATTAGTTTTGTTTTCTTTTTCTTAATAAATTCTCAAGGTACACACATCACAGCCAAACAAGTCTGTAGCTCCCAACTCATCAAGGATATGGTGAGTGTTTGGATGCCGGATGCAGAAGTTAATTCCAAAAATAAGAACTAAAAAATAATAATATTGCTTCCTAAAAGGTTACTTTTGGGAGAAATTTTCTAAATAAAAACTAAAAGGTAGCATATTTGTAACTAATATTTTGGAGATATGTTATAAAAATTTACATACTCACCAAAAATGAGTACATTTCGAAATATATAACTTTGTTGCCTACTATTTTGAAAATCAAACACCGCGAATTTTTCAAACATTTAAATTAAAATGGGTAGATGGTGAGAGTTAATATTTCAGAATATGTTCATTTTTGTTGGTACGTAAAAATTAATTTGTAAGATGAATATATATCCCAAAAATATTAATTTTTATCATCATTTAGGTTGTATTAAGAAAAATGTCTCCCAGAATATGAGATAGTGCGAAGAAATCCCTTTCTTTTTGCTTATAGAAATTATTTTTTATTTGTTTACCTGGACTAATTTTTGATTTTTCACCTTTAAAAGTTGAAATATAAGTGGTATTCAATAGGAAAGTAATGTTTTACGTACTGCTATTTGATAGCGCTGATCAATGAGATATTGCTCAATCTCAATCAAGAAATTTGAAAATCGATGGAAAACATGTCAGTTTTTGCATGATTGCTAAAGTGGGGACCGGTATTAGCAGGGGGTACCGTTTCATATGAGATAAAAGAGTTATATCCGATTCTGGCCGTCAGATCGGATATAACTCATATGAAACGGTACCCCATGCTAAACTCCCATTTAAATTATTGAAACATTCTTAGAAGAAGACAATAGATGTCTCACACAAACTATTAACTTCAAAGAAATTTTAAACTGATCGAATGATCAATACGAAACATTATGAGTCTACATCAAATTACTGTCTCACACAAATCATGTAAGATGTTACAAGGCGATTTTCACATGATCATCTTTTGAATTTCGTCAAGAATATAAGATGAACTTGGTAAATCGAAAGCTTATCAACACATATTTCGAGAAATATATAAGCGAGTTAAACTCAGCTAGAAATATCAAATGTGTATAATTGAAGTATATATAGCTATAAGACATTTGTCTCAAATAGGAGATAGAGTAGATAGACTTTTGAGTGATAAATAAGTTCAAGTCTCCACATACCATTTGTTGATGAAGTTCCAAAAGTTCCCCTTAGTAGTTATTCATCTTCAATCGATGAACACCGTGAAGTCTAATGCTCAACTATACTTTCTGTCCTAATCCGAGACTTAGCTATAAGTAGACTACAAATTAAGACTTATAGTTTTGGCAACTAAAATTGACAATAAGCTTGAGATAGCAACGCTTGCGAGTTTGACCGAGCAGTTCTCTAACAATTCTTTTATGTTTTGGTTGTACCTTATTGCTAAAAAAATATTCCAGGCTTTTCAAAATTTATTAGTTGGCAACTTGCATTACAATATTTTTGTAGATAGGCTTTTATTGAATGAAATTCAGGGATGGTGGCTCTAGTGAATAACAACTATCATATGCAAAAAAATGTTGCTGATAGGAGGAGTAGATTTAGCACATTTGATACCATGTACAAGTTTTGAATTTCTAAGTGTTTAATGTAGGATGATAACGCCTCTATGCAAATGATACAAAGATATGAGACATGGGATCCCCTTGTCTTATCCATCTTTCAGGATGAAAGTTTCCCATTGGAATACCATTGAGAATGATTGAGTAACCGACATAACTTAGGCAATACATAATGAGTCTTATCCATTTCGAATGGAATCCCAACTTGGACACGGCTTTGGACAAAAAACAAACATTCTAGCCAGGAATATGCCTTAGACATGTCCAATTTAATCGATGCATATCCCACTTTCCCTTTCTTTTTTTGTTTAATGGAATGAATAAGTTCATGAGCTAATATTACATTATCAACAATCTGTCTCTTTGGGACAGATGCATTTTGATTTGGAGAGATCACTTTATCCATCAAAGGCTTTATCCTGTTAGCAATAACTTTAGAAATAACTTTACAAACTTGAATAATCCAATAGGTCTACACTGATCAACAGAATCAACCATTGCGTTTTTAGGAATCAAAGCAATGTTGGTATGATTGAATTGAGTTAAGATATGCTCGGATTCAAAGAATTGTTTAACCATTTGTGTGACCCTTTCCACTACCACACATCCCAATGGGTTTGGTAAAATAATCCAGTAAACCCATGGGGTCCGGGGGACTTTTTTACCCCCATTTGGAAAACAAGGACTTTGATTTCGTCATTCCAAATTAGTGACATGAGACTTTGATTTCCCCAGACAACATACTCCGATGTGTAAGGTGTCGTGTGTGCCAACACACTTTACACTATACCCTTACGTTAGGCTCACTAGAAATAAGATGCAATAAGAATTTTAAGTCTGGACTCATTTTAACCCACTGAGATAGATGACTATGGGACTTAGCATTAGCTCATAGCCTTTTGAATCATAGAACATAAAATCTAGAGCTCAAATGCTCGAGATACTACCAAAATCCAAAATGGTGGTGGTGTGGGGGTTAAAAGTATGGGTAAAGTAGATTACTATCTACCGATTATGTTTCTGCTAGTGTAAATCCAAGAACATCATCCATAATTGGTAGATAAAAACGTCATTGATGCGGTATTAATAATATCCAATTTTAGGAAACCTTTCAAAAAAAAAAAAAAAACTTATTTTCTCCAAACTGTATGTAATTTTCTATTCTAAGATCTAACCAATCCAAGACCATAAAAAAGTTTATTTTCTCCAAACATGTAAGTACACTTATGTATCTCCCTCGCCACGTGCACTAGCAATCCCACGTGGAGGCCACGTCATAAAGATGAATGGTACACAGGCGTAACAGGGAAACTGACACCACATTCCGCGGACTGGACCGCCCCAACCACTCGCATTTAGTACTGCTCAGAGGGCACGCAACAGCTAACTAACGAAGGAGACAGAGATGGGTCAGCGTGAGGATCTTAGAAAGCATAGAATCCGTGGGATGACCAAGAGGTCCGCGGACTGTGCACAAAACACAAGAAGATAAGATTACAACAGCTCTTTTCTAAGGGTCCCACGTTGATTAGCTATATATATGACCCTTCTTGTTACATGGAGGGGGGTCGAGCAATTTTAGGGAGAGATTAGTGAGAAGTAAGTATGAGCATGAGCCTTCGGGTTCCAGAGAGACCGAAAGTCTTTCGATTGTTCTTGTAATCGTTTACCACATAGTGAAATCTCCCCCAGACCTGTGGATGTAGGCCTTAGAGCTGAACCACATAAATAGTTGTCTCATTTACATTTTTGTATTGGTATATTCTCGTATCCATGTGTTTTCATAGATCTACAATGGTAGATGTTGACAAGATCATGAAAAACCCGCGGGGTTTGGAATCAATGAATCAACGTCTATCTAGGCATCTTGCACTATATTCATACCCTAATGCATGCACCCCGTACATGCGTAGTTTGGTTGTGGACATGTTGGCACCATTACGTAGTCCTCGTGTTCACAATTTGGCGCTAGAAACAGGGACTTTTGTCCCGATCAAAAGATTTGTATTTCTCTGTGATTTTATAAACAGATCTGCGTTTTAAACTCATTTTTCGCATCATATCTATGTTCTTTGTATTTTCTACTCACAGATCTTGGCCTCTTACGACTTTTAACCGGAAGATCTGTGTTTTGGGCTACTTTTTGCACATATTTGTGACCAATGTATTTTCTACCAACAGATCAGGGCGTTTTATAACCTCTGGACCGGCGGACTTATGTTTTAACTATTTTTTTTTATATACTTATTTTCTACCAGTAGCCTCATAACAACCCTTAGACCCCATTATTTCAGTCGAGTCGGTACATCTACCCACGCTTTTTCATACTATTCGCATGATCAGTAGTTTGAATGCATTCTTTGCCGCTAGAAATCCAGCTTGTGGGTACCATGAACTAATAGCTAACCCGTGAATCTTGCCTCGTTTTATCTCCGTGCCCTATCCGCATAATATTGCAATGGAAAAGAGCAAGGACGTAGGGAAATCGAAGGTACCATCAAAAGAGACGCCTAGGACTATGCCAATAATAACAAGGAGCAAACAGACAAGTGAAAGACTCATATCCGGGGGCAAGACGCAGAACGGAGCGGAAGAAGCATTACTTTCAGAAGCGGGCATCATTGCAATGGAAGCACAGAAGGCTGCGGCGGCAAAGGATGCGTCACCTACAGTGGTAGCTTCTCAAGTGACCGTCTCCAAAGCGATGGCTACAGCCAGACCTAATGATCCCCAACATGAAGCAGTAGGCTCGGTGATCCAAGACCCTCCGTACGGGATTCCACCGGTTAATGGGAGAAATACGAAACTACGGGCAGGATACCACGGGGTGGTAGAACCCATTGTGCAGCTGGTAGGAGAAGTTAATACCGCAGTTCCCGATGGACAAGACCAACTTCAGGCAGGAACGCTAAGTCAAGAATCAAACCAGTCTGCGCATATATGGGCGGAGCTAGAAGAGCTAAAAAGGAGTCAAAAGACATACGCAGACGCGGTGACCTTACTAGCCCAAGAAAATCAGCAATTGAGAGAAAAGATCCTCCATAACGCGGAGCTAGGGAATCAACAAGACGAGGCTAACTCTGCGACGCAGAATGCAGACCAAAGAGCGATCCTCGAAAGCACCCCCGCGGCAGGTAACCAAAGAATAATATCCCGAAGAGGTGCGCGTAGCAACAGGAGGTCTGACCCAGACTATCACCCAGAGACTTCGGACTACTACGATGAAGATGAGGACACGTTGCGGCATCCTACAAAGAGGGCACAGTCATCCATGCAAGACGAGCACTATTTGGCGATGGAGAGTCTTCGTGCAGAAATGCTAGCATAAATCAACCAAATCAAGACTAGGCAAGGAGGCGGAAGGCTAGAACAGGTTATGAAAGAAGCTAGTACTATACCCCTAGCGCACCAGTTAGCTACGGCTACTATTCCACAGAAATGTCCAGTCCCATCCTTCGAATATTACGACGGGTCCGCGGATCCCGCGGCCCATCTACGATATTACAATAGGGTAATGGCCAGGTGGGACTATGATGAAGCTATACTATGCATATATTTCCCTTCCAACCTGAAAGGATCCGCGATATCCTGGTTTGATAACCTCAATCCAGGATCCATTGATTCGTATGATCGGCTCACCGAAAAGTTCTTGGCCACCTACATGTATAACAAGGTCGTCAACACCGGAATGGACAAACTCTTCTCGCTTGCAATCAAGTACAGGGAATCCATTCGGGAATACACGGATAGGTGGCACAAGATATGTCAAGCCATAGGACAGGTAGATCCCGTAGTAAGTATTAATTGCTACAAATGGGGACTGGACAGGATGAGCCCATTGTTTGTCGAAATCCACGGTATCATCCCCGCCACAGAGGGAGATTTGAGGATAATCATCGAAAAACATGCAAGGTTGGAAGAAATTCAACGGGAGAATCCAAGAGCGCAGGCTCAACGACCTCCACGGACCAATTCCGCGGAACAAGTAAGCGGATCTAAAAGTTACCAAAGGGATCCGAAAGACGACTACAAAAGGTATGGTAGAAGGTTCGAAGATCAAATCTACACGAAGCTCAATACTAGATACTCACGCATCTTAAAGGAGATCAAGGATCGCGAAAACTTAGACTGGCCTTGGACTAAGGGAAAACAACCACCAGCCTCAGAGAAGTCCAAAGAGTACTGTGATTTCCACTGCTTCAACGGGCACCCAACAGAGAAGTGCAAAAACCTCAAGATAGTGATACAAAAGCTGATAGATGCGGGGGATCTCAAGAAATACGTTGAAAAGACTGCACCGAGAAGATAGGGCCAAACGCAAACAAACAAGTCCAATTCCAGAAGGAAACCGCACAGTGAATACTATATCCTTCTCAGAGGATAAAGAACCAACCCTAACTGCACAGATAGGAAAAAGACTGAGGAAACAATTCGAGGACTATTGCGAGCTTTACAATTTGGAAGGGAAAGAAGTGGAAGATCATCAAGAATGGATGGACGCACCCCTAACCTTTGAAGCCGAGGACATTGAAGATGACATGGAAGACCACAACGATCCTATGATCCTCACCTTGCCAATTTCAGGATGCAACATAAAGAAAATCCTCATCGACGGGGGGAGTTCCGTAAACGTCCTATTTTACGATACCTTCAAACGTATGGAGCTCAATGACGAGCAACTCTCGGCCTCAAACCACACCATCCACGGATTCAATAGTACGGCTACGAAGCCTATCGGAGATATTGTTCTTCAAGTGGACGCAGGCCCCATGAAAGTTGACTCTCGTTTCAGTGTGGTAGACACACCTTCACCCTACAATGCCATTATTGGACGGAGGTGGATCCACAAGCTTAAGGGGGTCGCAGCTACCTACCATCAATACCTTAGGTTTCCTAACCCCCTAGGAGTAATGGAGATTAAGGGTGATCAAGCTGCCGCAAAGGAATGCCAGGCAATGAAGATGCAACTCAACAATGAGGAAGACGAGAAAAGGAGAACCTGTAGGGCTCGAAACAAAGCAATATCAAAGGACAAAGCCATCGATGAATACTTGGAAGAAATCTCAGGGAAAAGATTATCCAAGGGGCACTCCGTAGGAAACACGGAAGTGGCAACATCAATTGCTGACCAGGATGCCCCTACGGAAAAACAACCCAAGCCTGCCAAATAGCAATTAAAGAAAGTTCCTCACCTTGGGGAACCAAAACCCACATTCACATCCTTGGAGGCGGTGAAGGAAGTTAACATCGGGACAGAGGGGAGCCCGAAGAAGATCAAAATAGGAACTCTGATGGATGAAGAACGCGAAGCCTCTCTGGTTAATCTGCTCAAAGAATACGCGGACGTCTTCGCTTGGAAACTATCTGACATGCCAAGAATATATCCAAAGATCATACAACATGAGCTGCGCATTAAACCTGGCACACCCCCGGTAAGACAGAAGGTGCGAAAGGTAGCCACGGAGTATCACAAAGCAGTGGAAACGGAATTGCGAAAGCTATTGGAGGCTGGTTTCATAAGAGAAGTCAAATATCCCACCTGGATCTCTAACATGGTGATTGTACCAAAGAAGAATGGCGGGGTCAGAATCTGCATCAACTTCACCAACTTGAACAAAGCATGCCCCAAGGACAGCTACCCACTACCCAGTATCGATCAACTGGTCGACGCGGTAGAAGGATATGAAGAGATATCATTCATGGACGGATACGCCGGGTACAATCAACTATTTTTAGCAGAAGAAGACCAGCAACATACAACATTTTACACACCCCACGGCCTCTATTGCTACGTAAGGATGCCCTTCGGACTCCGGAACGCAGGAGCAACATACCAAAGGATGGTCGATGCTGTTTTCAAGCCATGGATTGGTACTACCTTAGAAGTCTACGTTGATGATATTCTTGTAAAAAGCAGATTCAAGAAGAACCATCACCAAGACTTGAGGCAGATCTTCGAAGCTATGAGGGGGCACAACATGAAGGTAAACCCGGAGAAATGTACCTTCGGAGTAACATATGGAAAATTCCTTGGATACCTGGTGACAAAAAGGGGCATTGAGGTAGATCCCGCAAGAATCCGAGCCATAGTAGACATGCCATCCCCAAAGAACCTAAAAGAAGTACAAAAGCTCAATGGATCCATAGCCGCTTTGGGAAGATTCATCTCGAGATCCTCGGATAAGTGCAAGTTCTTTTTCAACATATTGAAGAAGGGAACAAAATTTGAATGGACTACGGAATGCGAAGAAGCCTTCCTAGGCATCAAGCAATACTTAGCGGAGATCCCTATCCTTCAAAAACCAGATCCTGACGAATTTTTGGTGTTGTACATCGCAACAACCGATGACGCAGTAAGCGCAGTACTTGTCAGGACCCACACAAAGGAGGAACATCCAATATACTATGTCAGCAAAACCCTGAACTCCGCGGAAAGAAATTACACAAGAATCGAACAACTGATTTTGGACATCGTATGGTCCACCGTGAAGCTGAGAATGTACTTCTTGACGCATGACATACGTATCCCGTGTCGAGCGCCCTTAGAAGCCATCCTCAAAGGGGAAGGAAAGGTAGGACGCATAGCAAAATGGAGCACATACCTCGACCAATTCAGCATCCACTATGAGCTTCAACACTCTCAGAAATCCCAAGTACTTGCGGACTTCCTAGCGGACCTACCTCTGGACAATGAAGAAGAATTACACATACAGGGATGGAGAGCCGCGGGCGCCCCAGAAATTGAAAAGCAAAAGGAGCCAAACGATATCCTTGAACCAGCGAACCCACGTCAATGGGAGGTCTTCGTAGACGGCTCCAAAAATAGAGAAGGCGCTGGATTAGGCATCTTTATCACCACACCCACAGGGGATAGAGTCGTACACGCATTCAGGTTGGAATTCGAAGGCCATACAAATAACATCGTAGAATACGAAGGAGTGGTCCACGCCCTCCGCTTGATAATCGAGATGGGGATACAAGAAGTACGGTTGACCAGCGACTCCCAGCTAATCATATGGCAGATAGGCTACGAATACAACATGTACGACGAAACACTAATGGCATACATGGCTTTGGTACAAACGTTGGTTTCCCAAATACCAAAAATCAAGTTCCGACATCTGCGTAAGAAGGAACTCAGGCACGCAGATGCCTTGGCTTATGTTTCGGCCATGCTCAAGAACAAAGATGTCAAAGCAATCAAGGTGACAAGAGTGTACGAGCCATCCATCAAGCTTCAGGAGATATGCGCGAGTAACCAACGCAGGTCCACAATGGAGCATGTGTCTGATGAGGATACCAGAGAGCTCATATTCGACGACTTCCAAGACGACGATATAATGCAACAAGCAGACGTGGACGACGATTACAGTCGGGAATAAGATTGGAGACTCGGAGTCCATTCTTTCCTCCAAGAAGGGAAGCTACCCCAGGACACCAAACAAGCTAGGAAAATACAATCCAGAGCAGGGATGTACGAGCTAAGAGACGGAACCTTATACAAAAAATCATTCCTAGGGCCACTTAGTCGCTGTTTGTCCCGATCCGAAGGACACGACATCTTGAAAGATGTCCATAGAGGATATGCAGGAAATCACAGCGGAATGATATCGCTTGCAGATAAGGCAAAGATGCAGGGTTACTATTGGCCAACAATGATCCAAGACGCGGCTAGAATGGCGAAAAGGTGTGAGGAATGTCAAAGATTTGGCAGGCGAATCCACGCCCCAGCCACAAAGTTGAATTCGGTTGACAGTCTGTGGCCCTTCGCAAGGTGGGGAATCGACATTGTGGGCCCGCTTGTATCAGGAACCGGGAGAAGAAGATTCCTAATAGTGGTTACGAATTACTTCAGCAAGTGGGTAGAATCCAAGGCACTTGCGAGGATTCGTGATTCAGACGTCTTCACTTTCATATTTCAAAATATCATTTGCAGGTTCGGCATCCCCGCAGAGATAGTTTCCGACAATGGTCAACAACTACAAGGAAAAAATATCGACTTGCTGTTCGACACCTTCAAAATTCGGAAAAACAAGTCCACCCCTATATACCCGCAGAGCAACGGACAAGCGGAAGCCACAAACAAAACCCTAGCGCTCATCCTCAAAAAGAAGTTAGACGAGTACAAAGGGCGATGGTGTGAACAGTTACATAACGTTCTGTGGGCATACGGGACAACTCGAAGAACGGCTCTCGGGAATCTCCATTTCTACTCACGTACGGAGCGGAGCGATAATCCCCACGGAAGTTCTACTACCCACAACAAAGACGAAGCGTGGGAGAAGAACCTCACCACGGACATGATGTTAGAAAAACTTGATGACCTCAAAGAAAGAAGAGAGACCGCACTACAGAAAATGGAAAACTACCGTAGCGATGGCGGAGAGTATAACAAGAAAGTAAAACTTAGGAATTTTGTAGAAGGCCAGTATGTGTTAAGAACCATTCCCCAATACCAGCGAGAAAAGAAGTGGGGAAAATTAGCACCAACTTGGGGCGGACCCTACGTGATACACGACGTCGCCGGAAATGGCTCCTACTATCTGCGTAATTTGAAAGGGGAAATACTCAGGCATCCGTGGAACGCCAAATACCTCAAACCATACTATCCATAATCTATCACATTCGTATGCATTTCAGAAGAAGAAAGTTGACTTACAAGTCCGCATGTTTCTATCTCTGATGGAGGAATAGCACGCCTCAACTTTTCAATCAATACAAATTTTCATCTTCAATTGATACAACTCTACCCGTTACCCATACGCATCTCGATGCGCTCATAACCAACACCGTATGAGACACATGTATATACCCATACACATTTCAATTTACTCAAACTACTCAATACCTATCCGTACACAAAGAGATCAACAAAACAACTGAATATGAATGTACACTGAAAATCATTCCATATATTAATAAAGTGTCAATACTATTGTTACCCCGTGGACGTAGGCCTTAGGGCTGAACCACGTAAACTTGTGTGCAGTTACTATCATTGTACTTCAATAAGGTGAATGTTCCGCACAAAGCATGGAACATACTCACTACGATACACCGGGAACAACCCGAACAACGCATACACATGCCATCTCTCGAACTCCCCCATAAGCGTCTATAAGTGTATGACCGGGGGGTGACTTCCCATGGAACGAGATACCCAAGCAATTTTATAAGCCGAGATATCCTTAAACGCCGGCTAGACCCCCACCGCTCAGTAATCCTCTGGCCCAGGAATTAGCTGAGCGGGGTGACAGGTCGCAAGACAATTCCGAGGATATCAACCTACGGGATTGCATAAAACACTACAACTTCTCAAATCCCGATTCCCTGGAACACAAAATCTAAGGAATTACTTAATTACAAAATCTACGGAATTAATTAATTTCATCCATGAAGCACATAGACGCGATTTAACAAAATACAAGTTCAGACTGAGAAGTTAAAGTTGATCTATTACACGACGGTTGATTACGAACCTAGCAAGAAAATTAGCAAAAACGCCAAGAAAATTAAGCAACTGAGATCAACCCCCAACATACTAGTTATGAGCTATTGAGAAGGAGCACCATCCGCGGGTTTCTCTTGTAACGACGAAGGAACACTACCTCCGGATGAAGGGCCGGAGGAACCAGAAGGGAGAATGGGCACGGGACGCCGAGTATAATTCTTGCTTATTCCGTGGGTCTTCTTGAGATCCAACTCGATCTCACCAAGAGTCTTGTTGATCTCCTACGCCAACTGCTTACGAGCCACGAAGTCTATAGCTACGCTCCTCATCTCAGCTTGATTTAGGGAAATAGAAAGTTGTTCCGCCTTCTCAGTAGCATGCTTCGTCGCTTCCTCTCGAGACGAAGCCAGACCCCGATGGTAGCTCACCTGCCCTTCCAATTGAACTACTTTAGCCTGAGCTTCGGCAAATTTGTCATTCGCAACTTGAAGCTGTCCTTGGAGCTCTGCGGAGAATAGAAGAAGGTAAGTAATGACAAATACAACTCAAAGCACACTCGATAAAGAAGACATATACCTTCACAGTGATTAACCGCGGAATCTCGTGCTTCTGCGGCATAATCATATTCATTCGAAAGCCTATCATAATCTACTTGCAGAAGATTATGAGAATATTGACTCGCACTAAGATCATCTCGAAGCATTGAGTTCGAGTGATGATATCGGTTAACCTCATCATTCTTCGATTCCAACCCCTTGTTAAGACGATACATGGTCACCTCTAAGTTCCTTTCATACTCGGCCTGACGATCCACATCAGTTCGAGACGCGGATAAGGCACTACTAAGAGCGCCAGATTCCGCCCTAGCATCGTATCGTTCCTTGGCAAGACGTCGCATGTAAACCCGCACATCAGAAGGATGAGAAGAACGTGTTTGCCGCAATTCTTCTTCCATATCATTAAGCTTAACCTCTAGGGCGGAAATCTGGCCGCGGGCTTCCTCGAGCCTATCCCGCGTCCATAAGAGAGTCCCGTTGAGCAACTCACGATCGTGATCGTTTCGATTTTGCAAATCTACCCAACTAAATTTTGTCTGACGCCATTCCTCGGCCATAGCGTTATGGACATCCGCGCGAGCATTCCATTTCACTTCTTCTCTCTTAAGTTTCTCAACTAACTCAGCAATACGCCCCTTTTGGAGAACTCTCTCACCACGAAGCCACATCAATTCAGGTACTCCGCCCACTGAAGACAATACCGCGGGAGGAACGAAGAAGGAGACGACTCAGAACATATAGGAAACATTGGAAAAGCAAAGTAGGGGAGGTTCAAACCTGAAAGGGACGAAGAATTCTGCTCAGCAACCTCTAACTTTTCCTTGAATAAAGCTAGATCGGAACGAAGCATAGCCTCATCCACTCCTTGTTGTTCCTTGCGCTTAAGAAGATCCCTAAATTCAGTTATCTCCCTATCTTTAGCAAAGGCCGCAGCTTCGACGCTCGAAAGCACTCCTTCACGATTTCAGAGTTTCGCCTCTAGCTTAAGAGACTTGGCCTTGAAGAGCCGGTAAAGAGTATGATTACAATACTCACTCCTCATCACCTACGGACCAAACAGAAATTAGTTCGAAGAACATATCCAAGTAAGAGCAGGGTTACAAAGAATGGGGCATACCTCCAATAGTCGCTGCTGAGGATAACTATACTGGTATCCATCAGCAACATCCATCATACCAGCGACAGTAGAAGGAGAATTCACCACCAGATCAATCCCGCTGGACACGAGATCCTTATCCCACTCTACATCTACAATCTCCGCAGAGGTCGACTCCATATGCTGGCGAGTAAAAGAGTCCGAACTCTTTTCCCCTTCAATCACAGGGGAAGGATGCGGCACGACGAGCAAACCCTTCTTTCTAAGCCAACCCAAGACAGCATCATCACCATCCGTGATTAAGGATTGCGGGAAATCATCAGAAGGAGAACCCAAGGAATTCACACCAAGTGCGGCACTAGTTTGGCCTTGCGTCAAAATACCCCAAACACCGGAGGAGGTGCCACCATAACCCTCCAGATGAACTAAAGGAACCTCAACACCAGACACAGGTGCCGCGCCACCACCACCGCTACCTTTAATAACATCCCAGTTATCACCAGGAGAAAGAATACTAAAATCCAAAACGAGTCCCATAGCCGCGGCCATATCGAAGGACTGATCCCCGGACAGAGCATTACCAAAAGAAAACTCACCATAAGCACCTACGCCCTTATCACTGCTAGCCACAAAAGAAACTCCCTTGCCCTTGTCCGTGACTATCTGCTGTTGACCGACCTCCATGTCCACAGCCCCAACAGATTTTGCTCCATCAGTGGTCTGATCACCATCACCACCGAGGACTTGATTACCATCGCCACCTCCAACTCCGCCACCAGCGGCTTCATCAACAATACCACCATCACCACCTGTGGCTTGATCACCAACGCCACCATCACCTCCACCAACAGTATTTCCTTCTTGCAAAGGTGGAGAAATCTCAATCCGCTCCTCTTCGTCGGACGCATCCTCTTCAGCGTTCACTGGACTGCTCACATCTTCGAACTGCATATAGTCTCTAGTAGGAGAATTTGACGATTGATTGGGGTTGATCTTTTTCTTCCTAACCACCTGCGAGACCTAATAATAAATAGCCTTGAGTTTCTCCTTTCCTTGGCATAATCCATATTACTTAATAAAAGGAAGGGGCATATATAAGAAGAATACAAACATACCTTAGCAACATTAGCATTCCGCGGAAGAAGGTTAGCGTCGGAGTTATCCTCGTCATCCGCGTCATCAACATCATGGCTATAGTCAAAATCCATACCTTCGAAACTCATCTGCCAAGGGCAATAATGGGCATAACGAGAAAGAGAGGCTTCGAGGTAGGAGCTATCAGCACTAGGTTGCCAACTATGGGGCCCAGGAACCCAGCCATAGGCTCACGGACCAACAACCTCAAGAACGGTGGAAGACCATTCATAATCATGATCACACTTGATCCTCTCATCAGCAGGAATAGGAAGACCTTCAGCACCAGGAACCATTGCCATCTTGGAGTCACTTACTTCGCTCAAAAGGTGAATTTCCCCCTTAACAGGAGCAATATTCCGCAGATTCACAGACCACGGCTTACGCGTCTTCCTATTAACGTAATCTCCAAAGGACTTGTTAAACTTCTCAGGAGTATACCACCCTTTCTCCTCTTCTAAGTTAGGAGCATAGCAGGTCATCATCGTCTGCCCCTTGCTACGAAGATAGCACTCTCGGAGATGACGAAGGTAATTTCCCGTCAATTGATGCACCCCACGGTTATGACTCTTCTTAGCAGTACCGCGGCTAGATAAGACCCGGTAGTAAAAATCATCACCATCTTTATACAGAGGCAACATCAAACCAGCCTCAAAAGCGCCCACGGTTGTCAACAGATGAAAAGCATCGTACTGATAATTAATAACCATATCGTAGGTTATATCTTTATCAGGGGCATAGAAACTCACCTGGAAGTGCTGAAGACCGTGCTTCACTTTGAAGGATTCAAGATCTATGTGCCTGAAAGTGAACTTCTTATTACCCATGGGTAGAGGACGAAAAGTGACAGCAGAGTCATCTTCATAAGCATCCCCCGCAACATCTTCCGCAGAATCTGCTACATTCTTCTTAGGAGGAACCACGTCTCCCACAGATTCCATCTCTGAGGCCTTCCTCTTCGCAGGCTGGATCTTAGTTGTTTTGCCTGATCCAAGCACAGATGAAGACGGAGGAAGATTAGCCCGCGGAGGAGGCATGGTACGAAGAGGATGCACATTTAAAAGTTCAATGCGCGGATTCTGCTGCTTCTTAGAAGACTCATCTCTAGAGCGACTCGAGGCGTATCTCGACCCATGGGGCGGATCACCTCTCTGGAACGGAGGCTTCTGGCTAGAGGACGAAGATGGACGCTTATCCCGAGGGTTGCCCTGAGCAGATGGAGGAGATGCCCCATCCCTGATATGAGAGTCTCCCCGAGGAGATCTATGGGGACTCGGCGGAGGAGTTTGATAAGGTACCCGCGGACGCTCGGACATATCTGCGAACACAAACAAAAACAGGAGGACTAGTCAGTCAAGGAAGATCAAAAACAGGGAAATCTCAAGAACAGCGAAGAACACGAAGAAAACCCTAGATTTCATCTACCACCACATGAGCTCTCAAATCATTAATCAACTTAAAAGGAATCGAAAACAAAGCCGAAAATGCACGGCCCAGCAATGACAGCCTTCGAATCCGTGACATGCATGGGATTTAACCCCATCATGATCCATCACTGAAAATCGAGAACTCAACAGAAGCAAAAATGGCGAGAAGAATAGGTGAAAAAGCCTACCTGAACCACAATAAATTCGATGATTAAAAGACGTTGACAGAAGCAGCAGTAGCAGTAAGAAAATTAGGGTTCTCGACGAAAGGGTGCGGCAGAAACAGCAGCAGCAGCAAAAGTAGTTTCAGAAAAAGTCAAGAAGATGAAGAAGGAAAGGGGGCAGGGAATAAAACAGAGAATGTGAATTTAATTCACATTCCCTCATTCTCTTCTCTCTTAAAGTGTCGAAAGAAACTGTCCACCACCCGAGACACAATTACGGCCGGACAGGGGAAACGTGCACAATAAATGCAAATAACGCCTTTTTAGAAGAAGTTATGAGGGAGAAAAAGCGCACTACCAGATTCTTCTTCTGACTATAGATGACACCCAGTCATAAGAAGAGGGGAAAATTGTAAGTACACTTATGTATCTCCCTCGCCACGTGCACTAGCAAGCCCACGTGGAGGCCACGTCATAAAGATGAATGGTACACAGGCGTAACAGGGAAACTGACACCACATTCCGCGGACTGGACCGCCCCAACCACTTGCATTTAGTACTGCTCAGAGGGCACGCAACAACTAACTAACGAAGAAGATAGAGATGGGTCGGCGTGAGGATCTTAGAAAGCATAGAAGCCGAGGGATGACCAAGAGGTCCGCGGACTGTGCACAAAACACAAGAAGATAAGATTACAACAGCTCTTTTCTAAGGGTCCCATGTTGATTATCTATATATATGACCCTTCTTGTTACATGGATGGGGGTCGAGCAATTTTAGGGAGAGATTAGTGAGAAGTAAGTATGAGCATGAGCCTTCGGGTTCCAGAGAGACCGAAAGTCTTTCGACTGTTCTTGTAATCATTTACCACATAGTGAAATCTCCCCCAGACCTGTGGATGTAGGCCTTAGAGCTGAACCACATAAATAGTTGTCTCATTTACATTTTTGTATTGGTATATTCTCGTATCCATGTGTTTTCATAGATCTACAATGGTAGATGTTGACAAGATCATGACAAACCCGCGGGGTTTGGAATCAATGAATCAACGTCTATCTAGGCATCTTGCACTATATTCATACCCTAATGCATGCACCCCGTACATGCGTAGTTTGGTTGTGGACATGTTGGCACCATTACGTAGTCCTCGTGTTCACAAAACACATCATTCAAATGCGTTAATGGCAAGAGAAAAATTAATATTCTCGAAGGAGACTGCCATTAACACTTGTTAGTTGTTATTCGACTTACTATAGTTTCTTTCCAATACAGAGTATAGGACACGCATATTACAAAACCAGTTCGAGTACCATCTTAGGGTTATATTTTAGCCGAACCGTTTAAACCTAAAACCGTAAACTTGATAAATTTACTCGTCGTCTTTATCGGTAGATTTTGGTTGTGTGCATTCGACTTGCAGGGTGACTATCTGTTAGAGAATCACCTGATCATAGTACTACAAAAGCTCAATAGTCCTTTGTGTCGGCAGATATTTTGTAATGTCGGTTGTGTTGGCTCATGTTAGTTAGTTAGTGAAAGTTAGCTATTACAGCTGTACTGTCAAATGTGTTCTGATATAAAAGTATCAGAAGTGAATAGTCATTGTAAGAAGAAAAAACAAAATTCAATAATAAAATTCTGAGCAATTGTCTAGCGACACATAAGCTCTTACATGGTATCAGATAACTTCATTATCCATTAATGGATACTTCAAAATCAAATTCAACTCATATCCCACTCACCTTTAAACCTCCATCCAAACTTTCAACTACAAATTACATTCTCTGGAAATCTCAGATTGTACCGTTGTTAAGAAGTTATGATTTGTTCAAATTTGTTGATGGTTCTTTACAATGTCCGGTGAAATATATTCGTTCCGATCCAAATGCATCGACAACGCCTGATGCTGAACATGACTATGTATCAAATCCAGAGTATCTCTATTGGACTAATCAGGATCAAGCTATTTTATCATGGCTATTTTCTGCTTGTACTGAAGAAATTCACTCTCAGGTAGTTGATTGTACTTATTCACATGAAGTTTGGACTCGATTGGAGAACAATTACAACGCTACATCTAGATCTTGTCTTATGCAGTTGAAGACTGATTTGATCCAACTCAAGAAAGGCTCAGATTCAATGCATACTTACTTCAACAGAGCTTGATCGATTTCTTATCAATTATCTCAAATTGATCGTCCTTTGTCTGATGAAGATCTTGTATTTCATATTCTTCAAGGCTTACCTCCGGAATTTAATTCTTTCAAGACATCTGTTAATAATCAACAACTGAAGAACTTAAATCCGATTACTTCCTATGATCTTTTTGGTCTTCTCTTATCTGAGAAAACTCTTGTTCTTGCTGATTCACAAGTCGATCTCACCACTGCGTCTGCTAACGTTGCTCATCCACCTCAGTTTCATTATGGCTCTAGTCCATCATCTTTTGAAACTTCTCATATAAGTCCTAATTCTGGTAATTTTTCACCTAATTACTCTACTTCAAATTGGTCACCTAATTTCTATCGAGGTGGTGCTGGAAATTCTCGATCCAGTTTTGCTAGAGGAGGTTATAATTCCAGTAGAGGAGGTCGATTTCAGTCAGGTGGTAGATCAAATTTTGGAGGACGTTCCAATTTTGGTGGTAGATTCACCAATGGAGGTCGATCAAGTGGAAGATTTGGTAGAGGCTCTTCAAATTTCTTTCCACCAGTAAAGTATGATTATTATGTGGAATGTCAACTTTGTTGCAAACCTGGTCATCAATATAATGAATGTCGCCATCGATACTCTAATATTGATTTCTCCACAGCTCAAGCTTACCATACTTCTTATGATGATGGATATTCTGAGTACTCTGAGTATGATGATTTTTGGATGCTTGAACCTAAAGCATTTGCAGTTTATAATGAAGATTATGCATCACCTTCCACATCTTGGATACCAGACTCTGGTGCTACTCACCATATTACCTCTGATCTGTCAAATTTAAACCTTCATTCAGAATATCAAGGCTCAGATCAAGTTAAAGTTGGGAATGGATCAGGTTTGCTTATAACTCATATTGGCTCTTATGTTTTTCATTCTAATGATACTGCATTAGCTCTTTCAAATGTGCTTCATGTTCCTAGTATCACAAAGAATTTGCTATCAGTGCTTCAATTTGCAAAGGATAATAACTGCTATTTCTGCTTTTATCCACGATCATTTTCGTGTCAAGGATTTGGTCACTCACAAAGAGCTTCTTCTTGGACTGTTAAGAATGGACTGTATGATCTTCAGTTTCCAATTGCACCTCTCAAGAAAGCTTTCTCAACTGTCTCAAGCTCAGATGATTGGCACAAAAAGTTAGGACATCCAACTTTCAAGACTCTTAAACATGTATTAGTCTCAGTTAACACTGTCATAGATGATCATCTTACTAGCTCTATTTGTAGTGATTGTCAATTAGCAAAAAGTCATGCTCTACCTTTTCCCTCTGTATCTCAAAATAATGTTCATGGTCCTTTAGATCTTATTCACACAGATGTATGGGTTTCACCAATTTGCTTAGTGAATGGATTTAAATACTATGTTTCCTTCATTGACTCATTCAGTAGGTTCACTTGGCTTTATCCACTTTCTTATAAATCAGAAGTCCTACCTACTTTCATTAAATTCAAAACCTATGTTGAGAAACAATTTGGTACTTCCATTAAACTGATTCAATCTGACTGGGGAGGAGAATATAGAAATGTGTCTACTTATTTAGACTCTTGTGGTATTAGTCATAGAGTTTCATGTCCACATGCACATCAACAGAATGGGAAGGCAGAGAGAAAACATAGACACATTGTTCAAACTGGTCTTGCTCTTCTTTCACATGCCTCTCTACCACTATCTTATTGGTCTTATGCTTTTGAGACAACAAATTTTTTGATTAATAGACTGCCTACATCTACACTGCATCAACAATCTCCTTTAGAAACTTTGTTTCATTTAAAGCCAGATTATAATTTTCTCAAGGTATTTGGTTGTGCCTGCTATCCTTGTTTAAGGTCTTTCAATGCACACAAGTTGGAGCCAAGGTCAGTTAAATGCATCTTTTTAGGCTACAGTGCTATGCATAAAGGTTATAGGTGCTTAAATCCATTAACAAACAAGATCATTATATCTAGACATGTTGTTTTTTGCTGAGCATGAATTTCCCTACTCCTCTATTTTTGGTGCTTCTTCATCTACACTGAGTTCCACTCAAGATGCTACTTTGTCTACAATGTCAGTTTCTCCACTTGTTTCTAATGATCCCGATCCTTCATCTGACATACCATTAGCTCCAACTGTCTCTACAACTAGTGATCACAGTACTACAGAAGCTGCTTCCACTTCTATTTTGGCTCCACCTGTTCAAAATGCTCATTCTATGAAGACCAGAGGTAAAAGTGGTATCACTAAGCCTAAAGTTTTTTCAAATGATGTTCAATCTGTTAATGAAGATATTACTGTTCCTACTTATTTTACTGTGGCTAATACAATTCCAGCTTGGAGGCTTTCTATGTGTGATGAAATAAATTCTCTGTTGCAAAATGGCACATGGATTCTTGTTCCTTATGATCCTTCTATGAACATTATAGGCTGCAAATGGGTTTTCAGAGTTAAAAGAAGATCATATGGTTCTACTGAAAGATTAAAATCCAGGTTAGTAGCCAAAGGCTATACTCAGGTTGAAGGGATAGATTTTCAAGAGACTTTTAGTCCTGTTGTTAAGCCAACCACAGTGAGAATGATGCTCTCAATTTGTCTCTATAAAGGATGGACTATAAGGAAATTAGATGTTAAAAATGCCTTCTTACATGGCTATCTTAATGAGGATGTATACATGTGTCAACCTCCTGGTTTTCAAGACAAGGACTATCCCAATCATGTTTGCAAACTTAAGAGGTCACTATATGGCTTAAAGCAAGCCCCTAGGGCATGGTTTGACAGACTGAGCAATTTTCTGTTGCAATCTGGTTTTACTTCTTCTAAAACAGATACTTCACTATTTTTCAAGGTTACTACCACTAAAACTCTATATATACTGATTTATGTAGATGATATTTTAGTCACTGGTAGTTCTCCTCCAGCTATTGCTTCTCTCATTCACAGTTTGAGCTCAGAATTTGCCATTAAGGACTTGGGGGATCTACATTTCTTTCTTGGTATTCAAGCTACATATAATGCAACTGGTATTCATCTTTCTCAAGAACAATATGTGAGTAATCTACTTCAGAAAACCAAGATGCATAACTGTCAACCTTGTGCAACTCCAATCTCTACTGCAGTTTTTGATTCTAATTCTCCACCTTTAGAAGATCCTGCAGTTTACAGAAGCACAATAGGAGCTTTACAGTATGCTACTATTACACGTCCTGACATAGCATATGCTGTGAATAAATCTTGTCAGTTTATTTCTTCTCCTACTGAGGCTCACTGGTCTGGAGTTAAACGGATTCTGCGCTATTTAAAGGGTACTGTATCCTTTGGCCTTCAATTTAAGAAATCTCATAGTTTGCAACTCCAAGCATTTTCAGATGCAGACTGGGCTGGTGATCCTATTGACAGAAGATCAACAAGTGGAATGGCAATCTATATGGGTCCTAATCTAATATCTTGGTGCTCTCGTAAGCAGAAAACTGTTTCCAAGTCCAAAGCATGTACGAGAATATCGTGCGATTCTTGATGCTACATCCGATCCTGTTATGGGTGCTATCCTTAATGACTGAATTGCATTTCTCTTCTCCTAGGGCTCCAGTTCTTTGGTGTGACAATCTAGGAGCTACATATCTCACTGCAAACCCAATCTTTCATCAGCGAATGAAGCACATAGAAATTGCTTTTCATTTTGTCAGAGAGCTAGTTGCTAGTAAGCAATTGTCTGTCAGATACATCAGTACTCATGATCAATTGGCAGACATTTTGACCAAAGCACTTACTACTACAAAGTTTTCTTTATTTCGATCCAAGCTCAGTGTCTCTCCCAAGACGCTGGACGTGCGGGGGGTGTTAGAGAATCACCTGATCATAGTACTACAGAAGCTCAATAGTCCTTTGTGTCGGCAGATATTTTGTAATGTCGGTTGTGTTGGCTCATGTTAGTTAGTTAGTGCAAGTTAGCTATTACAGCTGTACTGTCAAATGTGTTCTGATATAAAAGTATCAGAAGTGAATAGTCATTGTAAGAAGAAAAAACAAAATTCAATAATAAAATTCTGAGCAATTGTCTAGCGACACATAAGCTCTTACACTATCAATCTTCCAACCACAATGCGATAGTTAAGTATGGAAAACATTAACCATATCTAATATGGCTAATTTCTAGCGATTTTACCTCCCATGCATGCTAGATGCATGCCTGCATCTTTGTTTTAGCTTTCCCTGCAAATTTTGTGCAGCTCGCTCTGATGTCTAGTCCAACGTAAAGGAAACGGCCTAGAAGGTTGAAGCGATCAAGGCACTTAAATTCCACCAAGTCTTGACTTTAGTAGCGTACAACTATGATATCGTATGTGGAAAATAAACTATTGTCATCATTTTAGTAGGAAATATGGGCGAGAGCTTCTGGGAGTAGGATGAGGAAATGAGGAGGAAATATGGGCGATAGCGTACAACTATGACTTTAGTAGCGTACAACTAGGATATGAGGAGGAATATGGGCGAGAGCTTCTGGGAGTATGTTCCCTCAGCTCTTTGTTTAAGCCGTGGTCGAGTGATGATGTGGGAATCAAATTTATTTCTTGACAGAATGAAGCGGTGGTTCTATTGGGTGTCGGCAGTAGCGGCGGCGGACAATGTCATTAACAGATTGTTCTCCTTTTTGGGTTATGGTTTACAAATGGTTGGAAATGGTGGATGGAATCAGTGGTGGTGTAATGTGACTATCAATCTCTTTTGGGCTAAGGTTTTGGTTGGGTCTTTAAATTGGGCTTTTTATCATTTTTGGGTACTATCAATTCTTGGGAACTAATGCTTCTTACAACAGTGTAATTAGCATTTGGGAGCTTATTTACAACTTGTTTTGTGATAAGCATTTATGCTCTGGGTTTTCATTTAAAAAAAAAAAAATCATTTTAGTAGGAAATCTAAACACCATTTTGCCTATATATACTTATTCATGTAGTATCACTAATATATCATTCACAGCAAAAGTATTCTATTAGAACATTTTGAGAACAATGGAGCCAATAATCCTGTTTTACAAAATTTCCTTCTTTGCAGTACTACTTCTCATTTCATCAAATATATTTGTTGGTAGGTACATTTATATGCTTTCTATATTAAATAACTTATGACAATATATATAAACAATAACGTTTTAACATATTTTGGTTGCATGCAGAAGCGGGAAATGTTGGTGTGAACTATGGAAGGCAAGGAAACAACTTACCGTCCCCGAGTGCAGTCGTTAGCCTCTTAAGATCGAGAAATGTGAACAGAATTCGGCTTTTTAGTCCTGATTGGGATGTCCTAAATGCCCTACGAGGGTCAGGAATCGGAGTCGTACTTTGTGTCCCCAACCCAGATATCCAGAGGATAGGAAATGATCCAGATTTTGCTGGAGACTGGATTTGGAAGAATGTGCTTTCATACAGTGATGTTCAATTTCGATACATTTCAGTGGGAAATGAAGTCAATATTCCTTACGCTGGAGAGTCAAATCACATTCTTCCCGCTATGCGACATCTTCATAATGCACTTAGAGCTGCTGGGAAAACAACTCCAGTCACTACAACTATTTCTTTTGGTGTGGTTGCAGATTCATATCCTCCCTCCCGTGGTCGATTTTCCGACAGTGCTCAGAACATAATGAGATCAATAGTAGGGTTTTTAGAAGCCAACAGGAGTCCTCTTCTCGTAAATATATATCCTTACTTCGCGTACAATGAGAACCGACAACAAATACAATTAGATTATGCTTTGTTTACGGCAAATCGAATTGTCGTAAGAGATAGCGATAACGGACTACAGTACTGGAACCTGTTTGATGCTATGACCGATGCAGCATATGCGGCGATCGAGAAGGTTGGTGGATACAATGTCGATATTGTCATTGCCGAAAGTGGATGGCCATCTGGTCAAAATGGAGATATTGCAACCATTCCAAATACTAGGACATATGTTAACAATTTGATTTCACACGTATCGGGAACATCTGGAACCCCCAAAAGGCCAGGGAGAAGCATAGAGACTTAAATTTTTGGACTTTTTAACGAGAATACAAAGGATGGCCGCCCGACCGAGAGACATTTTGGCCTGTACTACCCTGATATGAGAGAAATTTTCCCTGTTACTTTCCGTTAGGCAATCAAAGGAACATCAATTAGCTGCATGACAAAGATTTCTGAAGTAAGTTCCATGTACGCTAATTCAATAATTAATGATGTAACAAAGCTTATGCACCGCATGCAGTTACCTACAGTGACATGATAAAGTAATACAAACACCAGCAACCATGTCATTTGCGTTCAACTATATGTAATGTGGTCCGTTTAGTACTCTAATAACAAAAATATGATATTCCTAATGCATGCCTGTAAGTATATGTCTGTTTTCTTACTTCTTTTATTACAAAGTAGATTATGTGCTCGTGATACATGCCTGTAAGTATACCGGCGGACCTGAAAACCATCCACCATAATTTTATTTGTTGTTTTAACCATCGTGTGACGTGGTTTGGCCTCGCCTCATCATGCATTTTTTATTTAGTGTGGCTTAGCTTCGCCTTCCCCTTCCTGATGCATGTTTAGGATTTATGATTTGGTGTGGCGAGGAGATATATTTTGTGTTCCGTCTCGATAATTAAGTGGATGTTCTTATCATTACATCCCACTTGTGTCCGGGTAAAATGGTGCCGCATATATCCTTTCCAAAATTCAGAAAAGAGACCCAATGCAGATTTTTCCCATGTTGTTAGCAGAAATGCCAATATTAACATACGACACAGGCGAGTTACTTTGATTGGATGCAAAATTGTAATAAAGACAAGGATGAGATATGTCAAATTTGATCCAATTAACACTGTTACTACTCTCTTGGAAATTCCTTGGCCTACGATTTCTAAGAAAGCTCAACTGCTTCTGAAAATTTAACTTCAGAATATGACCCGGGCCGAATATGACCCGTGCCAAAACGGCCCGGTCTTTGAATTGTTGGTTAGAGCTTTATGTTACCAAACCAAACCAAATCCACGAATTAGTGGTTTAGATTCCTAACATGCGGTGATATACTGTAACATTTGGCGGGATAAATTTTATTGGGAAGAATTTAAAATTAGCTGATATGTTGGTGGTACAGTGCGCTGTTTTCAAGACTTAGGAAATATGGTTCCTTTATAGTTTAAAAAGTAGGATTCTGAGCTTTGGACTTCCTGAATATTCTGATCTTTTCTTCTCCAAAAATGCCAGGTTTTTTACATGAACGTTGCATCTGTCGACTTTCATCTCCAAATTAACATGTATTTTAAATAAATACAAAAACATCAGCGCGTCACTTGTTAGCATTACTGCAAAATGGAGATGACCGAGAATATATATGCACGATCTTATACACTTCCGGTACCACCCACATGCCATGTAATCTGGTAGAAAGGCTTCGGGGATGCACAATATTTATTCTTCCAATTGCTTGTTTCATTGGTGGATCAAACACAGTACTTGAGTAACGGTCGTGTCGTTGAAGCAGCTGTCATCGAACGATCTCCTTGTGGCGAAAGTAATAGGTTGCGGCCAGTGGCGGATCCACCTAGCAGCAGGGGTGTGCACTTGCTACCCCTCCACATTTTGCTTCCAAGCCTAAATTTTCAATCATAAATTCTCCTCCAGGCCTAATTTTGCTTTTTTGCTACCCCTAATAAAAATTTGTTTATTCGCCGCTGTTTGCGGTACATATCTAGTGACAAAGATGAAGTGGACGCCCATCAGCTCATGTAAAACTTAAAATAGGCAAAAGCCACAAAACACATAAAATCTGCAACTGCAAACTTCTGTAGGAATTACATTGCTATTACTACAGTTCTTTAAGCTAAAATGTACTGAATACAACTAAAAATTAGGGTCTTGCATAGAAGTCCCGGTAAACCTGATTTATACCGAGGCCCTGATGGTAAACCAACACAGGATGCAAGTAGTGGCGCTAGCTACTGAGCAAGATAGAAACACAGCAAACAAAAGCCTTGACAAACTGAGTACATTACGCATTTGGAAGTTGACATGAAACCCCGACAAACATATCAAAACACCATAATAATCCTATTATGTTCTGCACGCTCTCCACTCTTTAATCCATAAAGGACAACATATCATCTGCCCACATGGTAACTGAGAGAATATCAGCCTCCCTAAAACAGATTGTGTGCAACTTCTACCCAAATTATCAAATATAAGTATTTCTATTTGACCTTATTAAATAAGTATTTCTATATAACCATGTGGGCAAAATATTTTACCATAGCTCGGCCAAATTAGTGAAAATACAGATATGAGCAAAACTGTAAATACTAAAACTAAGAACCTTTTAGGCCAAGAAAATATTTGTTTTTATAACCAACGAAAGAAAAATAATCCACCTATTTTTTTCCATAATGTACCCCTAAATCAAAATGTCTCATTCTCATTAAAATTTCCACTATTGTCTCTGAACAAACCCTCAAATGGAGTGAATCATGGAATTGCAGAATGTATTGTCTTATACTACAGACCATATAACATCTTTGTTTATGGGAGTAATTAAAGAGGTTCATGGATAAAATGTAAAACAATGCTTATTGGATGAAGTGTAAAAGGCTTGAGATGCACCAAGCTTTCCCCTAGAAAACAATGCTTATTGCATACCTGGGATTCTAAAATCTAGAATGGCTAGCATGTTCCTTCATTTCCTTTCCCATGCAGTGGATATGAGATTCATCATATGTTGAAATACAGTCTTGGTATGCTAAATACAGAATTGCAAATAAAACAATTAAATTATAGAATGATTTAAAGTAAAAAATAGGAGGAAAAATATATGTAGAAGCAGGATAAGATACAACAGTCCCACAAATTAACGATAATAACAAATGAGTTTGTTAAAGAGGAAAGCAACACAAAGTGAACAACATTTGAGGTAAGCATATGTATCTGGCCAAAGAGGACCTATCCAGACCAACTTCCAAACTACATTAACCACTACACAAACAAACAGCCTCTTAAGTGCACCGAAAATTATTTTCGTTTGTGTCATTAGCTACCCGTCTAATACGAAAGCTCTTTCATTTGTGGAAATAACTAATTAATTAACTAATATCCACCAAACTGTGTACCGAAAAAAATACAGGAACCAAAATTAAAAAACCATCATGTCATAAGAAAATAGAATAATTTTGAGACACGGATAATTTTGAGAATCAACTACCTATTGGCGGAATAAGAGGCTTATAATATTGCTGCTGCACATTGAGGTTTATGCTTCACCGTTATTTAGTAAATGAACTTCTCTATAATATTACATCATGCAGTACTGATATACGATTTCGTTTAGGTTCACGTTTATTAACAGTCAACATATATGTTGGTGTTGATATTTTTGTGGGATGTTTTGCAATCTTATAAATTTACACTAACAAAGTCTTCCAAGATCAACGATCCCAGAAATGAACTTATTAGAGACTGAAACATCTCAAAAACAAAGTATAAACTTCATTTTCTTTACCAAGTAGGAAATAAGGAAGCAACATCGTTGTGTGACAGTAAATCCTACATGGTAAAGTAAGAACCAAGGAAGCATAACTCTGACTGCGAGACCATCACTGTAGGGAAAACAACGTCTAAAAACCTAAACCATCGAAAATAGCAAAGTGCCAATGACAGAACCGCCAACCTGGGTACATCTATCTGAGCAAGTCTCAACTTATTCAAAGTGCCAATGACATTTTTCTTCATCGTACCATGATTTAAGTCGGAATTATACATGCGCCAACATTGGTGAGAGTCGCGAGACAAACTTCAAGACCATATTGGGGAAACTCATGGGCATAAGATGTGGCCATTACCAAATCATTAGGTCAAACATTAGGATGATCTTGGAAAATAGATAGATCACTACAAATCAACAGTAGAGTACGTAAAAGTCTAGGTTAGGAGAATGACATGGTATTCAAATATGCCGATACATAAAGAGCGCTCCAAATTAAGTATGCTCCAAACTTTCAAGGTTAGGAGACCATACAATTTTTTTGATTCGAAAATCTCATGAATACGTCGTCTAATGTCCCCCATAAATAATTGTGGCTTAAGTCCCTGCACAAATTCAAATACAAA
The DNA here is from genome assembly GCA_023529315.1 of Papaver bracteatum. Lineage (NCBI taxonomy): Eukaryota > Viridiplantae > Streptophyta > Magnoliopsida > Ranunculales > Papaveraceae > Papaver > Papaver bracteatum. The sequence continues at coordinate 68,654 of JAJJWX010004301.1, forward strand.
GTTAAAGGCCGTATTTTGATATCCTTGGATCATCCAAATTAAAAGCAATTTCAAGTCAAACAACTCAGGATCATCTTCAAAATCATAACAAAATCTAGAGAGATTCAAGCACATATAAACGCGTAGTCCGCAATCAAGAAGAACATAATGACCCACCTATGCCACACACCCGTGTTGGTAATACTCCAAACCAATAACCAGCAAACTCATGACATGTTTAAGCACTTTTTTCTCCCACTGGATGCAACCGAAATTAATGTGGGGGAATTCATGGTTGGCTCTCCCACTGGAGGCAACCAATTTCAATACAAACCAAATGAAAGTTAGCAATAAAAAATAATCAGAAACCCATAATTAGTTCAACAGATTAACACACTAATTTCAATACGAACAAAATTAAACTCTAAACTGAAATCAAATCAACAAACAAACAAAAATTGAAGAAAAATTACCTAAATTCTGTCATTAACTATGTCGACAGTCTTATTCGTTACCACTGTCAGGGTCTTAATTTTACATGCAGATTCTGATTTTTTCTTTGTAGGAGGTGGGGTTAATTTTTCCGAAATTTTGGAATCCCGGAAGTGGGCTAACTCTGGATTTGTTTCCCACAACAGAACTCTAGCATTGCAGGCTGAAATTGAGAACATCATGAACACCAAATAACAATCAAATTTCAGATGATAGCATTTAAGCCCTAAAATACCAAAATTTCAGTAAAAAAACACAATTTTACTTTTTTTTCCCGTTTCTTAGCAAAAATTAGGGTTTCCATTTAATTGAACCAAATTGGTGCTGAGCTTTAAACCCTGTAAATTAAACGTAAAAACCCTACCTGAAACCTTCACTACCGCCATTAATGGAACCTTAAAACCTGGAAAACCTCATGGAAAAGATGGTAAAAGCAACTGGGCTTCTTTCTTTCTCATCTTCCTATTAAAAGCAAACCCAACACCCTCCTTCTGATCAACAGCGATACCATGTTCTCGATCAAAATCCTTTCCCTGCAGCAGTGGGATGAAATTGGGGAAGAGAAGAACAGAAACGAAATCGGGAATTCTTTCATTTCTCTCGACCTAAATGGTATCTCAAATGGCGTTAAAGTTTGACGGAAGTTTATACCTAAGCGGCGTTGGTAACGTCAAGCTAAGTATTTGGTGTAAACAAAGTGTAAGTATTTAATTCAAAACTAGTGACAAAACCCCTAGATAAACAAACTAATGATAAGAAATAACCGGTCATATTATTTTTAACAAATAAAAACCGTTCCAAAAGTGGCACAAAAACCCCAAGTCAAATAATAATAATCAAATTTAGTTTTTAATACTTTTAAAAAACCCAACCATACCCTTTTTGCTTTTTTTTTTCTTTTTTTTTTTCTTCTTTCATCTCCTTCTCCCACCACCATCACTACCACCGTCAATAACAGATCTCTACACCAAAATTTTTTTAATGCTCCCCCGACCACACTACTATGCCTCCGTATCTCACCACTACCACCACCCTCCTCCGCCTCCTTCAATTCCTTAACCACCAACACCATTACCACCACCCCCCAACCAATAGCAGATCAAGTAGATGATGAGGATGGAGTTGCTGCTGTTAATCGATCTTAGGATTTCTGAAGTTAGGGTTTGTGGTAGATTGAGATGTAGATCGAGTTGGTGTTAGATTGAGATGTAGAATGAGATGTAGATCGAGTTGCCGTTGTTGCTATTATTATTGAGTCTATTTCCAATTTTATTCATTTCTTTAATACTTATTTTGTCAAGTGAGTTTGCTGGAAAAATGTTATCTGGGATCAATACGTGGATAGATAATTGTTGTTCCGCTCTCTTACTTTTGGAATCTGATACTGTATTATTGACTTTCGGCCGTCAAAGCTCCACAAAATCATTGTCGTTTCAAACTTAAGTGAAATCAGCGGCCCAAACCACCGAGAATTCTGATCTGAACCACCACGCCGCACAAATCTTCTCTCAATCTCAAACAACAGACATGTCTACTTCATCATCATCAACAAAAACACTTAATATCGGTATCATAGGATTCAGGACATTTGCACAGTTTCTAGCAAAAAGAATGGTCAATCAAGGACATACTTTAGCAGCAACATCTCGATCCGATTATTCACATCTCTCTTCTCAATCGGGATCAAATTTTTCGTACCCTTTTATGCAATTAAAATCTTAACATTATTACTGAGATGAGAATTTATTGAATGTCCAATTTTTAGGTTTTTTAGGTTTAACTATTTAAAAAATGTCCAATTTTTTATCGGGGGTTATTGAATCGGTTAATTAAGTGAGAATTTATTGAATTTCATTATTACATAAACATGGGTTTTGATTTCAATCTTGAAATTAAGCTCAGATGTGTGTAATTAGACTAGTAGTTTAAGTCTGCATGTGGGTTTTCTTTCTTCTTATTAATGGAGATTAGTCAATTGGAGTTCAATTTAGATGAATGTTCTGATTGGGGGGAAATGATTGAGTTAGTAATGATAATGATTAGAATAGAATATTATTGATCAATGATTGGAACATCGTAACAACGACGACGGGCAAAGGAAAAACCTAGTGTTTGGTTTGATACCTAGTTGCAAGATCAGACCTCTCGATCTCGGTTTTTTGGATGGAGTTAACTTGAGTAGCCTAACCTAATGTAAGCTAAATGGGACCAGTTGACTTCATCTAAAGTTGGATTTTTGGAACTATGTCTGTGAAGTATTTGATGACAGAAAAAATCAAAAGGAAATACACCTCTAAACATTAAAGTGTTCTGTCTGTGCTTGAAACTGAAGGATTTTTTCAAGCAAATCAATTTTTCATTTTTTTTTCTCATCACTTGAATACATTTTCATTATTACATAAACATGGGTTTGCTTGGTTTCTGATGGTAATTTTTGTTTATTTGAAGGTTGATTGGCTAAGCGAGTTTGTGGAGAAAATGTGGCCTTACTTGGACAAGGTATGTGTGTTTAAATAGTTTTTTTTTTAGTTTTTTTATGAGATTGTTTTTTAGGTTGAGCTTTAAATGGGAGATGTTTATTATTGTAGGAAATTTGTAAAACTGCGAAAGCTATAGCTAAACCAATTATAGCTGAGCAAACTCCAAAGTATAAAATTAACTCGGTTGATTTGAAGTACTTACTTTGGGCGTTTTACCACCAACTCTTCATTTGCTAACCAATCTTTGTTACATGCTCCATATCAAGTTAACAGTTTACAGTGAATAGTCTAGTCCAACTCGGTGGCTCATACTGTTTTTTATCTCTATATGAACTTTAATGAAAGTTGAAGCATTTTTCAGAACCTAGAGTGTCACATTTTGCACACTCATTATACCAAAGCTGCAGAGATAATTTCCATACTTAGATGCGTGATAATTCTATGTATTCCCTAGATCCAAATCTTAGCCAAAGTGACCGAAGTTTTAAAGGCATTGGAAATAACGTAAGCTGCTTAAACTTATAAACCTATCTTGCTGTTAAGGAGGTTTTATACGTATAATGTGTTGGATTAGAGCCCAGCAGTTTAGTCTTTAACCGTTGAGTGAGAAACTATCTCAGTTTGTAGTTGGCTGCAAAGAGAATACTAGATGCATGATGTATCAATTGAATCACTCGATTTTGTTCCTTGCAATTGTTAATTTAGGTGTTAACCAAATATGCAATGTTTTTTTTTTAATTATGCAGGCTTTTTAGCTTTGATGATTTGTAAATAATAGTCCATTTGCTTGATATCTTTTATTGTAACCATTAAATGAGCTCTTAAAATATTATAAACTCGTGTTTCCGCATTTGTTTCAGGAATCAAAGTTTATATATGACTGATGAAAAGGAGCTGATAATGGAGCCATGCTTGAAATGGGCAGGAAATTCTAATGTTACTGTTGCCATCAAGGCATATGGGTGAAATGATAATACATAGAAAAATGATGAAACCTAATTAGGTTTCATCTAGTTTTGGTGAAACCTTTTTTGGTTTCATCATTGAAGCTGTGTTGGTGAAATGACAATATGTGAAAAATGATGAAACCTAATTAAGTTTCATCTAGTTTTGGTGAAACCAATTTTGGTTTCATCATTTTTCCTGTTTGGTTTCATCATTTTTCCTGTTTGGTTTCATCATTTTTTTTATGTTTGGTTTTATCATTTTTTTTCTGTTTGGTTTCATCATTTTTTTATGTTTGGTTTCATCATTTTTTTAAGTTTGGTTGAATTTTGATCAATGAAATTCATTTTTTTGGTAGTGGCGGCTGGTTGGTGGTGGTGGTCGGTGATAAAGGTGGTGTTTTCGCGACGGTAGTTGGTGGTGGTACTGTGGTGGTTGGATGCTCGCGGGTGTTGGCGGTGGTCTTGATGGTAGAGGTGGTGATGGTGGTGATGCAATTGCTCGGTATTGGTGGTGGTGGTGCTAGTGGTGTGGCAGGATTTGAGCCAAGGAGTAGTTGAAGTTGCAGGAAAGAACTGAGCCAAGGAGCAATTGCAGTCGACGAAACCAATTATGGTTTCATCGTATTTATGATGAAACCAATTTCGGTTTCATCTATTTTTTGGTGAAACCAATTTTGGTTCCATCATTTTTTTCAGTTTGGTTACATCATTTTTCACGAGAAATTATTTGCACGCGAAATTTTGGTTCCATCATTTTTTTCAGTTTGGTTTCATCATTTTTTTCTCATTTTCAGTTTGGTTGCATCATTTTTTCTCATTTTGCTGAACATTGATCAATCAAATTAATTGTTTGTGGTGGCGGCGGTTGTTTGGTGGGGGTGGTCGGTGATAATGATGGTGTTTCTCGGTGACGGTGGTGGTCGTATGTGGTTGTGGTCGTTGGCTTCGGTGGTGGTGGCGGTTGGAAGTGGTGGTGGTGGTGGTTGGTGACGGCGGTGGTGGTTGGCGGCGGTGATGGAGGTGGTGGGCGGAGGCGGTGGTGGTACAGTGGTGGTGGTGGTGGTGGGAGGCGACTGTGGTGCAGTGGCGGTGGTGGTGGTGGTGTTGATGTGGCGGCGGTGGTGGTGCAGTGGCGGCGGTGGTGGTGGTGGGAGGCGGTGGCGGTGGTGGGAGGTGGTGGTGGTGTTGTGGCGGTGGTGCGGTGGCGGGGGTGGCGGTGGTGTCGCGGTGGTGGGGCTGTGGAAGCGGTGGTGGTGTTGTGGCGGTGGTGGTACGGTGGTGGTGGTGGTGGTGGGAGGTGGCGGTGGTGCAGTGGTGGTGTTGTGGCGGAAGTGGTGGTGTTGTGGCGGAAGTGGTGGTGGTGGCGGTGGTGCTGTGGCGGCGGTGGTGGTGGTGCAGGGTTGGCGGTGGTGCAAGGGTGGCGGTGGTGCAGTGGCGGTGTCGGTGCAGTGGCGGCGGCGGTGCTGCTGTGTTGCTGTTGGTTGTGATAATTTAATAAAATTTAAATGTGGGGTTGATTTTTGTTTTTGTTGGGGTGATTTAAATAGTAGAAGGATAATATAGACAATTTATGATATTTGGGGTTTTTGTGTCATATTTGTTTGAATGGGTTTTTTGTGGATGGGTTATAACCCCTTTGGGGTTATAACCCGCGCGCCGTATTTAATTAGGTATAAATCCACACATAGGTGTTGTATACCCACGTTTTGGCTAACGGTGTTATTAACGGTTAGTTAAATATATGGTGTAAACATAATGTAATTCAGTTTTTAATGCTCCGACCAATAGAGTCCTGCCACTTGTCCTTTCCAGAATTGCTCTAATTGAAAGCTTTTATCTAATTTAATTTGAGAGAGGTGTCATATTCACCGTGCGACATGGGAGCTCATATGACTTTACCTTTAATTATTTAATTAATTATTCGAAAAAAGAAAGAAGGCGAGGTAAAGAAAAAAAAGAGAGACGTGAACAGAATAAATATGGCCCCTTAACCTTCAGGCTAAGGTTCGAAATTGAAGGGAACGTTCTAATTATATAATACTTTGCTATGCCTGAGTCTGTTTTTGAATTATAGCAATTACATTATGGCGTCCACGGTTCAACTTCAGTATATTTTTTACCAAAGAATTGCAGTGGAACTTCACAATACCTAGTGATGTTTCTGCTTTACTCTCTTGGCAACTTCATTCAAGATAAATAGAACTTTATATATAATTAAACAGGGGAGACGTGCCCCCGCTTACGACTGACCAGACAAGGACCCAACAAGGATCTGGACAACCAGAACGCTATAAACATATCAGTAACCATGAGTGAAATTGAAAGTTGCAGGAAAAACAATCAATAGGTGCGTGGTTTCTTTTCATTAGTATTTCATGCATATTTGTGTCATCTTATGTGTAATTTACATTCCGTCTAAATGGATAGCTAGTGTGTCATAATATAAAATCAAGTTTCAGTTCATTTTTTTCATGCCTGCTAATGGGGTGTCAATTAATTTTTTTCATGGCTAGCCATCAGTATCAAGATCAGAACAATACATTTCACTACTCGGATTTTAACTGACTCAGATCAGAATACTCAGATTTAAAAGTAAAAAGCAAAGCTACCCATCGATATCACGATCAAAACAATACATTTTAACTAAACGGTGTATACCATTCTTAGAGTCTGCTTTACTTTTAAGGTTTCTTCTCCGTATTACTCATGGATGCAATCGATTTGCTTGGGGGTAATACCAATCCAATGCTCGATAATACATAGTTTTGGTACGCCCCCGAGCATATTCCTATTAGGGTTGCATTTTTTTTGTCTTTTTTCTTTCTCTGTTAATCTCCATTATCAAGAGAAAAAAATCATATGATAGGGTACACATCATTCAAAGGCATGCGTTAATGGGTGGCTAAAAAATCAAGAGAAAAATCAATGTTCCAGGATGAGATTGCTAGTCACTTGTTAGTTGTCACTTGCTACTCCACGTACTACAATTACTTTTCAATACAGTGTATTGGATTTGGATCCACATATTACACTTAACTAAACAGCAGGTATGATATAGACTTCATGTCTCAGACAGTTCGATGATTCCACATACAATTCCTAATCAGACAAGATTTAAATGTACTAATTTTGTTATTTTAACAGAAGACAGACTTCGATTCACATCTTGGACTAAAGTTATTCCATATTGACCTAAGTCGCGCAGCCCCGCGGTGAGCCTCCACATCTTTTTCATTTACTAGAAACAAAACTTACATTTAGCAGCATGCATCGGATCTGCCAAGTAATGAGTACACGTTGGCTTTTTTACAAACAGACCTAAAGCAAATGCAAAAGTCCCGAAAAGCTAAACCATTTGATCTGCTGGGTAATCACCACCAATTTTTCAACCGCAACGCGATAGTTAAACATGGAACAATCGACCATATGGTCCATATCTAATGCTTTTGGCTCATTCTAGTGATTTTACCTCCCATGCACATGCTAGCTGCATCTTTCTTTTAACTTTACCCTGCAAACTTTGTGCAGCCCACGTTGATGTTCTATTCCAAACGTAAAGGAAACGGCCAACTAGACAACTTGATTAAGAGATCAAGTCTCTTAAATTCCACCAAGATATCTTGACGTAAGTTAGTGTACTATTGATAAGGTCATCAATTTGAATGGTTCTTAGCCATGTATGGGGTAGCTGGTCACTAGTAACTGTAGTTTTAGTAGGAAAAGTCTTGACGCAATTTTGTCTATATATATTCATTCGTTTAGTATCACTTGTATAATTCTCATCCCAAAAGTGTTTTGAAAAAAATGAGTCCAATAATGTTTTACAGAATTTCCTTCTTTGCAGTATTTCTCATTTCGTCAAATATATTCGTTGGTATGTGCTGCATAGTACATTTATATGCTTTCTATTAAATAATTTATTATATTTTGTTCAATATATTATTTTTTTATTATTAGGCCGACCGAGCGAAGCGGGGGAGGACTCTATATATGGTGATTTTGTGTCAATGTATAGCATGATTTTTTTTTCCAATTTGACACAAAAAGATTTGGTGTTGGTGATTTCACTAAACAAAATTGTCCCTCCCTTTTGATCCAATTACTATAACTCCTTATATATCCTATTTTTTCAAGGGTATATTTGGTAACCAAACTTCAATATAACATATCTAAAAATCCGTGTCTTGGAATTTTACAAAATTTATTTTGTTGGAAAGCTAATAAAAAACCTATCCAACGAGCACAAACAACAATATCAAATTTAGAGTTTTTACAAAAAATTCGGAGGTGTTTATCCTTGTAGGCATAATTTTTGAAAATAGAATACATAGCCATTATGCAAACCACCACTAAGAATGCATGACATATTATGTATCCATATTTTGGTTTAGGCATTAACTAATTTTCTGTTGCCACTACAAGAAACTTAATATATTGCAGCACCCTATAGTTATGGCATAAACCCCTACTAGTGTCGCAATAACCCATGTAGCAAGAAGTCTTTTTTGCAGCACCAATCTTATTGCTGCAGCAAGAGATTATACTTTTTTGCCACACTCTTTTCATATTATTGCTACAGTTGTGTGGCAAAAGTTTCATTTTGTAGCAGTAAATTATAGCTTTTAGTTGCAGCTGAAAAGTACTGTGACTAGAAATTTTCTTTTGCAACACTTATATTGATGGCGTGGCAATATATGGTGTAGCAATAGCTACATTTTCTTGTAGTGTGCAACTAATAAAACTATGTGCTCTTTCCGTTTCAGGAAAAATGATATTCCATTTTAAGCACAATTTTCGAAAACAATGATATTCCATTTTAAACACAATTTTCATTATTAATTAAAATTTGAATGATTACATAGCCATTATATAAAATTTAGTTTTGTCATCCTTTTAGTAGAAAAATCTTACTCAAATTTTGCCTATATATATTCATGCATTGATCTAGTATCAAATACAACATTCGTAACAAAAGTATTCTATTGGAACATTTTCAGAACAATGAATCCAATAATGTTTTACATAATTTCCTTGTTTGCGGTGCTTCTCGTTTCATCTAGTTTATTCCAAAACATTCAGTAAATAATTTAATTTATTTGGTTGCATGCAGAAGCGGCAGTTGTTGGTGTGAACTATGGAATGGACGGAAACAACCTACCGTCCCCGACCGCAGTCGTTAATCTCTTAAGATCGAAGAATGTAGACCGAGTTCGTCTTTTTAGTCCGGATTCTGGTGCCCTAAATGCCCTACGAGGGTCAGGAATCGGAGTTGTACTTGGTGTCCCTAACTCAGATGTCCAAAGTATGGGAAATGATCCCTCATTTTCTAGGAACTGGGTCAATACCAATGTTGTTGCATTCGGTAACGTCCAATTTCGATACATTTCTGTTGGAAATGAAATCGATATTCCTAGAGCTGCAGAGTCAGGTTCCATTCTTCGCGCCATGAATAATATTAGAGATGCACTTAGAGCGGCTGGGAGAACAATTCCGGTTAGCACAACTATTATTTTCAGTCTGGTTGTAGATTCATTTCCTCCCTCTAAAGGTCGATTTTCCGACGGCGCCCTACCAATAATGGGACCAATAGTAAGGTCTTTGGTAGATAACAGGACTCCTCTCCTTGTAAATGTCTATCCTTACTTCTCTCACACCGGAAACCCGCAACAAGTACCGTTGGATTATGCATTGTTTACGGAAAATCGAGTTGTCGCAACAGATTCCGGTAACGGATTGCAATACAGGAACCTGTTTGATGCTATGACTGATGCAACATATGCGGCGATGGATAAAGTTGGTGGATCCAGCATCGATATTGTCATCACCGAAAGTGGATGGCCATCTGGTCAAAATGCCAATATTGCAACAATTCAAAATGCTCAAACATATGTTACCAATTTGATTTCACATGTATCGGGAACAAATGGAACCCCTAGGAGGCCAGGGAGGAGCATAGAGACTTATATTTTTGCACTTTTTAACGAGAATCAGAAGCCCGGCCTTCCGACTGAGCGACATTTTGGCTTGTACTACCCTGATATGAGAGAAATCTTCCCTGTTACATTCCGTTAGGCAATCAACCGAAGGTTAGCTGCATGACTAAGATATTTTAAAGAAAATATCCATGTATACGCTAATTCAATATGGTTATATATCTATTTGCTTAAATAAATGATGTAATAAAGGTTATGCACCACAGTTACCTGTAATGACATGATGAGGTAAACACCAGCTACCATGTCATTTGGGTTGAACTATATGTAATGTGGTCCATATCCCCAAGATTGACACTAGATTATGAATGTAAAATCTGTATTATCCCAGTGCTTCTATTGCATGATTTAAATTGAACAGCACGTGTCTGAGCACACCTCTTTGCTTAATTTGTCATAATCTATGGCACATAAAAAATAAAAAAGGTGATGTTGATAGGCTAGGGGTTTAATCTGAGACTATTATCCTTAACGTAAAAACACAGACGTCTGTGCAAGTGATTAAAATTATGATATCAATATCTTGATTTATGGCCAAATACAAATGTGAGGCGGTAAGTTCAAGTCCATCAGTTAGTGCAGGAGATGGCAAATGATATATAATAAACTGATTTTTTGTTCTTCTAAGAACATAAGAGCCGCAGCCAAACAGTCGGCCTTTTGATGATCAACAGTGAGATATTTTGGACTAGAGCTTCACTTTAATCCATTTGATCTCGTATTTTTTCTAGTCTCTGGTTTTCCATTATCACGTGTCCTATACTACTACTAGGTCGCATAAATCGTATGCTAGGGTGCATATCGTTCAAATGAGATAATGTGTGTGGCTAAACAAGGTTCCAACAAGGAGACTGCCAGTCGCACTTGTTAGTGTGTACGATATGCAGTTACACTGACCAGCTGGTTCCGATTAGGACTTCGAGTTAAGATCAGCCTACGTACAATTCCTGATAGGACTAAATTACTTTTGTTCTTTTAACAGAAGACAGAATTCATTTCACCAGTCGTATTCTATATTGTTGCGTTGCCCCTACGGTGCAAGTAGGTATGCACATTATAGCTAGCATCAATCTCCCATGTTAGCTAGCTGCATCTTTATTTTAGGATTACCCTAATGTTTTGTGCAACCCACGTTGATGTCTAGCCCAAACGTAAAGGAACGGCCAATAAGAACATCTCCAATGGAGTATGGGTATTTATTATATGGGGAGACCTAAAAAAACAGTATTTAGTAACATAGAATCCAAATACAAATTTTGATTTGATATGCATCTCCGGTGCTAGTTGTATCCATATATATTTTGATATACTTGTCGCTCAATTATAGAAACAAAATCTAAAAAACTAATTAAAATAATAACAAATTGGTGACGTGGGTATGGATGAGAGTCTCTTAAAACCCATACTCTCCTCCAAACTCAAACTTGCACGTCATTTTAAATTTTGATTATCCAACCACCAATGGAGAGGTTTTTATTGTTGAGAGTTTCTAAAATCTTATGTGGCATCAATATTTTTTAAGACCCATACTCCATTGGAAATGCTCTAAGACAAGTACACTATAGTCTTCTTGAACATTAGCGACATGACGGAGATACTCTGAAGTATATTCCATGTATGCTAATTCAATAAGGCTATATATATATCTGCTTCTATGAGTGGTTTAATAAAAGGTTATGGACCACAGTTGCCTCTAAATGGTATGGTACGGATACCCTACCATGTCATTTGAGTTCAACTATTTTCATATATTATTGTATTTTCATTTATGTTTGGATTTTAATTTTTCTTGTTTTATGATGTGTTGTTTTTTATGATGTGGTGTTGATTATCTTGTAAGCATTACTACTTCTGCTTGAAATAAAATGTTACATGGATTGTCTTGAATCTTGTAAGCATTCAAGCAAGTCTTGCTCTCTGACTCCTATGTTACGTTGGTGCCAAATGGCCCATAGAGTTGAAAAAGAGAGAAGAGTCCACAGCTTTTTAGAAAGTGTTTTTTTCCCTTCCTTGCATGCCATGACTCAAACTGTTCATTTGACTGTGGTCTTATGCATGCACGTAAATCCTTTAAGGTAAGAGTAATTCGGTACAGACCGAGTTCCTGAACAACACAAAAATAAAGAACATTATTTTAGGACCACCCTTTTTTTGGGACCATTGATTTTAAGGCACTCTAACCTAAATTGTTAAGGGTTGTCCTAAAAATTATGAGATTACTAATTTTCCCTTAACAATTTAATTAACCCTAACCTAATAATTGAAATTAACCCTAACCTAATAATTGTAATTAACTTAATCTAATATAAAAACAAAAGCATCTAACCTAGCCGCCACCTCCGATTATCACCACCGCCCACCACCACCTCCGATTATTAAGTGACTAAAGTGATAGAAGAAGATGAAGATGAAGAAAAAAATTATTTTGAGATGGGTGAATATGGAGAAAAAACATCATCTGGGTGCTAAGGTATGCTTGTAACTTAGTGAATGTTGCTATGAACAGCCTAAAATATCTTGAAAATCAAAATTGTAACAAAAAATTTTCAACCATGTCAACAAAGTTCGGTTATATTATATGAAGAACATGTAACCGAACTTTCTGCAAATGCAGTTAGGTTAATAAATCCAAAATCACAGGCAACCGAACCAGAGCTTTAATGGAGTTTTTGTTTGTTCGGCTAGCTGATGAAAAATCAAATGTAACCGAACTACTATGCTTGAATTTATAGAGTTTTGTTCGATTCAGTCGATTAGACCACGTTGTAACCGAACTTTAAACAACAGAGTTCGGTAAGTTCGCAGAATTTTGTTTTTGGCGATTAAACCGAACTCAACATTTGGCTATATAGAGAAGAGTTCGGTTTTGAAATTATTTTTCCGAGTTAACCGAACTCATTTACCTATGTTCGGTTGGTTCGCAAACTTCAACGCAATCAAGTTCCCAACCGAACTGCAGGTTAAAAGTAACCTAATGTTAGAAGTTCGGTTGGTTCGCAAACTTTAACATATTTTGCGAATCAACCGAACTGAGCTTGTATATACATATATGCAATTAGGCAAACGTTCGGTTAAAGAAAAAAATTAACAATTTTTGCGATCCAACCGAACTGCACTTGCAAATGCATAAATGGAATTAACCCATAGTTCGGTTAAAAGTATTTTTTGCGAATGAACCGAGAGTTCGGTTCAGAAAAAATTAATCCTTGATAACCGAACTCTTAGTTCGGCTAAGAATATTTTTTTTGCGATGTAACCGAACATGTCTCTGGAGAAAAAAAACCTCCATTAAACCTCTCTGCAACTTTTTTTCCATTTTCAACTCATTTTGATACTTCTCATTTTTTCAACCAAAAACGAATGACAAGCAATGAGTTTGTGAGAATATCTTTGTTAATGATTTAAATGAAGCTACATATATAGAGGTAGTGGCGGTGGTAATCGGAGGTGGTGGTGGTAATAGATGGTTGGTGGTGGTGATAATCGGCGGCGGTGGTGGTGGTAATCGGCGGTAGTGGTGGTGGTAATCGGCGGTGGTGGTGGTGGTAATCGGAGGTGGTGGTAATCGGCGGTGGTGGGTTAATGTTATTTTTTTCTTAATCATTTCAATAATGATTTCACTAATCAAAACAAAAAAATAATTAAAAGGGTAGTTTAGGTATTACAAAAAAAATAGGATAAGGGCACCCATACTCAAAATGGGACCATGGTCCCCTCAAAAAAACCATGGTCCCCAAAATAACGTTCAAAATAAAATTCATTTTTTCTCTCATATATTTTTTTATAAGTCCCGGTGGGCCCGCATAAGACAGCAGGGGGTCCATTTTATACGAGAGCGTTTTTGCTCAGTTTTTGGCGGTTTTTTTCTCAGTATGTTAAGACTTTTTGAGGTGGTGTATCGATAAATCAAGGAATTTTTCTGTGCGGTCAAGCTATGCTACACTCGCTAAGGAACATCTGCTAACCATTTTAAATCTGCGCATCTGGTCGAAATCTTGGCCACATCGTGTGGGCTTCTTTCTTTGGCTAGTTTACCATAAGAGCCTAGCTACTATGGATCTTCTTCGTACAAATGGGAAGCTTATCTTCAACGGTTGCCTTCTGTGCTGCAGATCGGGAGAATCAGTTTCTCATTCTTGTTCCACTGCAAGTTTGCTTCCCAAATATGGGTTTACTTCAGAACAGCTGCTGGAGCTTTTTGGACATCCCAAAACTGCATCGACGCGATCTTGAAGAGCTGGAACTTCAAACTGGTTCACCCGATAGGAAAGAAATTGTGTCCTCTTATCCCGGCGGCAATATGCTGGTGTATTTGGAAGTCGAGGAATGTAGTGGTTTTCGACAATGCTACCATAACTACTGTTTCGGTAATCAAAAATATCAAGATACAACTATACTTGTGGTGCACCAACTGTGAAGAGATGAAAGGAATTTCTCTCAACTACGTTCTTGCAAACTGGGACAGTTTCTTTGTAACTTAGTTTCCAGGCTTCTGTTTTTTGGGAGTTTTGGTCTTTTTCGGTTTTGCTAGTCTCTTTTGAGTGCTAGTTTTTTGGGTCCTGTATGCTCTTTCGAGCCTCTTTCTGCCTACCTCTGGTAGGCTTTCTATAAATTTTTAACCTTTGCCGATCGAAAAAAAAATGTTAAGACTTTTTGATAAGGTAAACTAATTCCAAGTTGCTTTCAAGAAAGTACAGAGAGTGAAATAAATGAGTCATAGTAAGTGATTTACTTCCTATACATTCCCATTGCACATGCAGCAAGACGTATCTGCTGGGCTGTCTTGCACATAATTGAGCCTTTGGGATAACAGCTTTCTTTTTTCCAAATATGCTTGAATTCTGGTGTGCTAATTAGATAATGACATTTGCAAAAAAGAAAAAAAAAAATCCTCAATTTCCAGTACAGGTGTCGGTCTTCTGGACAGTAATATATTTCTGTTTCCACAACAAATGTATCGCAAGACATTGATTGTAGATATTATCCCGCTGAAACACTTCCGGTAAGAGTATGATTGACACTTGGTCAAAAATACTGGCCAACTAAGGTGAGTTTCTTCATGTGGGTGGCAATTCTGGAAAAGATTTCAACTCGGGACTTATGTTTAGGACAGGTTGGTATAAATATTGGGTGAATCATTGTTAGATGTGTGTACGGGATGGCGAAACAGCTAACCATCTTCTCATACATAGCGATGTGGCGTGGCGTATTTGGGGCATTTTTCTTAAGGATTGGAACATCAAGTGGCCTCCCTTTTTTACTTTTAATCTCATAAATCATGTACTTCTCCTCTATCTCAATAAAATTCTTAATTTATCCAAAAAAAAAAAAGAGTATGATTGCCACTTCTCTAAGAAATTTCCTAAGTAGAATGTATAAGCTCATTGCCGTTGCAACCCCATTTTGCAACTGTAAAAACCGTTGCGAAACTCTAAATTTGGTGTAGTGGTCAAACAGTCGGCCCTTCGATGATCAACTGTGCGATATTTTGGACGGAGCTTCACTTTCATCCATTCGGTCTCTTATTTTATTTTCTCCAGTTTCTAGGATTCCACTTCCTAGTTCCATGACCGAAACGAGCTCTATAGTTCATGGTGTACAAGTAGGACAATAACCAATTTCTTTGTTTCCATTATCACGTGTCCGGTCGTATATATCGTATGATAGGGTGCATATCATTCAAATGCGTTAACAGAAAAATCAAGGTTCCCCCAAGGAGACTGCCAGTCAGACTTGTTACTGTATAGGATACGCATATTTCATTGACCAGCTGGTTGCGATTAGGACTGTAAGTTAAGATCTAATAGGAATAGTCAAGTCAATCTTGACTTGAGCATTATTGGTCAGATGAGTTAGCTTTTGTACCCTGTCTGAATAAGACAGCTGGGTAATATATATGTCTGAACCAATACTGTAATAATCATCAATTTTGTTTTTCTGTAATTCAATAAGACTTTCTCCAATTATCTTTACAATTATTCTTGTGTTCTCATAAAGAATGATTGTAAAGATCAAGAACACAAGAATGATTGTAAAGATAATTGGAGAAAGTCTTATTGAATTACAGAAAAACAGAATTGATGAAAATTACAGTATTGGTTCAGACATATATATTACCCAGCTGTCTTATTCAGACAGGGTACAAAAGCTAACTCATTGTAGTTGCAGGATTTCCCACAACACACCCCTTGTAATATCTTGATAATAATCTCTTGATCTAAATTAATTTGATATTGAAAGTATGATTAAAATTCTAAAAATTATAAATAGACACACAGATTTTTACATGGTTCGATCAATTTGATCTACATCCATGATTCTTCACTATGATTGTTTAAATTTACATTTGATTTACATTGATAATCTCCATTAATGGAGTTCTAAATCTAGTTTTGGGGAAGAAAATGATAAAGAAAAATACATTTTCTCTCTCTAAAAATCTCTTTGCAAAATATTTCTCTCTCTCCTAAAATTGTCTCTCTCCTCAAGACTCTTTCAACTCTTAAAAAATACATCATTCTTTCCTGAATCTATAAGATCCCTATTTATAGGAAATTACATATTGTTGTGACAACGAAGTTGTCCTCTAATTTCGGATATCTCTCGCGATATTACCAATATGTGTGAGTTAGTAGAACCGATCATAACTTGTTATGTATCTTGGTATAACTAATCACA
>JAJJWX010004302.1:0-91749 GCA_023529315.1 Papaver bracteatum
AAGGTGAAGTCAAGTGCTAAATTGTTGAAGAAAATGATGGCAAAAATCGGAGTGGAGAGCCGGTGAGCACTGCCGTGAACAAAGTAGGACCTCTACAACCAATGGAGTAATGTTTTTTCACCCAACACCGTTGATCAAAGCCATACCATGCAGGTGAAAAGGGGTCATCGACAAGGAGAAGGTTCAAGTAGGATGGTTGAACAACAAAGCAGTGGAGATGACACTCCTAGTGACGAAGGAGGAGCTAAAGCACCTAAACGAAAGAGTAGAAAAGTCTCACGTAGTGGTCATCGTGAATTCCAGTGATTGGAACAATTAGTACTTTAGTTTTTTTATGTTGGGAACAACTTTTGTATTGCGGATTTGGTAGTTTGTTTTCTTATGTTTGGAAGACTTCTTTATTGCGGATTTGGTAGTTTGTTTTCTTATGTTCGTATGGTTCCAAAAATTAGTTATGTGGATTAGTAAACGAATTTCATCATTTCTTATGTGGTTAATTTGTGTTTCAATTTTGTAGCTTTAGGAGTCAAATTCGGTTACGTAGGTATGTTTCAAGAAACGAGCCTAACGTTGATGTTCGGTTATCCACGAATTTTTCATACGTAATGAACTTCGATGCATCTCGGTTCGGTATGATTAGTATTTACAAATGCAATCGAACCCAACAATTTGAAAAAGCAAAATGGCATCAATTAATCGTATTAGGTTACTAAAATATCTATTATGATAACCTGAACTAATAAGTTCGGTTTCTAATATATATTTTAGTAATCCCAACTTGTGGTTAAAAATATTTTGTTATGTTCGGTTACTGCGCAAAGTAGTAATAGGGTAACCTAACATTACTCGAGTTCAGTTTTGTTTGACAATTACAGATTCGGTTATATCTCTAAATTTAACTAACTAATCAGACATGTTGGACAGGACATCGTACTTTATCTGGCTCAAATAACGGCCATATTTATTTCCCTTATACTCCCAAATTATATAAATATGTGTCTCCTGGTTCATATTTTGTTATATCCTTTCATTAACATGGCAGCTCTACTCATAAATTTACTCCGAAGAAGATCTTTCAATTTGTAGAAACTTCGTACTATGCTATCAAAGAGGGGTGAATAAGGAAGAGTCAATGGTGTTATGAGTAATATTTTTTGGGAGAAAATTCATGAGAAATTATGCAATGACACAGTAACCCTCATAACCTAGAACAACTACCTTTGTTCATTCGATTTGAAAAGATTCTGAGAAAGAGTTGTGGAATTTTTGCTATTGTATCGGATCGTTGCGAGGAATCGTCTTAGGGGTGAAACATACGAGAAATTGTTTTGATGTCAAATAATGAATGGGCGATGGAAAGTTAAGGATTTCAAATCTGAAGATAATTTCCAGCATCCTTAGAGACTTCTTCATAATGCGTTTTGGTTATTAAGTCTTTTGTAATTTCATTTTTGCAATGTCTTTTATTTTACATCCAAACCGAACTTATATCATGTAATAGTTCGGTAATGTCATTTAACCAAACTTATATATTTTGAATTGCAAACCAAATTGGACCACTACCAAATGACTCCTAATAAAAACCAAATACAAAAAAACACAATCTTTCATTGTTATGTTGATTTTCAAAGCATACTTACAACCAAAAAAAAACCATCTAACTTAAGGTACAATTAATCATCCGCAAGGGAAATACAACCTTGGTGTATAATCGGTTCCGATTCCTTCAAAGCTTTCCACATTTCCATGTTATGTTCATACATAACGCACCAACCCAACATTGTGTCGGGGTTAAATTCATTCCAATAAGAGTATGGGCATATCAGAGGCAATGGACAATTGTCTTCTAACCGGCGGCCTATAAAATGGTTGTAGTTAATCAACACAATCACCACTCTCCTACGTCTTAGTTTCTCGACACATATTGTTTTTTTCGGAGTGTATGTGAAACTACCACCTTTTGAGAACAAGTGAACCACGCAATTGAATGCTTCGGATATTAAGTGCCCACATATCGGCATGCTCATCCAATGATACCTTGTGATTGGATTGCCCCCGTGGAGACGGCTTTGATATCTAACAAACTGCACATTGAGACTAGCATCCCCATCAGACAACATTGTCTTGTAAAATTCCGGTTTCTCCCTTAGCTTCATCAACAACCTTTGACGGACATAAGTGATTTGATTACCATTATATATCTTGGCACCTTGAGTGAAAGGCCCAAGTTGTTGTACTACAACGTGGAAACCGCAATTACCATCCGCAGGGACGTTATTGGTGATTATGACGTAATCTCTAATGTAAGGAGGTAGCGCTTCCAGGAACCTTTTCTCAACAGGAGGGGCAGTCATATCAATTGGACTGGGTTGAGAGTGTAACATAGGTCCTTTTTTCTTCATATCCCGTTCACTTGTCTCGCCCTTTTCAACAATATTCCTAGCCATTTTCTTACAATCTTCTTGGTACTTAGCCGCGGTATGCTCATGTTGCGAAGGATCTCTAGTAAAAGGGGTCATTTCACTCTTCCTCTTGCCCAAAACCTTTGCATATTCTCTGACTTGTTTTTTGGTTTCTTTTGTTGGTGGCCTACCTTTGGCCTTGCCTTTATTCGGTTTTTGCACATTTTCTGAAGTCTGCGGATAAACGATTGGCCGCATGTCATCCCAAAAGATTTTCCTTTCAAGATTGTTCATGTTCCGGTACCTCTCGATAATGACTCTTCCCATTTTATTATCACCAAACTCTTCTCCGACATCGCCCTTGGGAGGAGGAACAAAACTTAAGTGTTGCCAATGTGGATCTATATCGCTTAAAGGGATTATGCCATGTTCATACTTAGCTATCATGTGCCGACAAGGGAGCCCAATAGACTTCATCATGTTGCAAACACACACCTCTTCCGGCTTGGTTCCCTATATGCGGATCAAATTCACCTCAACCAATAACCTCTTAATGCAAGCATGCGAAACATTATAGTGGAGTCCCTTGAAAAATGGAAGGTCCTCCATTTTCACAATGTTACCACCTTTGTCTACAATATTTTTGTACTTCATGATGCGACTTTTTTGAAACTTCTCTTTAATTCTATCAATCTCGCGGTTGAAGTAAACCTCCATAGCGTTAAACACAACCACAAAATTATCAATACATCCAAAGAGATTTTTCTTCAACCGGTGGTGAGTCGATTCTACCAAACTTGTCGCTTGATTCCCAAAGTGTTTATGGTGGTTGGTAAAAGCATAAACAAACCGCTTTTTTTGCGGTTCCAACCATTGCTCGACCACATACGTTACAATATCATCAGGATATTCGGGGCTACACCAATGCTCAATAAATTTGGCAAGATTTAGATTATACTCTTCTTCGGTGAGAGACCAAGTCAAAGCCTCCCATTCCCCGGAGAAAGCTACCCATTTAACATGATTTATGGTGTATTGTTCATCGAATGTCTCTTTTGCATCAGCTTGTTCATCTTCCGGTAGATTACTAATCTCTTCGAATGCTATCCTCTTTGGTGGACAAAGTTGAGGCTTGCACCTATTCATCACATTGCACCATATATGAAATGTACAAATCATATTATGTGCCAATGGGAAGACTCTCTCTATTGCATTCATCAATGATACTTGATTGTCCGTCACTATAACCCCTGGGATATCATCATCTCGGTAGATCTCCTTCAATTGTTGTAGCGCCCACCTATAACTTGGTTCTTGCTCGTCCTTTAGAAAACAAAAAGCAATGGTAAAGGGTGACTTCGTCGACGTACGACCAACAATGTTCAACAATGGCATCTCGTATTTGTTTGTCTTGTAAGTGCAATCCATTATAAGAACTTCATGGAAGGATTGAGCCAGTTGAACACTCTTCGGATGAGCAATGAAAAGATGAGTTATTTCTTCACCCGGACCTAGCTTCTTTTGAACCACGTAGCCTTTCTCTTCAGCCAACATAAACAATTGTTGCATGACTTTTCTATCCTTCCATTCATTCTTTTTAATTGACTCAATTGCATTGTAAATGGTGGACGGGGATGATACGTTTTCCGTGTTATCATCCTTTAATAAGCGAAGCATACCAGCTGGGGAAAAACGCAATCTCCTATATTTAGCTACTTTCTCCTTTTCTTGAGGAGTGAGCCTTGCGGCCATTGCATGTCCTTCAAGATGCTCCGGACGATTGTGGTTGTGATTACCTACCACCTTATCCATCGATAGAACCCATCCTGTTTTTAGTTTTGAGTAACTAAAAACTAGCTTGAACGGACATTTTATTTTCTTTGAGCACACTGTGTTCTTCCTCGTCGTCTTTCCTTTATACACATACCCCTTTCTCTTGTGGCTAGCATCCGGATCTCCACTTCTCTCGCAAACCATTTCAAAACGAGTTTTGCTTTCTTTTCCATTCAAAACTAATACACACATGGCTCTCTTGGCATGCTCTCTAGCCCAATTCTTCGCATCAATAGGTTGATCAAATACCAAATCATTGGCATAGTGATGGGATGTATCTTCGTACAAGATACCAATTGGAGAAGGTTTATCATCCATTGGTATATCTTGGCATTCAATCTACAAGAAATGGAACAACATCAATTGCAATCACAACGCGTTGGTAAGCTATTAATTTAAGCGAAAGAACTACAAATTCGGTGAACAAACCAAAAGGCCATATAACCGAACATATAAAGTATATGTAGTTCGGTTACAATGTATTTTACCTAGGTCACCGAATACAACACTGGAACTATTCATTTTTTTTGGGATTCATAAGTTCGGTTAGGTATGCTCTTGGGATCAAGTATGCAAAATAACCGAACCTGCATAACTTAGTGTACTCTTATATTTTGTACAGTTCATTTAGATAGTGGCTTTACAGGAAGTGTGCGAACAAACCGAACTTTGTATGCTAAGTTTAATCTTAGTTTTACGTAAAGTTCGGTTGGTTAATAGTTGCAAAGCAACCGAACTTTGTACATTAAGTTAAATCATAAATTTACGTTAAGTTCGGTTAATTCATTGATTGCGAACCAACCAAACATTTTAACTTATCTTACATAAAGTTCGGTTAGTATATTGGTTTCAAAACAACCAAACATTACACTGGAATCCATCAATGCAAAGTTCGGTTACCTGCGTGTTTGTCTAATGTAACCGAACTGAATATCCAGATGAGTTCGGTTATATGTTCTTCACCTTTCGTAACCGAACTGCATATCCAGATGAGTTCGGTTATATGTTCTTCACCTTTCTTAACCGAACTACTTAAAAAAATGTACATTTGGTTTGAAAATTTGTAGCAACTAGACCAACATTAGCTAAGTTTGGAGCATACCTGGATACCCAAATGCTCTTCCTCCGGTTGTGGTTGATAAAATCCATCATTTTCATATTGAGATTGAGTTTGTGAAAGAATACATTCACGATCTAAGAAATTACTCATATCCGGATCATTGCAAAGATTAACAAATACTCTAGGAGTTAATGGAGATGAAGAATCAGATGAGCTTTCGTCACTAAAATTCCCAAACGTAGTGAATGTGAAATAATGTTTTTTTTCCATGGTTTTCTCCTTCTTCTTCTCTAACTTTATCCTCTAAAAAATTCAATATCTTTTTTAATAGCTCATGTTTTAATCTAATCTCACTAATCAGTTTTTTCTTAATCATTTCAATAATAATTTCACTAATCAAAACCAAAAGATAATTAAAAGGGTATTTTAGGTAATACAAAAAATAAGAGATTAGGGCACCCCTACCCTAAATAACATCATGGTCCCTTCAAAAAAAGAAGGGTCCCCAAAATAACGTTTTTTTTTTAACAAACAAGCCCAATTTTGCATTTTTGTATCCCTAAAATTTTTGGTTGCACCCATAGCAAATTTTTGCACCCCTTTTCTCATGAATCTTGGCTCCGCCCCTGGGTGGTGCTATTCACCTCCATATTCTCCACCTCCCTATTCTGCTCCCTCCAATCTAAACTCTACATCTGGGAAATGGTGAACCCCATCTACACCTGAATGTGATTTAAATCCTAGATGTGTGGTGTAGATTGGAGGGAGCAGAGTAGGGAGGTGGAGAATAGAGAGGTGAATAGCATTGCCGTTATGTTTTACCCAATAAAATCAAAAAAGAAAAAAAAAATGGGAAAAGATGATTTTTGACACAAGTGGGAAAAACAACTGATCAACAAAAGAATAAGAGGGTGTTTGGATATCATAAACAAAAATGCTTCTATTTTTTTTTTTGAAGCAGAAGTTAGTTTTAGAAATCAAAAAGAAAAACAAAAATTGTCTTATAGAAAAGTTTTTTTTTTTTCCATAATTTTTCTGAAATTGTGCACCTAAACGAATATTATTTTTATTTCTAAAAAAGGTCAAACGCCTGGAAATCCCAACAAAATAAAAAGTCAAGCCAGTCAACGGTGGCTTGACCGACTGGTGGACTGATCAGAATCATTGTTGGGTTGGTTATGCATAATAACTACACTATGTATTGTCTTATCCGAATCGGCAATAAATACTGGAAGAGTGAAGTAATTTGTAATAGCTAGAAAAGAAAGAAAAAAATCATGGCAGCAAGAGCTCTGATTTTGTTGGTTCTTTTGTTTTTTTGTTGTTGATGGAATAGTTGCAGGAGACCATCATCATTGCTGTAAGAACCCACCAGCTCTTAATTCAAGTTCTGGTGACGGACTTGTCGAAGAAATTGGAGGTCTGAAGACTTACGTTTCTGGTTCTTTGGATTCAAAGCTTGGAATTCTTCTTGTTTCTGACTATTTCGGTAACTACTCATTTTGATTTCAAGCTTGGAATTCTCCTTGTGTCATTATTACAATTTTGTGTAGAAACTTTTGATAAAATGTGTTAATGGTGTTACTCTTGTTTGGGGTTCACATGGTTTGATTGGATTTATTAGCTGTTCAAATTGATGCTTTAATGTGGCTCAATTTTACAAATTTCATTTTTCGATTCTATAAATTGTTTTAATTTGTGGAGATAAAAGGTGGCTCAGTTTCATTAGACTTTGCCTAATTGCTTTCCTCAACTTTGTTTTGCAGGATATGAAGCACCTAATTTGAGGTATACCGATTTCCTTGTTTGGCTTTTGAAGCTAGCGGTCTATAGATATGAAAGTCGGTGTTTGAAGACTGGAAAATACCTTCATTGCTTATAGGTTCAGTACTTATTTGTAAAATGTTGCCAAATCTAGTCATAATATTCCATTGATGTTGGTTTACATACCAGAAACCTGGCAGACAAAGTTGCAGCAGCTGGATATTATGTTGTAGTTCCAGATTTCTTTCATGGGGATCCTTATACACCTGGCAAGGATGCAGCAGTGTGGTTTCAATCTCATGGAACGGTTAGTTTGCTTCAGAAAAAAACTCATGATCACTGCATTCAATGTGTTGAAATTTTCTGTCTTTTTAAAACTTGTAGGATAAGGGAGCTGTAGAAGCTAAACAAGTTATTAAAGCTATAAAAAGAAAGGGAATCTCCGCCGTCGGAGCTGCAGGGATGTGCTGGGGTGGTAAGTGGTGCTGTTTTATATTTACATGATCTTGTTCAGTATTTTGGTGTGATTTGGTTGTACAATCATTTCCAATAAAAAAAAAAAAAAAAAAAAAACCTGTTCGTATTTGTTTCTCTTTACTTGATTGGCATCCTAAAGAAAATTGTATTATCCACCTGAATAAGACGCTGTCATTTGAATTCTTCTCAGGAAAGGTAGTCGCAGAACTAGCCAAGTCTGATGATCTCAAAGCTGTTGTGATGATGCATCCTGCAGGAGTTACTGTTGATGATATAAAGGGTAAAAGTCACGAGTAGTTTGTTTAATTCGTCTTAGATTCGTAGAACTCTATTTAATTTTTGTCATTGAGTTTCCACCTTTGACTGTTTTCGTCTATGTTTCTTCTTTTGTTTTAGTAAAATTTATGAACATTTAGTATTGAACAAATCTTTCAGAAATCAAGGTACCCATTTCTATTCTAGGAGGTGAACTCGACAAGCTGTCTCCACCAGCATTTTTGAAACAGTTTGAAGAAGTTTTATCTACAAAACCCGAGGTAATGAAGATTATCATACAACAGACATGCAATTAATGTTTGATGTAGCGTGAGACTCTCAGCATGTTATGTCTTGAGGAAGCCGTACACCAGTTGCCCCTTTTCTCAATCTTTCCAATAAGTTAATGTTGCATTTTTTTTTCTTCTTTTCGACAAATCTCATGACTAGGAGATTTTGAAAATAGAAAAGATGGGGGATAGGCGTGACCTCTGAGAAAAAAGAGAAAAGGCAAGCAGAAAAAAAGAAGCACGTTACAAACTAACGATACCTATAAGCAAATGTGAATGATCACATCCCATAGCAGAACTAATAAAAATGTGGTGGCTGATCCCACCATTGTGATAACTGATAACTTAATGTTGCATTTATAACTAGTGATGTTGAAGTTATTAGATGATGATGAACTTTGTTTCGAATTGATTAGAGAGTTGGCTATGTTATGTTTACACAGGTTGACAGCTTTGTGAAGGTCTTTAAAGGGGTTGATCACGGTTGGACTTTGAGATACAACGTCGGAGATAAAGAAGCTGTGAAGCAAGCTGAAATAGCCCATCATGATATGTTAAAATGGCTCTCTAAGTATGTAAGTGTTAGCCGGGATGACGTTCATTCCCGCAGCTGCTAGTCAGGATGGCGCTCATTTCCTGCAGCCACTAGTCGAGATGACGTTCATTCTTACAGCTACTAGTCGGGATGGCGTTAATTCCTACACCTATTTACAGCTATTCTAAATAGTCGCACACACTCAGTACCATATTTGCATGTTTTATATTATGTTTCTTGACATTGTTGTTTTGAATTTTTTACTCAGCAATGAGTTAATAAAAGCCGGTAATACCATCAGCTGTGAATTAATAAAAGCCAATGTTTCATATCAAACAATGAATTATCAGAAGAAATATTACACCGTGGGCGTGTATTTCTCTTGTAAGAGTGTAGTGATTTTGTTTTGTACAGAGAGAAAGATGGTAGGATCACAGTGTTGTGAGAACCCACCAGATCTTAGTTTAGTCAGGGGTGGGTTTGACCTACTGGTGGGCTGAGCAGAATTATTGTTGGGTTTGTACGTATTATAACACTATTTTAGAACCATCTTTTTTATTATAACACTATTTTATCTGATCCATTTTGAAGGAGAATTTTTTTGGGAGAGTAAAGTGAAAAATAAGAGAGAGAGATAGAGATGGTAGGATCACAGTGTTGTGAGAATCCACCCGATCTTAGTTTAAGTTCAGGAATCGGATGTGTTGAAGAAATTGGAGGTCTTGAAAGCTATGTTTCTGGTTCTTTGGATTCAAAGCTTGGAATTCTACTTGTTTCTGATGTTTTCGGTAAGTACCCACTTTATTGGGATACTAGTTGTGGGGGAATGAAATGTCAGGTCTAACAGAATTGATTGGGATCCTTGTTAGCTGAATCGGAACTTCAATATCTTATACACAGTTGAGATTGTTTGTATTCGTGTCACTAATGGTCTCAACTTTTTCTTTTTTGCAGGATTTGAAGCACCTAACTTTAGGTAAATATATCTAGTTAACTTCCATTTCTGTTGCTCTTGAATTACTTGGGATTCAACCGCTTAAATTACTGTTAAATTAGGAACACAACATGATGTCACATGTAGTGATAACATATACGCGCGTTTTCTAAAATCAGGAAGCTGGCAGACAAAGTAGCAGCCGCTGGGTACTATGTTGTGGCTCCTAATTTCTTCCATGGGGATCCTTTTACGCCCGAAAAAAATCTCATGTATTGGTATCAGTTTCATCTAGCGGTTGGTACAAGCTTTGTTCCTTTTTGTTTTGTTTTTCAGTCAAGTTTCATTTATAATTCCTTCATCAAATTTGCGGTCAAACTCCTGTTCGAATCATTTGTAGGAGGATGCAGCTGAAGAAGCTAGACCGGTAATTGAAGCTCTAAGAAGCAAGGGGATTACCGCAATTGGAGCCGCAGGGGTCTGCTGGGGTGGTAAGAATCAATCCTATGTTTTCTGGAATTACAGTTAACATGTCAGGTGTGACATGGGTTACTCATTAAACTGGTTCTGTCTCCAGCAAAGGTACTCGTGGAACTGTCGAAGTCGGAGGATCTTAAAGCTATAGTGATGCTCCATCCTTCACTAGTTACTGTAGATGATATCGAGGGTAAGAATTGTTTGCTTCAAGCATTCATTGGGCATCCACCACTAGAAATAACACATGTGCTTACAAAAATTCAGATATCAAGGTACCTGTTTCGATACTGGGAGCTGAAATTGACCAAATGTCTCCGCCGGAAGTTGTGAAAGAATTTGAAGAAGTTTTATCAACTAAACCCGAGGTAGGGTGACTAAAATTCCATTGTTTACGAAATATTTTCTTAGTCTATCTCTTTAGAGATAGACTAATCTTTTATACTCTACACAGGTGGATAGCTCTGTAAAGATATTCAATGGGGTCAGACACGGGTGGACAGTGAGATACAACATCAAAAATGAAGAAGCTGTGAAGCGTGCAGAGGAAGCTCATAATGACATGTTAGAATGGTTCTTTAAGTATGTGGTGAAGAGTTCTTGTTGTTGCCGCAGAAGTGCTTTGTAGCTAGCTAATATTGTAATTCTTAAAAAAAAGTCATGTCTAAAATGGGGTTCAGTATCCAGTGGATTGATCTTATCATGCAATTTGTTGGCACTACCTGTAGTGCGGTTTTGTTACCAGATTTTTCAAACCCACTAGGGGCTAAGAAAAGGGACCCATTATCACCATACTTATTCATAATTCGTATGGAGGGGTTATCTAAATTTTTATTAGAAGTTGAGAAAAAAAAACTTATAACTGGGATTAAAATGGGTAAAGATTGTTCCTCCATCTCTCACCTCGTATTTGCTGACAATTGACTCATTTTCTTTTCACTAGAGTTGGGAAAAAGGAGTGCAAAAACTTTGTTAAGATTCTGGACCGCTTTAATCAGGGCTCTGGGAAATTAATAAACTATGACAAGTCTGACATGTTCTTCAGCAACTTTGTATCAAATACGGAGACTAGAGAGATCCTTCAAATCCTATTCGGAAGGGAAGGGAGGGGAGTCATGATAAAAACATGTATATGATTCTTTGGCTACATACCAAATGTCTTGTTTTGTAATACCGAAAAAAATAACCAAACAAATGGATAGAATGAATAGAACTTTCTCGTGGGGTCATATCCATGTAAGCAAAGGATGATGCCCAAAATCTTAGGGCCGTGTCTACAAGTCGAAAAGTTAGGGGAGGAATGAGGTTCAGAAATTTTGAATACTTTAACTATGCTATGCTTGCAAAATTGACATGTAGGATGATAAAAAGACTTAGATGCTATGTGGACAAAAGTTATGAGAGGGAAATATTTCAGAAACTCCTCACCTCTTACCATTAAAAAACCAAAAAATAGTTGCTCTTTGATATGGAAAGGTCTGTGGAGTGGTTTAAAAATCATACAAGAGGTTGCAATATGGGAGATTGGAAACGGAGAGGATATCCAAGTATGGAACCATAACTGTATCCCTCTCCATAGCCCAAACATTATTGAGCGGTATGAAATAAAACCCTTTATCTCTAACACCATCACCAGGGTCTATGAAGTTTTCGACCCACAAATAAGGATATAAAACCAGGATTTTTTAAAACAGATTCCACTCTAGACCATTACTTCCGTTGCCCTTAATCAGAATAATACTCTAATCGATAGGTTGGTTTGGCCGGTAAGTAGTATTGGAAATACAATTGTAAAATCTGTCTATGAATATCTTGTCCGTGACCATGAAAATGTGCCAATTAATCAGTTCTGCAAGCATATATGGAACATAAAAGTTATCCCCCGAATTCAAGTCTTTGTGTGGAAACGCAATAACGAAATTCTGTCTGTCAATGAAAAAAAGAAAGAAAATGGGCTCACTCTGCATCGCCGGTATGCAGGATGTGCAGTAATTTTACTGAAACAAATATCCATACCATATTGCTTTTCCCCTTTAGAAAAGTAGTCTAGTTTGGACTAAATTGTAGGATACAAAGTCAAGATACTACTAACATCATACAAAATCTTGGAGTAACAACACTCGAAACAGTATGGTAAAACCTCAAATCAATTTCGTGCTATCACAACCTGGCATATATGGAAGGCCCTTTTCCTAAAATGTTTTCAAAATATTACTCTATCACCGGAATTCACTATCACTCTCATCCATAGCCATATTAATTCTCTCGATACCAGTCCTTCAAATGACACCCACAACAGGGATCCCAACATTGACCAGCTCAACCAAACTATGGTCAGAATCCCCAAGAACAAAGAAACTATGATATGTTACATCACTTGGATTAACAACCTATGTGACAGACCAGAAAATTACACCTGGCGCACCTGGGCGCGCATGCCATAACTCCCATAGTGCGCCATGATGATGCTACGAACCGGGCCTTAACACTAGGAAAATGCACGTCCATCTTCCCTTGCAAGCATGCTCATGGAGCATGATGCAGATAAGTTAGTTTCAAAACGGTTCCAACTTACCCTTGTTCCGTGAAGGGTTTAAAGCCTTTCCTCAACATGAGTTTCCTATCTATCTGAGTAACCGTCATACTTCCGAGTCTTATCCAGGCATAAGGCATGTCTTGAACTTACATATAGGTCATTGCAGGCCTAATACCCCCACTTCACTTAGCTTAGGCACTGCTGGAAGCATGCACTTGTATTGCTCGTGCCAAGGGTGCATCAATCAGGCTCATGTCGTACTCTCCTTAGGCTTATGCAAGCTTCGCTAACTTGCATATCGTTGTATCTTACTTCCGAGGTCATGCCCAATGCGCCATTGGTACATGTCTAAGTCGAATGCCTTGATAGGAAGTATGAGCATTCAAAGAATGAAATGCAACTTTCCTCATCAAGTTTGGCCACAATCATCTCTTGCGTCGAGCTACCGAGCCAGATGATATGAGAGGCTAGTATGCCGCAATCATCTCACAAGTAGATGATTTGAGCGAAAAGTACTGGACCGGGAATGCTGCAACTCATTGTGGTTGCCTACGTACCCTTTCCTACTCTAAAGGGATCACACACAGACCGTAGTTCATCCTCGAAGGGACAACAACTTAAACCAACTCGTTTGCAAGGTCGTGGCCTTGTAATAATGGTATTGGCCCAGTCCGTATGGGTGGTTCCATCAAAATGCACAAAGATTACACATTAGTGGGTCCGCGGCGTGGCAAATTGTTGCATTTGAATCATATGCTCCATTTATAAATGATGCGTATGCCTCATTTATACTATTTTGGCTAAGCTATGAAGCTTACTTGGCACATAGTCCGCATATGCACCTTTAACCAACTACCCCTCCCTATATATGTAAACTTGAAATTTCTATAACTTTGGAAACGGGAGAGAATGTACATTCACCAAGTCCCAATCTGTAATGCATAATGATTGTGCAACACTCATTCTGGCTGTTGCACAATGATTGTGTACCAATCGTTTTGGCTGCTGCATAATGATTGCGCAACATTTACTCGGGAGTATTGCACAATGATTGTGCAATATTGACACGGCCAGCCCTCTCTGGCCTGATGCACAATAATTGTGCAATAAAGGCTCTAGGACAATCTTCCGCATAATGCACAATGATTGCGCTGTACCGCTCATGGCCATCTACCCAATTGGCCTTATGTATCATGATGATGCAACATTGACTTTAAGCCAATATTCATCTTAACGTGACAAAAACTTGAGATAAAGTTTCATCTAATGCCATAACCTATCTTTGAGAATGTGTCATGCTAAAAATTCAGGGTCATGTGGTACTTCATCATACGATTCATATAAGATCCATCTGTCTAGATATCATTATATACATCCAGAAAGACGTATGCTTTGGAAGAAGCTTGTACAGTTTGGGAAGGGGTTTTGATTGATCAAAAAGAAGAATCTACTTCAACCGATATGCCCTTAGGCACGGCCATACATAACATAGAAATCACACTTGGAAAGGGTGGACAATTAGCTAGAGCAGCAGGTGTTGTAGCGAAACTGATTGCAAAAGAGGGTAAATCGGCCACATTAAAATTACCGTCTGGGGAGGTCCGTTTGATATCCAAAAACTGCTCAGCAACAGTCGGGCAAGTGGGTAATGTTGGGGTAAACCAGAAAAGTTTGGGTAGAGCCGGATCTAAACGTTGGCTAGGTAAGCGTCATGTAGTAAGAGGGGTAGTTATGAACCCTGTAGACCATCCCCATGGGGGTGGTGAAGGAAGGTCCCCAATTGGTAGAAAACAACCCACAACCCCTTGGGGTTATCCTGCGCTTGGAAGAAGAAGTAGAAAAAGGTTACATCATTTACCCATTTAAAGGATTTCGTCCCCGAATTTCAAAACAAAAACTATTGTGGACAAACTCCTCGGTTTGGATTTCTGAACAAAACCAGATGCTCAGAAATTATGGGTTTCTTCAAGTTGTCATGAACATCAATTTAGACCTTCTGAGCAACCGTCCCATACCACCTGCCCATGGATCCAAAATTCCCACAATATTACCGAAAATTTCGAGTTTGGCTAGTTTCCAAACGATATCCCAACTAGGTATCCTAATGGGCGTCCCATACCACCACTCAGGAATCCCGAAAGTTCAAAAGTTGAAATATGTCATCGAAATGACAAGCAACATCTTAACGCAACACTATGAGGACCCAACTCTAATGCCAGTGCATTGGGATGCAAGCCACTATATCTGAAGGATTTCCATTTACCCATCGTAATGGTTGCTAGCCCAACCTAACAACATACACCATCCCGGACGGGTGAGGGGTGATCAATCCATATGCCAGTGGTAGTAGGATATGAGCCAACTGTCCCTAACAGCACCGTCCTAAACGAATTTTCTGGAAAACTCACAGCGCTTAAAAAATCTCAACTCAATTCGCAAAGTAACTGGCCTAGCAGTTACAAACTCTTTCCCGCACAAAAGTTGGCCTACTCTTCAACTTTATTTCCTTTTTAGGAAAAATACTCGTTGACGAGTCCACTCCGCACAGTCCCTAGAGTTATCTAGGAACTTTCTCTGATACCAACTGTGATGGAACAGAAAATTACACCTGGCGTGCTTGGGCGCGCAAACCATAACTCCCCTAGTGCGCCATGATGATGCTATGATTCGGGCCTCAATACTAGGAAAATGCACGTCCATCTTACCTTGTAAGCATGTTCATGGAGCATGATACAACTAGCTTAGCTTACACACCATTCCAACTTACCCTTGTTCCGCGAAGGGTTTAAAGCCTTTCCTCAACGTCTGAGTAACCGTTACACTGCCGAGTCTTGTCCAGGCATAAGTCATACCTTGAGCTTACATCATTGCAGGCCTAATAACCCCATTTCACTTAGCTTAGGAATTGTTGAAAGTATGAACTTATCTTGCTCGTGCCAAGGGTGCATCAATCAGGCTCATGTCGTACTCTCCTTAGGCTTATGCAGCTCCGCTAACTTGCATATCGTTGCATCTTACTTTTGAGGCCATGCCCAATGCGCCATTGGTACATATCTAAGTCGAATTCCTTGATAGGAAGTATGAGCATTCAAAGAATGAAATTCAACTTACCTCATCAAGTTTAGCCACAATCATCTCTTGCGTCGATCTACCAATCCAGATGATATGAGAGGCCAATATGCCGCAATCATCTCACAATTAAATGATTTGAGAGGAAAAGTGCTGGATCGGAAATGCTGCAACTCATTGTGGCTGCCTACGTACCCTTTCCTACTCTAAAAGGATCAAGCACATACATTAGTTTATCCTCGAAGGGACGGCAACTTAAACCAACTCGTTTGCAAGTTCGTGGCATTGCAATAATGGTAATTCCTAGTCCGTATAGGTTGTTCCATCAAAATGCACAAAGATTGCGCATTATCGGGTCCGCGACGTGGCATGGTGATGCCTTCACATCATATGCTCCATTTGCAAGGCTATGCAGCTATAAGTGAGGCTTACGCATCATTTATACTCTTTCGGCTAAGCTATGAATCTTACTTGTCACATAGTCCACATATGCACCTTCAACCAACTACCCCTCCATATATATGTTAACTTGCAAGTTCTACAACTAGAAAGGGGAGAGAATGTACATTCACTAATCCCCATTTTTTAATGCACAATGATTATGCAACACTCATTCTGGATATTGCACAATGATTGCGCATCACTCGTTCTGGTTGCTGCACAATATTTACTATGGAGTATTGCATAATGATTGTGCAACATTCACACGGCCAGCCCTCTCTGAACTGATGCACAATGATTGTGCAATATTGGCTCTAGGACAATCTTTTGCATAATTCTAAATAATTGCAATGCAACACTCAAGGCCATCTACCTAACTGGCCTAATGCATCATAATGATGCAACATTGGATCTAGGCCAATATTCCTCTTAACATGACAAAAAATTGAGATGACGCATCTTTGGGCATGCGCCATGCTAAAAATTCAGGGTGTTACAACCTATCCATTGCAACTGTCATAATTATTATTACATATGATGGTGGAAAATCCATGTGCAGAGACGCTTCAACTGCGAAGTAAACTTCTTGGACCAGAGTAACACGATGGAGGAAATCGAGGCTCTCAAATGGTAGATGAAAAAGCGGGGGTTTAACAAACACACCCAATATTTCTCTTAATAATATGTATAGACAAACTAAAATATAATTACTAGAGAATAAACTAGACAGTCAGACTCAATCAATGGAAATATATCCAAGAGTTACATCTCTGTTTCACAATGTAATCAGCAAATCAAACAGATAGAAATCCGTGAGCCAGATTATTATGTGAAATAACTTGAACGGTACCAAAGAACAATGTTAAAGTGTCAATCAATATAATCAACAACCAAAGGTTGGATTCTCTAACTGATTGAACTACACACAACCTGTGATATTTCTATTATATAACAAAATATAATGCAAAAAAGAAATAACACAGACACCAAAAAATTTGTTAACGAGGAAACCTCAAATGCAGAAAAACCCCGGGACCTAGTCCATATTTGAACACCATATTGTATTAAGGCGCTACAGACACTAGCCTTATCCAAGTTAACTTCGGATTGGAATGTAGTTGATCCCTAATCAATCTCACACTGATCAAGGTACAGTTGCGCTCCTTACATCTCTGAATCCTAGCAGGACTCTACGCACTTGATTCTCTTAGCTGATCTCACCCACAATTAAGAGTTGCTACAACCCAAAGTCGAAGACTTGATAAACAAATTTGTCTCACATAGAAAAGTCTATTGTTTAGATAAATCTATCTCGCACAGATAAACCTATGAGTTTTACTCCGTTTTTTGATAAATCAAGATGAACATGAACCAATTGATATACCGTACTTATATTCCTGAAGAACATCCTATAAATATCAATCACCTCACAATAATCTTAATCGTATGGTAGAGAAACAAGATATTGTGGAATCACAAACGATGAGACGAAGATGTTTGTGACTACTTTTTATCTTGCCTATCGGAGATTAAATTTTGAGCCAATCTTAGAGAAGATAATACTCAATCACGATAGAAACAACAAGATCAGATCGCGCACCTACAGAGAAAATAGTTGGGTCTGGCTTCACAATCCCAATGAAGTCTTTAAGTCGTTAACTTACAAGGTTTCGTGAAAAACCTAAGGTTAAAGGAGAATCGACTCTAGTTGCAACTAGTATCACACAAAAGGTGTGGGGATTAGGTTTCCTAGTTGCTAGAGTTCTCCTTTATATAGTCTTCAAATCAGGGTTTGCATTCAATGTTACCTTGGTAACAAAGCATTCAATATTCACCGTTAGATGAAAACCTGACCAGACTCAAGCTAATATCTTTCCACTGTTAGATCGAACTTAGATTGTTACACACAAATGAAATATACCTTCATTTAGCAAAATCGATTTTGATTCACTCGAATAAAGTCATGAACATTATAGCCACGGTTTGCAAAAGATTGCATTCCTTATTATATAAAAGTATTAGTTAATGAACAAGCCGATTTTAGAATATAATCTACCTAGGTATGCATACAGGTATGCGTACCTAAGTAGCCAGACCAAGTTTGGGTTTCGCCAGTACGCGAACTGGTACGCATACCATCCAAACTCAGCAGAAATTCCCGGACCTAAACCTTACGCCATTATACGTACCGGTTTGCATACCAGGTTCTCGGACATCACAAACAGACCAATACGCAGATGGGTATGCATACCATGGTTCCCGGACATGGATTACATATATGCAAGTACACTTACTATGCTTAAATCCAATTGTTCTAAACTCTCATTTCAACTATTGAAACATTATTGGAAGACGGTAATAGATGTCTCACGCAAACTATTAGCTTCAAAGCAATTTTCAAGTGATTGAATGATCAATACAAACATTCCGAGTCTACATCAAATGACAGACTCACACAAATCATGTAAGATGTTATCGGGCGATTTTCACATGATCATCTTTTGAATTTCATCAAGAGTATAAGATGAAATTGGTTAAAGCGAAAGCTTACCAACACATATTTCAAGAAATATCTAAGCGAGTCAAATTCATCTCGAAATATCAAATGTGTATAATCGAAGTCTATATAGCTATACGACTTTTGTCTCAAATAGGAGATAGAGTAGATAGACTTTTGAGTGATAGATGAGTTCAAGTCTCCACATACCTTTGTTGATAAAGCTCTAAAATCTCCCCTTAGTAGCTCTTCCTCTTTAATCGATGAACTCCGTGAAGTCTAATGCTCAACTACACTTTCTATCCTAATCCGAGACTTAACTATAAGTTGACTAGAAATCAAGACTTATAGTTTTGGCAACTAACCTTGACAAACAAGCTTGAGATAGCAACGCTTGCGAATTCGACCGAGCAGTGCTCTAACAATCTCCCCCTTTGTCATTTTTAGTGACAACAATATCTATATATATAAAATGCAAAGTAAATAAACTTTATAGCTCTCAATCCAAATGCTTGATTTCCTTGGTTCTTCAACATTACTCGAAATCTTCGTTACTTCCAAGTACTCCAATGATTCCAAAGACATTAAATGCACCATCATCGTTGTTGAAGATCCGTATCCATAAAAATGAGAAAACAAAAGCTCTCAATCATTGTTACACAATGTCATAGTATCATTACACAACATCAAAGTTAAATTGTATCACAACTGCGACATCAATACTATGATGATATGTATCACTCCCCCTTAGTCAATACTTCATCTCACATGAAAACAACTCCCCCTTACATAATGATCTGTAAACCATATGTATTTGTAGTGTGAACTACACATTAATTCTCCCCCTTTTTGTCAATAAAAATTGGCAAAGTTACGAAAATTAGTGGGATCCTAATGAAATTTCCATAGAGATACTTCATGACCAAAAGAGAACAATATATCAACTTGTTTAAATGTCATCATATAGCCAAAGCTAAATCCATTCATCAAGGAGTTTATAAAGATACAAGTTAACTCCTAAAATGTTCCACAGCCGCACTCCCCACAAATATTTGGTAATTAAGCACAAGTTCAATTAAGAACTCTCCCCCATAAAATGTCATTCCCGAAAGAACAACAAGAGCGACCTTACTTTCACAAGAAAAGAAGGATTTTTTTGGACATTAACAAATCACATGAAACATGAATTTGTATCCAAAGTACTCAATTAAATTAACCACGAGCGAACCCATGATTAATTTATTCGGAAATGCTCACATAAGAGAACTTTTCGGAGACGCATAGTATTTACACAAAGATGTGGATCAGGGAATACCAATACTGCGGAATAAAAAAGATTCATTATATCTTTCATCATTATTTTCATAGACACATATAATAGACTTAATCTTCGTAAACAAAAGTTCATCCTATCTTCCATCAATATTTGCATAATTGAAAAAGTGGGGGTACAACAACCTCACCCAATAATTCGCTTAGCAATTTGTATGGACTAACTCCAATATACTTTTAAGAGAATCAACTAGACAGTCATACTCAATCTTAATAAAAAGTATATCAAATAGTTATATCTCAATTTCTCGATTCAATACTTACTCAAGCAAATAGAAATCTGTGAGTCTAATTGAATACAAGAGAAATTAACTTGAACGGTACCAAAGACAAATGTTCAAGTATTAATTAATTTCAATCAACAACCAAAGGTCGAATTTACCAATTTATTGATTCAACGCACAACCTGTGATATTTTAATTATATAACAAAATATAATGCGAAAAAGAAATAACACAGACACCAGAAGTTTTGTTAACGAGGAAACCGAAAATGCAGAAAACCCCCGGGACCTAGTCCAGATTGAACACACACTGTATTCAGCCGCTACACACACTAGCATACTACAAACTAACTTCAGTCTGGACTGTAGTTGAACCCCAATCAATCTCACACTGGTCCAAGGTATTGTTGCGCTCCTTACGTCTTTGATCCCAGTAGGATACTACGCACTTGATTCCCTTAGATGATCTCACCCACAACTAAGAGTTGCTACGACCCAAATTTGAAGACTTTAATAACTAATCTGTATCATACAGAAAAGTCTACATGAATAGATAAATCTGTCTCCCACAGAAATACCTACGAGTATTGTTCTATCTTTTGATAAATCAAGGTGAACGGGAACCAATCGATAACCCGGACTTACATTCACGGAAAACAACCTAGAATTATCAATAACCTCACAATAGTCTTAATCGACTTCCAAAAAAAGATATTGCGGAATCACAAACGATGAGATGAAGATGTTTGTGACTACTTTTCTATGTTGCCTATAGGAGAAATTAATCTCAAGCCGATCTTACGATCGTACTCAAATACGATAGAAACAACAAGATCAGATCACGTAACTACAAAGAAAATAGTTGGGTTTGGCTTCACAATCCCAATGAAGTCTTTAAGTCGTTAACCTATAATGTCTCGGTATAAACCTAAGGTTAAAGGAGAATCGACTCTATCTTATACAACTAGTATCACACATGAGGTATGGGGATTAATTTTCCCAGTTGCTAGAGTTCTCCTTTATATAGTCTCCAAATCAGGGTTTGCAATCTAAGTTACCTTGGTAACAAAGCATTCAATATTCACCGTTAGATAAAAACATGATTAGATTCAAGATAATATCTTTTAACCGTACCACTACACCAAATCCACGGTTTTGAGACATATATAGGTGTTGCTTTCATTTTTTGAGACACGTATAAGTGTCTCAATTTTGGCGTTAGATCGAACTTACTTGTTATACACAAATGAAATGCACGTTAATTTTAGGTTTGTGTAACCGTACCTAAACGTGTACAAGTCATTGGTTCAACAGTAGTTAACTAAATGGTTAGCCATATGAGCACTTCCATATCAACCATATTCATCTTCACCTTAACTAGTTCAAATAACTCAAAAGAACTAGTTAGAGAGTTGTTCAATTGCTTAGATCTCATAGAAGTATACAAGACACAATCAAAGCAAAAACGATTTTGATTCACTCAAATCGATTCATGAACTTTATGGTCCACGGTTTGCAAATATGCATTCCTTAGTTTATATAAGTATAAGTTCACGAATAAACCGTTTTTAGAAAATAACCCACTCAAGTATGCATACCGATACTACTTAAGTTCCCAGATTGAGTTTGTTTTCAGTTCACAAACTCCAGCAGAAATTCATGGGACGTGAACTTCCGGCAGTACGCGTACAGGTACGCGGACTTTAGTTCTGGTTACCCTGAGCAGCAAAGTACGCATACTTTGGTTCATGGATTTTGGACTTACACAGTATGAGTTCACATACAATGTTTATATCCATTCAAGGTTATATATTCTAGACTCTCATTTCAATCATTGAAACATTCTTAGAGGATGTTAAATAGAGGTTATTCACACACTATTTTTCATCAAATCGATTTTCAAGATATTGAAATAATCAACATGACTTTTGTCACTTGTAAAGATGAACTTGGCCAAAGCGAAAGTTTACCAACACATATTTCGAGAAATAGATAAGCGAGATAAACTCGGCTCGAAATACCAAATGTGTATAATCGAAGTCTATATAGCAATACGACTTTTATCTCAAGAAATTCATGGGACGTGAACTTCCGGAAGTATGCGTACAGGTACGCGGACTTTAGTTCCGGTTACCCTGAGTAGGAAAGTACGCATACTTTGGTTCAAGGATTTTGGACTTACACACATATGAGTTCACATATACAATGTTTACATCCATTCAAGGTTATGTATTCTAACCTCTCATTTCAATCATTGAAATATTCTTCTTTTTAATCATTAAATTAAAGTGGAAAATAGGATTATACACCGTGTGGTTTAGAGAGGGTAGATCCCTTAGTGACTTTTAGTATTTTATTTAGCCGTACCCCAAGTGGTTAAGAGAAAAACTAGGATTTTGACTATTTTATCTTAAACCTAATCGTGTGTGGGAAGTGGAATCCTATAAAGATATTATTAACCTAAGTAAACAAGAAGGAAAAAATAGGAGGCAGTAACATATCAAACATTAATTAGGTTTGGGAAGATTTAACAAGTGGTAATTGTGCGGTAAGTGATAATCCGATTTAATTTGGTTTCCATGATACAATTCTTATTGCTTATAAAAAGGGTTCTCTTGTTTTCTGTTTCTATGGATCGATAAGTGAAAGTTGTTCGGATTAAGAACAGAAGGACTTGCACACTGCAAGATTGAGGCAAGTTTGATTCGATCTCTTGGTTTCGGGTTAATGTAGAAATGGAAAATAAATATCTCGTAAACCCTATATACTCATGTTTGAATTTAGATTAGACAGTTCCAGTAATTTAATTAAAACGCTATTGTTATCTTGGTTATAAATGAGGTAGGTATGAGCATAGTAACGTGATATTGCAGATGGTTAAATTTAGATCTCTATTAGGGTGATGTGTACTTAATTTATGTGTAAATCATCTAACTGGCTTGACTATGGATACTCATTGGATTTTCTAGTTGAAAATGGTTACAAGGTTAGCCATTTATATAGTAAATGGTAACTGTTTACTGGAGTAAGTTGGTTGTTGTTAGGATGTGTTGGTCATATGGTGAATGATAATAGTGTCAGTGGTGGTGAGTGCATTAGGTTTCCCTTTTCTTTTCTTTTCTTGGATATTCCTAATTATGTATTGTACTATGAATCATGTTGTTAGCATCAAGTGCCTGGTTAAATAATGTAATGGTGAGCACTAATTTGTGCTGTTAGTTGATTTGTTTGATTGTCGGACTAGTTAATTAGCAGAATAGATAGATGATGAGATGAATTTAACTTGTTAATTATGTAGTCATGAGATTAGCAATATAATTGTTTAAAATATTTATGGAGTTTGACTGTAAAAAGAGGAGAGCATAGTTTACTGTCAGTTAATGAATATTTTGGTATGTCTGGACGTTTGATCTTGACTTGATCTGTAGTACTTACTAGTTGCCTGGAATGGTGGAGCTAGCAACTGTGTATGAGACCTTTGGCTAGGTGGCTTTGAGTAGGCTATTAGAGGCATTGAGCTAAATCTTATTTTCTAAAAAAAAAAATGGAAAATGGGTCGTGGATACGTTCATAATATAGTTATATACGTATATACAGGTGTATTAGACGTTGCGGATATTTCCCGGACGCAATTAATGTGATTGCGGATAGGTTCCGGTATCACATTAAGGTATAGGATTTTACTAAGAATGAGTTTCTTTAGAAGTACATTGTTAAGATTTTTAAATAGGGAGGATTTAGTTTCTTTTTGTAGTGACTTCTCATTTTGTAAATTCTTCCTTGTGACATTTTTGGATTACGATATATTTGTGTACCATTTTTATATGTCTCCGTGACTCGGTGATCGAGCGCACTTGCTTGGAGTTTAACTCTCGTTGATTATATTTTTCAGGTGTTGTTAGGAATCGTGAAGGAGTTTGATTGATTCTAGTATCGGTGGATATTCAGAAGATATCTAACTGAGGGTTGACATATCTATACTTCTTATTTTATTTGTTTTCGTTATATAGTTTTGAGGCAGTGGGGATACTTTCTTTGGGTAGACTTATTTATTAAATTTTCTTTTATTAGTTCGATTTAAAAGTGGATTATATTATTGAAGTCTAATACAGCGTTTCAATTCTTTAGACATCTTCATTATTTTTGTTAAGAAATAAAATTCCCTTCTGCATATACAATTGTAATGGAACTGTGTTCCTAGTTTTCTGTGGTTATGTACCTTATTGTAGAAAATTAACAACATACCTTCTATGTAATCATCGGCCGGGGTTATGTGGAAGGTAAGGTTGTTATAGAGGATGTTAAATAGAGGTTATTTGATAGGTGTTGTAAAACACCTAGTTTTATATCTAGTATTTATGTTTTCTTTCATATTATCCTTGTGAAATGTATCTCTTATGTTTAGTTTTGAGTTATTAGGTGCAATGGAGTCCTTTGGAGCAAAAGAAAGAGAAATTGTCATTTTGGAGCGTAAAGGTAAAGAGGTCAATTCACATGCGAGCTATATTTGGAGCGGGCTGAGGTGCGTAAGGAGGAGGTGAAGAATGAACCGTCAGTTTGCAATAATTGACAGTTGAGCAAGAAGTGAATGTGTTATCACTTATCTAGAACTGAGAGTCCAAGTTATTTGAATTACCCCTTATCTGGTCTACCTGGGTGGCTATATCCACTTCTATTCTTACACAACCCTAAATTTGAGAGAAATCATCTCTCAATCATTTTTGTACCTAAAATTCAGAGAAGTGGTTGTTGTAAGAGAGAAAGAGAAGAGAAATTGGTTGAAGCATCGATAGAGAAGATGATACTTTGAATCTAGTGGGTCTGCTAATGGGAGAATCTATTAAATCTGAGTTTGAGCAGAGCAAGAGATGAAGCTGTTCGATTGTTACATATTTGCTGTTGTAATTAGGGATTAGCAAAAGAAATTTAAGCTCAGTGTTAAAGGTAATGGAGTTGCGA
The DNA here is from genome assembly GCA_023529315.1 of Papaver bracteatum. Lineage (NCBI taxonomy): Eukaryota > Viridiplantae > Streptophyta > Magnoliopsida > Ranunculales > Papaveraceae > Papaver > Papaver bracteatum. The sequence continues at coordinate 25,082 of JAJJWX010004302.1, forward strand.
CTGAAAACTGATTGGTGAATGTGGTCTGGGTGATTCAAAGACACTGTGAGAACATGAAATTAGGGTTTGTGAGAAGAACACAGACGAGATAAAATTCAGATAGGGTTTGTCTTGAATTTGCGGTTGATTACAGAGAATGGAGAATGATGGGTTGTCTTAGATCGAGAAGAAGAGAGGGGATCTGGTGGTTACTGAAATTGAGAAGTAGAAGTTGGGTACCCATTGATTTCAGTTTGAAGATGAATATGAGGTTGATTTTGGGTTTTGAATGGATTGAACTCGTGGTGGTTATGGTTTTGTTTGAGGGTCTGTTAATTGCTGCGAAATCAGAGAAGAAAATGAAGTGTGTGGATGGTGGTTACAGGCAAAAATGGTTGAATTCTTGGAGGTTCTGGGTACGAATTTGTAAGGAGTTCCCAGCCAAGAAAATTAATGAATTGAAATAGTTTTGATGCCATTAATTATTTGTGGTGAATGTTTAGAGACATGGGTTTGTTGTGGATTTGAGTAGGTTACGTCAATCTCAGAGAATGCTGGAAGCAATGTGGTTGCTAGTGATGGTAGTCGAATGTGTGTCTGAGTTGAAATTGCAGAGTCAAGAAGTTGTTGCAGGTGAATTGAAGAGGTTCTGGCATTGATTGTTGTTGTATTGCTTTCCAGTTGAACATGAGAAGTCGCAGGAGGAGCAAGGCTGGAACTGTAATTGGAGTTGATACTACTCAAGGATGATTGTTAGATGTATGTTAGGACAGGTTCATTACAAGTATAGATGGTTAAGCCATGAGTGTAATTGGTTGTTGTTGGTGGTCATGAATATGATGCAGTGAACTAATGGAAGAAATGTTAGCTTTAATGGTTGTTACAGATGGTAGTGCTACTATTGAATTGCGGAATGAGCTAGGGAATTACAGGAAGGTTGGTTAAATGAGAACTGCAGGTTATGGGAATTGACAGAATGAATTGGAGAAGTGGTAGTTGGTATCAGGGACCATAACTTGGCTCAAGGCAGCGGAAATGAAGTACAAGTGGAAGTTGCTGAGATAAAAAACAAGGAGGAGGTATCCCTGGTGGTGATGCTATATCTAGAGGCAGTGTTGCAGTTGGTAGAAGGCAGTGATGCAGAATAAAGGATTCGAATGAGAGCTGGCACAGAAGCTGAGATGGTATGCTGAAGTCGTGACCGAGATGGAGTTGCAGTTGAGATGCTAATGATGTTGTGGATAAATGGCTCGAGTTCTGCTACTTTGGTGGTGGGCGTAGCCGAGAATCAATTGCTACTATGGGTACTGTGGGTGTTGTAATAAAATAAAGATGGTCTTATAACTGTTACATGGAAGGAATGAGTGTGTTTTTGCTGCTGTTGAAGTGTTGTTTGAGCTACAGATGGTGCAGATGAAATGGCTAGGAGATTGCAGGTCTTAAGTGCAGCTGTGATGTTGGTGATTAGATAGGGTGTTTGAGGTTTCTTTTGGCCTCGCGGTTGAGATGAGGACAAGCAGATTGAGAAGACAGAATTACTGATGAAATTTTAGATTACAGGGAATGTATGATGCAGTCTTATTATGGTTTTGAAGCACAGTTGGAGCTGGTAATGAATCTACTGATGTTGTTGTAGCTGGGAGAGATAATGGTTGCAGCTCAGGTGGCACTGGTGTTGCAAGAATGGCAAGTTAAGTTGCAAGGAACTGAGCAGTCAAGGTGTTATCATCTTGAGTAACTGGTAATGGTGGTATTGATCTAGGAACTGAATTGCAGTTGTTGTTGGAGTTGCAAGTGGAAGAGCTACAGCAGGGATAAATGGAATTAGTGGTTGTTGCTGAGTGAAAGGAGTTGCATTGCTGCTTCCAGTCAGGGATGTAACATACAAGGCTATCATGTCTGGGAGCACAATGATTGTGCAACACAAAATCTGGCCGGGTGGACTTTACCAGTCACCTGAGATTCTTTGCCTGCTGGATTCCGGCAAACTTCCGGCAGTAAACCCAGTTTTCCGACAACATATTTTTTGGGACAGAATTTTACACGGGTTCTTCTACATATGGGCTTGGTGGACATCTTAGTAGTGGGTTTGGAAGTTATGACATAGTTTTGGAAAGATGAAAAGCTATAAAAGGGAAAAGTTTCTATTTCTTTGGAGACATTATTCTACTGGAGTTTTGGAGGAGAGTGGCAACTAGGGTTTGATTTCATTTATTTTTCATGTTCTTCATTTTATTTTTGATTATGATTATGATGAACTCAAATGTTATGAGTAATTAAATACTTATTATTGGTTATGGGATAAAGTAGAGTTCACAAATAATATTTGAATCAATGAATTAGTTTTGTCTCAATATTTTATTGTTTGTGATTCATTTTTAATATTGATGCATGATTTGATTGTTTGTTTGGTTGAGTCCGGAATCAATCCGATTTGCATTCATATCTAAAGATAAATTAGGGTTCTCAATACGAAAAAATTGTTTATCCCTGATTCTAAGTAGCATAATTGTGGGTAGTGCTTGTAGTGATATATCCTACTAGTCACATATGAATCATAACTTGGGTTAAATCGAATTAGTGATTTTACACATTTTTATTGCCTTGATTAGTCTTATTCCATAGAACTTATTGCTTTTAGGGAGTTAAACTTAATTGTGCTTTTACACTTTAGGTTGCTTTCTAGGAAGAATTCACATATGCATCTTTTAATGTGGTTGTGATGAAATCAGGGAATTAGCGGGATATTCTTGCGATCAAGGTATCCTAGGACTTTTAGTAAATGAGAGATTAAAATTTCAATTCTAGTCATTGATGAAAATATATGTTTTTTAATGAAACTATCTCGTGACTAATATATTCTCCTTATTGATTATTTTAATACTTTATTGCTTTCAATTTATTTTTATTGCTTTGAAATATCAAAACCCCCCCCATTGGTTACTAAGAAACTGAAATTTGCATAACAACAAAAGTCTCTCCGTGGATACGAACTCTTTCTTATCGCATACTACTTTTATTTTAGTTAAGTAAGAAAGTGAAATTATATTTGACCAGCTAACAACCGACCATTATTCACACATTATTTTTCATCAAAGCGATTTTCAAGATATTGAAATAATCAACATTGTAGTGACCCTCAAGATCGTCAACGATGTTAGACCAGTCTCGAGACAACTAAGTCGTTATTGACCCGATTAATTAGAGATGAACGTTAATTGATAGAAATTAATCTAACAACGATTTAGATACGAAACTAGTATCGTTAGATTCATCTTGGAAAGTTGCGCGGAATAGACTACTCGCACACGTCATTCAGACAACGGATGAAGAAGATTTCATCAGATTAGTACAAAGGGTAAAATTATCATTTCCAGAAAATCACCTTGGATGCAAGAAGGACACGTGTGGCTTCCCCTTATCATAATATTGGTTTCCTTTAACATCCTGGTCGGCCTTATCTTCTCCAAACCGACGAAGAGAAACTCATTCTTCTATTTTCTTCTTTTTTCTTTTCTGCTTCTCTTCTTCCTTTCTCTATCGATTTCAGATCGAAGTTTTGAGTTGTTTTTAATGAGAAAAATCACTGAAGCTTCATAACATGATGATCCAAGGGAGGTGATGATGGTTCTAAGGTTGATTTAGCATCGGGAGAAGAAGAAATTGATGCTACTTCAAGTATGCGTTAGAGTTTCTGTAACTGTATTCGAGAGTTCAATTAAGCGCAAATAAGAGGAGTTAGAAGTTGGGTTTGTTTTTAATTGGATGTTTGGAGCTGATTCAGTGGTGATTCATTGATGAGCAATTATTAGGGTTTTCTGTAGTTTGTTTTGGAACTTGATTTGGGAAAGGATTAAGATGATTTAGTCAGAATCGGTAGATGGATTTGTTGAATTGAAGTTCGAAGTTAGACTCGTCAAGAAATTGAATCAAATAGAGAAAGTTAGGGTTAGGGATTTTTGGAATCAGTTCGAATATGAAATTGAAGGTTTTGAAGATTAATTGGAGATGTATTTGGCTGGAATTGAAGTATAGAGTTGAAGAATAACTCGAGATGGATAATTAAGGTCTGAACTGGGGTTGTGAAGTTATTGAATATGAATCAGATGGAAGTGGAGCAGCTATGAAGGATTGCGGTTTTTGGTTCAAGGTAATTCTTTTTCAGTAAATTGAAGTAATTCTTGTTGTAGTTCTGAATTGAATGATGGTACTATAATGTGTTGATGATTGTGGTTGTGAGATGAATGTTGTCTATGATTGGTTCTAATAGAGGTGATATCTTGAGAACTTGTGAATGGTGGTAATTGACTGTTGTGTTGAAGTACATGAGATGGTTGATATGTATGTTAGTGGTTTAATTGAAGTTGAGATTTAGGTGAATGGATTAGGTTATGCATAAACTGGAATGAGAAAGAGGAATTGAATTGCTTTGATTGAGAACTGGTATTACAAGTAGTGGTAGTGTTGATGTTGGTGGTATAGTAAGGTACAGAATTGGAGATGGCAGTAAATAATTGTACAAGAGGATTACAGTTTGAGTTGAGTGTTCGGTGGTGTGTTAACTGAGTTTTAGTTGAAGTTGATTTTAATGATTGAGACTCAGTTTGGTTGTACAAGGTTGGTGGTGCTGAAATGGATATCGCAGAATGAATCAGTATGTGTGTTGCAGTTGATGAAGTTGTTTACACTAGAGTTGAACTGTTGGAACTAGTGTTAGTGATAGTAAATGAATGAACTGTAAAATGAATGTCTTTAGTTTGGTAGTTTCAATGAAGGCTTGATTAGAGATGAATATGCAGAATTACCTGAGTTGAAGTTGAGTCAGTTGATTGTAATCTTTGGAATAGCAATGGACTTAGTGAAAGCTGCAAATGCAGATTAAGGTAATAGATTTTGTATTTGGGATTGATCTGTGAAGTTGCTTTTGATAAAATGAAATGTATAGTAATTATATGAACTTCTGTAATTGAGACTCAGGCCTGTTAGACATCCCAGTCATCCTAGCTGACTAATATGACTCAGGTTGTCTGACTGAGTTGAGTTAACTCAGTAAACCATGATTCAAATCAGTGAGTTGACTCGTTTGACCTTGAATCCCTTGACTTTGACCTTGACTGTTGACTTGACCTTAGACGTTGACCGTCAGTTGACCAAGTGGACTGTTAGTGACCGTTTGTTGACCATATGGACTGGGCCTTAGTTATTGGGCTGTTTTAGGAGACTTGGGCTTAGGGAAGTTTATTAATTAGACATTTTGGACCTCTTGTGGTCCGGATTAACATCTGGTTCCTTCTACAAAGTTGTAGATATTCACAAGACTTAGCTACGGACTATAAAATCAATCTAATCAGATTAATAAACTCTTAGTTATGCTAAAGATAGAGAATAAGATACCATAATGGGCTTAGAACCATTAGATAGAATTGTATGAGCCTTGTGTGAGCCTTGTGGCTAATCTCTTAGAGTGCTTGTTTGATTATCAGTTAGATTCTATTAAAAACGAGCGATTCAAAGAATGAACCGGGGGATTGTGGATCTCAAGATAAGCGTGGCTGGTCATCAAAAAGGTGTGGGAATGCATTTAACAGTTTTGTAATCATTGTTATTTCTTTTACGAAAGTCTTTGTTTAATAAACTCATGCATTGTCTATTCATTTATTCCATGCTTTGTTTATCTTTATGATTGTCTTTGGGAAATGAGAATTTCCATCTATGGTATATTGGATACGCTCCTTCATATTCTTATGGCTAGGGAGATACACCGAAATATTAATAATAGGTGTGGAATTGGCATCAATATTACGGGTGTGTAACTTTCACCCACATATTGCTTTACGTCTTCAGTATTACGGTGTGTAAATGTCACCACAGAAATTATAAGGTGTGTAAATGTCACCGCAGAAACTAAAGGAGGAGTTTAGGTCCATATACATGATTGTTTATTTCAGTGGTTATGTTGTCTTCTAATGTTTGGGAAAACATGTAATGTTTTCCAAATATGCATATGATTACTTAGAAGTTAAATGTTAGTTATTCCCCTTTTTCAGGTTTGAGTGTGAGAGAAGAGTTCTAAAATAAAGTTACGAGAAGTTAATTTCGTTATTTGTTTTTATTCTGATATGTTTATTTTGTTGTCTATTCTTTGTAAACCAAATCACTATTGTATATATATTACATGAGAGTTCTTGTATTTATTAAAGAGTGGGTTTAGATTCGGGTTAATCTTTGTTTAGAACTTCTTTCTTATGGTTTAAATATTTGATTTAGATTCGTTAGTGCCTCTTTATTTAGTTAAATTCTTGGTTTAGTCAGCTTCTAGCTTGGGGGCGCTACAAAGTTGGTATCAGAGCTCACTATTAGATCTTATATGGGAATAGCCAGTGCCAGATAGTGAACTAGATTAGTTTAGAACTGGGTTGGGGTTTGTGAGATAAATCTTAATCACTAAAAGCTATCAATAATTAAAAGATTTATCTGATTGATGGAATTGTTTGTTTGGATGTTTGTTTACGTATTGAAATAAAAATTGTAAGGTACACCAATGACTTTAGGATTTGATAATAATTAATCTAAAAAGTATGAACACGTAAACAATCTAATACTATAATAATAATAGTGAAATTAGCATAATTGATATAACTTGTAAATCAAATAGAAACTTACTGAACACATCGACTTATGTGAAGAGTAAATAAATTATGGAATAACCACATAAATGTTGATAGTAATTTTTGGGACTTATTAATATTTGTAAGAGTAGTTAGAATAATAGTTCAACCACCAATATTAATAATTGTTAATTGTAGATGATAATAATTTAATAAGAGTGATAATAATTTTAATAAGATAATGTTAGCATACATAAATTGGTATTATATTGAACTTAACTAAACTAAAATTTCATTAAAGAAATATAACGATAAAATTAATAATTATGATTAAATAACTACGAAAATTATTTACGCATATCTTCAATTAATTTTTGTAAATTAAATTACATTACAAATTATCTTTAATCTAATAAATGATTCAATAAATCTTTAGAATGAAACAAATATACATGAAATAGTAATAATAGCAATCGGATATTTAGTATAATATTAGAATTAAAGGAAAATAAATTTGTGTATGAATAAGACACTTATAATTAATACCAAAATCTAAAGACTATTAAGACATATTAAATCTTTATGCAGACTCAAAGTTTAAAATCATATTAAAATTACTAACGCCAATATGTAACACGATATACTATATTACCAATTCAATCTGAATAAACAAAATGTGTTATATCGATCTTTCGTGAAATTAAAATTATATTTACAAGATTAGGTCTTAATAAAAATTAAACTAAGTATCATTACTAAACAATTATTTTAATTGTATGTCAATTACACTAGTAATCAAATAAGAAAATTTGATAAAACAATAATGAAAATGATAGTATAATTAAGATAATAATTTTCGATAAAATAAGCAAATTATAATACTGTCTAAAATTAATTATTATAAAATTTAAAATTATTGTAAATATCATTTGGATAATATTATTGGATAGTAATAGCAGAATGTAGAATTTATTAATAATACAACTTAAGGATTACTTAACAATAATATAAACTTAAGGAAATAAAGTTAGATCAAATCAAATCTAGTATTAATAATAAAGTTAAACTTTGCATTATGATTAATTATGAATAACTTATATCAGTCTAAAAAAATAAGAAATGTATGTAATAACAATAATTAAATATTAATACCAAACGACATGAAAGAAAAAAATAAAAAAATAATTTAAAGTGGTTATTTACTTTTAACAAGTTGCATAATGAAATAAACAAATAGACACACTTGAGATAATAATAGTAACAATTGGATAATAGTTATAACATTCAGTTATTTTAAAATAGTACATGAATTTTAAATAATTATTTAGTTATAATATTATGGTTTCATTTGGAATTAAAATTTAGTTTCATGTAAATAAATAAGATAAAATAAATTTTTAGGTTTAAATTGTTTAAAATGCTGTGAATTATATACATAGTTTATAAAGTAAAATCTTCAAGTTAAAGCAATTATAATAGAATTTAGAAATTAATCAGTCATAGTAAGTTAGCACTTAAAACAATCGAATTGGGTTTACTTATAATAGTCATTAAATTTCAGACGACGAAATTGTTTAAAATGATGTAAACTATTTATATATCTTACGAAATAAATTTATCAAACTTACACCAGTTACGATAAAAGTTTAAAGACTAATTAATTTTAATAAATTAGTAATTAGTTTATCTAGCACTGGAGAATAGTGAAGGTTGTGTTTTCTCTGTTCGTAGGAAGGAATTGTTGGGATTGGCCAACCTTGACAGGGCAACTACATTCAGAGATGACCGATCATAGAAAGATACTGTGATTCAATTAGAAAACCAATAGGTGTAAGTCCACCTAGATAGATTCGTAGGAATCTCCCTTGTAATTAGAGACAAGTATTTTATAAAATGGAAAATTAGTGTAAGAAACTTAGACTTTCTTATTTGATAGAATTTAAAATCATCATAGTTCAACCTAGAGCTACAAATATTAGTTGTAGAAGCCATTTAGGTTTGTGCCTTGTTTCTTGTTGTCTGCGCTTAAACAAGAGATGGGTTTTTTTTCTAAGGTGGGGAGTTTTCAAGACTAGAAGGCAGTTCGATTTTCGAGGACGAAAATTTTTAAAGGTGGGGAGAATGTAGTGACCCTCAAGATCGTCAACGATGTTAGACCAGTCTCGAGACAACTAAGCCGTTATTGACCCGATTAATTAGGGATGAACGTTAATTGATAGAAATTAATCTAACAACAATTTAGATACGAAACTAGTATCGTTAGATTCATCTCGGAAAGTTGCGCGGAATAGACTACTCGCACGCGTCATTCAGACGCCGGATAAAGAAGATTTCATCAGATTAGTACAAAGGGTAAAATTATCATTTCCGGAAAATCACCTTGGATGCAAGAAGGACACGTGTGGCTTCCCCTTATCAGAATCTTGGTTTCCTTTAACATACTGGCCGGCCTTATCTTCTCCAAACCGACGAAGAGAAACTCGTTCTTCTATTTTCTTCTTCTTTCTTCTTATTTTCTTCTTTCTTCTTCTTTTCTCTATCGATTTCAGATCGAAGTTTTGAGTTGTTTTTAATGAGAAAAATCACTGAAGTTTCATAACATGATGATCCAAGGGAGGTGGTGATGGTTCTGAGGTTGATTTAGCATCGGGAGAAGAAGAAATTGATGCTACTGCAAGTATGAGTTAGATTTTCTGTAACTGTATTCGAGAGTTCAATTAAGCGCGAATAAGAGGAGTTAGAAGTTGGGTTTGTTTTTAATTGGATGTTTGGAGCTGATTCAGTGGTGATTCATTGATGAGAAATTATTAGGGTTTTCTGTAGTTTGTTTTGGAACTTGATTTGGGAAAGGATTAAGATGATTTAGTCAGAATCGGTATATGGGTTTGTTGAATTGAAGTTTGAAGTTAGACTCGTCAAGAAATTGAATCAAATAGAGAAAGTTAGGGTTAGGGATTTTTGGAATCAGTTCGAATATGAAATTGAAGGTTTTGAAGATTAATTGGAGATGTGTTTGGATGGAATTGAAGTATAGAGTTGAAGAATAACTCGAGATGGATAATTAAGGTCTGAACTAGGGTTGTGAAGTTATTGAATATGAATCAGATGGAGGTGGAGCAACTATGAAGGATTGCGGTTTTTGGTTCAAGGTAATTATTTTTCAGTAAATTGAAGTAATTCTTGTTGTAGTTCTGAATTGAATGATGGTACTATAGTGTGTTGATGATTGTGGTTGTGAGATGAATGTTGTCTAGGATTGGTTCTAGTAGAGGTGATATCTTGAGAACTTGTGAATGGTGGTAATTGACTGTTGTGTTGAAGTACATGAGATGGTTGATATGTATGTTAGTGGTTTAATTGAAGTTGATATTTAGGTGAATGGATTAGGTTATGCATAAACTGGAATGGGAAAGAGGAATTGAATTGCTTTGATTGAGAACTGGTATTACAAGTAGTGGTAGTGTTGATGTTGGTGGTATAGTAAGGTACAGAATTGGAGATGGCAGTAAATAATTGTACAAGAGGATTACAGTTTGAGTTGAGTGTTCGGTGGTGTGTTAACTGAGTTTTAGTGGAAGTTGATTTTAATGATTGAGACTCAGTTTGGTTGTACAAGGTTGGTGGTGCTGAAATGGATATCGCAGAATGAATCAGTATGTGTGTTGCAGTTGATGAAGTTGTTTACACTAGAGTTGAACTGTTGGAACTAGTGTTAGTGATAGTAAATGAATGAACTGTAAAATGAATGTCTTTAGTTTGGTAGTTTCAATGAAGGCTTGATTAGAGATGAATATGCAGAATTACCTGAGTTGAAGTTGAGTCAGTTGATTGTAATGCTGGAATAGCAATGGACTTAGTGAAAGCCTGCAAATGCAGATTAAGGTAATAGATTTTGTATTTGGGATTGATCTGTGAAGTTGCTTTTGATAAAATGAAATGTATAGTAATTATATGAACTTCTGTATTTGAGACTCAGGCCTGTTAGACATCCCAGTCATCCTAGCTGACTAATATGACTCAGGTTGTCTGACTGAGTTGAGTTAACTCAGTAAACCATGATTCAAATCAGTGAGTTGACTCGTTTGACCTTGAATCCCTTGACTTTGACCTTGACTGTTGACTTGACCTTAGACGTTGACCGTCAGTTGACCAAGTGGACTGTTAGTGACCGTTTGTTGACCATATGGACTGGGCCTTAGTTATTGGGCTGTTTTAGGAGACTTGGGCTTAGGGAAGTTTATTAATTAGACATTTTGGACCTCTTGTGGTCCGGATTAACATCTGGTTCCTTCTACAAAGTTGTAGATATTCACAAGACTTAGCTACGGACTATAAAATCAATCTAATCAGATTAATAAACTCTTAGTTATGCTAAAGATAGAGAATAAGATACCATAATGGGCTTAGAACCATTAGATAGAATTGTATGAGCCTTGTGGCTAATCTCTTAGAGTGCTTGTTTGATTATCAGTTAGATTCTATTAACAACGAGCGATTCAAAGAATGAACCGGGGGATTGTGGATCTCAAGATAAGCGTGGCTGGTCATCAAAAAGGTGTGGGAATGCATTTAACAGTTTTGTAATCATTGTTATTTCTTTTACGAAAGTCTTTGTTTAATAAACTCATGCATTGTCTATTCGTTTATTCCATGCATTGTTTATCTTTATGATTGTCTTTGGGAAATGAGAATTTCCATCTATGGTATATTGGATACGCTCCTTCATATTCTTATGGCTAGGGCGATACACCACAATATTAATAATAGGTGTGGAATTGGCATCAATATTACGGGTGTGTAACTTTCACCGACAGATTGCTTTACGTCTTCAGTATTACGGTGTGTAAATGTCACCACAGAAATTATAAGGTGTGTAAATGTCACCGCAGAAACTAAAGGACGAGTTTAGGTCCATATACATGATTGTTTATTTCAGTAGTTATGTTGTCTTCTAATGTTTGGGAAAACATGTAATGTTTTCCAAATATGCATATGATTACTTAGAAGTTAAATGTTAGTTATTCCCCTTTTTCAGTTTCAGTGACAGAGCAGAGTTGCGCAGCGAAAGTTACGAGAAGTTAATTTCGTTATTTGTTTTTATTCTGATATGTTTATTTTGTTGTTTATTCTTTGTAAACCAAATCACTATTGTATATATATTACATGAGAGTTCTTGTATTTATTACAGAGTGGGTTTAGATTCGGGTTAATCTTTGTTTAGAACTTCTTTCTTATGGTTTAAATATTTGATTTAGATTCGTTAGTGCCTCTTTATTTAGTTAAATTCTTGGTTTAGTCAGCTTCTAGCTTAGGGGGCGCTACAAACATGACTTTCGTCACTTGTAAATTTGAACTTGGAAAAAGAGAAAGCTTACCAACACATGAATATGAATCAGATGGAAGTGGGGTTGTGAAGTTATTGAATATGAATCAGATGGAAGGGGAGCAGCTATGAAGGATTGCGGTTTTTGGTTCAAGGTAATTCTTTTTCAGTAAATTGAAGTAATTCTTGTTGTAGTTCTGAATTGAATGATGGTACTATAATGTGTTGATGATTGTGGTTGTGAGATGAATGTTGTCTATGATTGGTTCTAATAGAGGTGATATCTTGAGAACTTGTGAATGGTGGTAATTGACTGTTGTGTTGAAGTACATGAGATGGTTGATATGTATGTTAGTGGTTTAATTGAAGTTGAGATTTAGGTGAATGGATTAGGTTATGCATAAACTGGAATGAGAAAGAGGAATTGAATTGCTTTGATTGAGAACTGGTATTACAAGTAGTGGTAGTGTTGATGTTGGTGGTATAGTAAGGTACGCTTAATTGGAGATGGCAGTAAATAATTGTACAAGAGGATTACAGTTTGAGTTGAGTGTTCGGTGGTGTGTTAACTGAGTTTTAGTTGAAGTTGATTTTAATGATTGAGACTCAGTTTGGTTGTACAAGGTTGGTGGTCTTTGAAATGGATATCATGGAGAATGAATCAGTATGTGTGTTGTAGTTGATGAAGTTGTTTACACTAGAGTTGAACTTGTTGGAACTAGTGTTAGTGATAGTAAATGAATGAACTGTAAAATTAATGTCTTTAGTTTGGTAGTTTCAATGAAGGCTTGATTAGAGTGAATATGCGTAAATACCACGAGTTGAAGTTGAGTCAGTTGATTGTAATCTTTGGAATAGCAATGGACTTAGTGAAAGCCTGCAAATTCAGATTAAGGTAATAGATTTTGTATTTGGGATTGATCTGTGAAGTTGCTTTTGATAAAATGAAATGTATAGTAATTATATGAACTTCGTATTTGAGACTTAGGCCTCGTTAGACATCCCGATTTTACCTAGTGACTAATCGATTCGGGTTGTCTGACTGAGTTGAGTTAACTCAGTAAACCATGATTCAAATCAGTTAGTTGACTCATTTGACCTTGAATCCCTTGACTTTGACTGTTGACTTGACCTTAGACGTTGACCGTCAGTTGACCAAGTGGACTGTTAGTGACCGTTTGTTGACCATATGGACTGGGCCTTAGTTATTGGGCTGTTTTAGGAGATTTGGGCTTAGGGAAGTTTATTAATTAGACATTTTGAACCTCTTGTGGTCCGGATTAACATCTGGTTCCTTGTACAAAGTTGTAGATATTCACAAGACTTAGTTACGGACTATAGAATCAATCTAATCATATTAATAAACTCTTAGTTATGCTAAAGATAGAGAATAAGATACCATAATGGGCTTAGAACCATTAGATAGAATTGTATGAGCCTTGTGGCTAATCTCTTAGAGTGCTTGTTTGATTATCGGTTAGATTCTATTAACAACGAGCGATTCAAAGAATGAACCGGGGGATTGTGGATCTCGAGATAAGCGTGGATGGTCATCAAAAAGGTGTGGGAATGTATTTAACAGTTTTGTAATCATTGTTATTTCTTTTACGAAAGTCTTTGTTTAATAAACTCATGCATTGTCTATTCGTTTATTCCATGCTTTGTTTATCTTTATGATTGTCTTTGGGAAATTAGAATTTCCATCTATGGTATATTGGATACGCTCCTTCATATTCTTATGGCTAGGGTGATACACCGAAATATTAATAATAGGTGTGGAATTGGCATCAATAATACGGGTGTGTAACTTTCACCCACAGATTGCTTTACGTCTTCAGTATTACGGTGTGTAAATGTCACCACAGAAATTATAAGGTGTGTAAATGTCACCGCAGAATCTAAAGGAGGAGTTTAGGTCCATATACATGATTGTTTATTTCAGTGGTTATGTTGTCTTCTAATGTTTGGGAAAACATGTAATGTTTTCCAAATCTGTTTTCCAAATCTGCATATGATTACTTAGAAGTTAAATGTTAATTATTCCTCCTTTTCAGTTTCAGTGACAGAGCAGAGTTGCGCAGCGAAAGTTACGAGAAGTTAACTTCGTTATTTGTTTATATTCTGATATGTTTATTTTGTTGTTTATTCTTTGTTAACCAAATCACTATTGTATATATATTACATGAGAGGAGTTCTTGTATTTATTACAGAGTGGGTTTAGATTCGGGTTAATCTTTGTTTAGAACTTCTTTCTTATGGTTTAAATATTTGATTTAGATTCGTTAGTGCCTCTTTATTTAGTTAAATTCTTGGTTTAGTCAGCTTCTAGCTTAGGGGGCGCTACAAACATGACTTTCGTCACTTGTAAATATGAACTTGGAAAAAGAGAAAGCTTACCAACACATATTTCGAGAAATATATAAGTGAGATAAACTCAGCTCGAATTGGAAAATGTGTATAATCGAAGTCTATATAGTAATACGACTTTTGTCTCAAGATAGGAGATAGAGTAGATAGACTTTTAAGTGATTGATAAGTTCAAGTATACACATACCTTTTAGTCGATGAAATTCCACCAGTTCCTTGAGTAGTTCTTCGTCTTTGCATGATGAACTCCATGGAGTCTAGAGCTCAACTACACTTTCTATACTAGTCCGAGACTTAGCTATAAGTAGACTAAAAATCAAGACTTATAGTTTTGGCAACTAAACTTGACAAACAATCTTGAGATAGCAACGCTTGCGAGTTCGACCGAGCAGTGCTCTAATAATAATGGCATAATAGGCTTAACTTTTGTTGTCAAAAATTCATTCAATCCTTTATCAATATTTGCATAATGACATATGGAAGACTTAACTTTTGACATATATGGTATAATCATAATTCACGGGCGCAAACACACATATCCCATAACAAGTTGCAATATATGAAACCATAAATATTAATACTGCAAAATAATCTTCCAAATAAACTTTAGAATTTAAATAAATAAATCTAAAAATATTGCAAGATGAAAATCGTTGGAAATATCTATGTGTACTCACAATAATGGCTATTCCAAACCCTAGTTATCCTTCTTAAAATACAAGAATAAATTCTCATAAGAAGTTTCCTAGACATTAAGACCTCTAAAAAATTCTTTATCGTCCCCGAACTCCTTATCGTCAACAGCCATAGGAACATAAGGTTCATGAAAAAAGGAGATAATTCCAACAAACCTTTTACAATGATGCCGAACCAGGGCCTTCTGAATTTCTAGAGTCCTAAAAATAATATCCTTTATTTCCTGAATCTCCTTTCATGTTTCCTTCAACTCTTCAAGTACCCTTGAGAACTTCTGTTGATTAGACGGAACATCTTTTTTTTTTCTCACATTCCTCCTTTTTATTTTGAAAGTTGAAGGTACAAGAGATTTATCTTTTTCCTTTATGATTGATGGCTTAACAATCATATTAACAACTTTTCCAACAGAATATAAAATGCTTGGATTCTCGATACCAGTATGAGATTGTGAGAGGAATTCACAAATCAGACTCAACAAGCAGTTTTGTGATGAAAGGTTTTTCAGAGAAGGAAAAAAGGAATGTATGGTTATAAAACCTTTATACACTAAAAAGGATTCACATACGCACAACTCACAACCCTAATGAAGGTAGAATTATCGATTTTAACCCTCTGTTGTTGATCAAACAGAGTAAAACTCATTTCAATATTAATTAGATACGAAAGAATGGAAGAATTCCAAAAAACGGTGAAAAATTCAAAGAGATAAACAAAGCAAAACAAAATAATTTTTATTTTTGCTAAAGCCTGAAGTGTGCAAAATCTTGTCTCTTTTGAACCAGCCACATGAGACAAGATACACAACCATCATAATTCAGTTATGCTGGGGTGAACAATAATTTGTCTGCCATAACCTTCTTGAATGAAATTCTTAGAACCCTGTTTCACATATTGTTTAGACCGTATTCTTTTTTCTAGTGGTATAGACTTATCTTTGGAAATTAACTTTTTTGGAGAAGATATAAGGGAACATACCTCAGTCGACTTCTGAACAAATTTAATCTTGTTTGCTAATCGATTTTCTTTCCGTTGTAGTTTATTGACATATCTTAATCTTATCTTATGTTTGTACTTGAAACAATTGGAGAGTTCATAACCCTTGAGAGTACAATAAGAACATGTCAATAGAGAGGATGATTCAGACGCCATGGATGTGTAGGATGCTATACACATGGTAGAATATGAAATATTAGAAGAAGAATTTCCAGTAGATAAGGAGAAATCTATTTTATCCTCCATAGTAGTTGAAGTTTCTCCTGGAAGAATATCGAGGTTGATGTACATACTGCTACAATTATCAAAATCAATATTGTCAAAAAAGAGTGCAACACTTGATTTTTCGTCTTCATTAGAATCATAATAATTAGACATTTCATAAAGAGTTGCAGCAAGACCTTTGTTTCCAGTGTACTTTTTACGATTTGGACACTCATTTGAAAAATGACCAAAGCCTTTACACTTGAAGCACCGTGGCATATCCTCGTCATCAGTATCATCAATATCCATGTCTTTAAGAGGAACATGATTATGAGGTTTAACCGATGACATAGGTTTGTCTCTGATGAACCATTTACTTCTCTTCAAAATAAGATCTCTAAACTGTCTTGTGATCAAAGAGACTAACTGGTCAAGATCTTCATCTAATGAATCAATCTCAGAAGGATCATCAATAACCGTTTACTTCTCTTCAAGATGCTAACACTCTTACTTTTATCAAGTAATATAGTGTTCTTTTATTCCTTGAAAGCAATATCCTTTCCAGATTTGGATGAATGCCCATGATCAAAGATAGTTAACTTCCTAACCAATATGTTTCTAGAAAGAGTGTTAAGGTTATTTCCTTTAACGATGGCATGCTTCTTAGATTCGTATTTGGCTCGCAGCGATCTGAGAATTTTCATCATAATTTCCTTTTCAGGAATAGTTTTACCCAATACAAAAGATGCATTAACAATTTCAAACACTTTCTGATTAAACTCATCAAAATGAATCCTTATCAGCCATACAGAAGTTTTCCCAATCAGAACATAGGTTTTGAAGCCTATCTTCTTTCTCAAAGGAATTTTCTTCAAATGTAGTTTCTAAGATATCCCATGTATCTTTAGACATAGTGCATGTAGTCACATGGTGTTGGAGATCTGGGGTAATGACATGTATGATAGCATTTAAACCGTCGAAATTTTTCTTTGCAGCGAGAATCTCGTTAGGTTCATATCTACCAATATCTTTAGCAATAGATACACCGTCTACTATAACCATTGGAGGAACATAGAAATTAACAGCATAAATCCATGTTTGAAAATCACACCCTTGAATAAAGGCATGCATAGTAATTTTCCATCATGAGTAACTTGAGCCAATGAAGACTGGTGGTACGTTTATAGAGATAACTCATTTGTCTATATAGTTAGATCGCTACAAACATAGACTTATGAGGTCTTAAACGTGTTTACCTGCTCTGATACCAATTGAAAAAGCGGGGGTCTAACAACCACACCCAATATTTCTCTTAGCAATCTGTATAGACAAACTCCAATATAATTTCAATAGAATCGACTAGACAGTCAGACTCAATCAATGGAAATATATCCAAGAGTTATATCTCTGTTTCACAATATAATAAGCAATCAAACAGATAGAAATCCGTGAGCCTGATTATTATGTGAAACAACTTGAACGGTACCAAAGACCAATGTTCAAGTGTCAATCAATATAATCAACAACCAAAGGTCGGATTCTCTAATTGATTGAACTACGCACAACCTATGATATTTCTATTATATGACAAAATATAATGCTAAAAAGAAATAACACAAACACCAGAAATTTTGTTAACGAGGAAACCGCAGATGCTGAAAAACCCCGGGACCTAGTCCAGGTTTGAACACCACATTGTATTAAGCCGCTACAGACACTAGCCTACTCCAAGTTAACTTTGGACTAGAATGTAGTCGAGACCTAATCAATCTCACGCTGATCAAGGTACAGTTGCGCTCCTTACGTCTCTGAATCCCAGCAGAACTCTACGCACTTGATTCCCTTAGATGATCTCACCCACAACTATGAGTTGCTATAACCCAAAGTCGAAGACTTTGATAAAAAAAAATTTCTCACACAGAAAAGTCTATTGTATAGATAAATCTGTCCCACAGATAAACCTATGAGTGTGTTCTGTCTTTAGATAAATCAAGGTGAACATGAACCAATTGATATACCAGACTTATATTCCCGAAGAAAAGCCTATAAATATCAATCACCTCACAATAATCTTAATCGTATGGTAGCGAACAAGATACTATGGAATCACGATGAGACAGAAATGTTTGTGACTACTTTTTATCTTGCCTATCGGAGATTAAATCTCGAGTTAACCTTAGAGAAGATAGTACTCAATCATGATAGTACATCAAAATCATATCATGCAACGATAGAGACAATAGTTGGGTCTTCCTTCATAATCCCAATGAAGTCTTTAAGTTGTTAAACTACATGGTTTCGTGAAAAACCTAAGGTTAAAGTAGAATCGACTCTAGTTGCAACTAGTATCACACAAAAGGTGTGCGGATTAGGTTTCCTAGTTGCTAGAGTTCTACTTTATATAGTCTTCAAATCAGGGTTTGCATTCAATGTTACCTTGGTAACAAAGCATTCAATATTCACCGTTATATGAAAACCTGACCAGACTCAAGCTAATATCTTTCAACCGTTAGATCAAACTTAGCTTGTTACACACAAATGAAATATACCTTATTTATCAATCAATGAGTAATCGTACCTAAAAGTGTACACCTTGTTGGCACAACAATAGTTAACCGAAGTTAGCCATATGAACACTTTCATATCAACCTTATTTATCTTAACCATAACTAGTTCAAATGACTCAAATGAAACTAGTTCTAGAGTTGTTCAATTGTTTATATTCTCATAGAAGTATACAAGACATAATTGAAGCAAAATCGATTTTGATTCACTCGAATCAAGTCATGAACATTATAGCCACGGTTTTCAAAAGATTGCATTCCTTATTATATAAAAATATTAGTTCATGAACAAACCGAATTTAGAACATCATCTACTTAGGAATGCGTACCTAAGTAGCCGGACCAAGTTTGGGTTTCGACAGTATGCGAACTGGTATACATCCAAACTCAGCAGAAATTCCCAAACCTGAACCTTACGCCAGTATGCCTACTGGTTTGCATACTAGGTTCTCGGACTTCACAAACCAACCAGTACGCATACGGGTATGCATACCATGGTTCCCAGACATGGATTACATATATGCAAGTACACATACTATGCTTAAATCCAATTATTCTAAACTCTCATTTTAACCATTGAAACATTCTCGAAAGATGGGAATAGCTGCCTCACACAAACTATTAGCTTCAAAGAAATTTTCAAGTGATTGAATGATATCAATACGAAACATTCCGAGTCTACATCAAATGACTGTCTCACACATATCATGTAAGATGTTACCAGGTGACTTTCACATGATCATCTTTTGACTTTCGTCAAGAGTATAAGATGAACTTAGTTAAATAGAAAGCTTACTAACACATATTTCGAGAAATATGTAAGCGAGTTAAACTCAGCTCGAAATATCAAATGTGTATAATCGAAGTCTATATAGCTATACGACTTTTGTCTCAAATAAGGGATATAGTATATAGAATTTTGAGTGATAGATGAGTTCAAGTCTCCACATACCTTTTGTTGATGAAGTTCCACAAGCTCCCCTTAGTAGTTCTTCGTCTTCAATCGATGAACGCCATGAAGTCTAATGCTCAACTACACTTTTTATCCTAATCCGAGACTTAGCTATAAGTAGACTAGAAATCAATACTTATAGTTTTGGAAACTAAACTTGACAACAAGCTTAAGATAGAAACATTTGCGAGATCGGCCGAGTAGTGCTCTAACATCAGAAATAACGACAGAACCGAACATGCAACATAAAAATTCAAGGGAAACCCCTGGCGAAGAATCTGAATCTGAAGTGGAGGCATATATCCAAAGCCCTTAAAAATCAAATGATTGATGATGATGTTGATTTGTTTACTTATTTTAGATAATTTACTTGCATCCCTCTAAGGTTGGTTACAGCCAAAACTTAATGCCCTTGCTACAATTTCAGCAGCATCTACTACGGATGATAGTACTACTAGCTCTTTTAATATTTGGAATTCTATAACTAGACCCAATGCTTCTCAGATTTCACATTTGAGCATATAAGTTTGTATGCGTAATGTTTTCCCAAGGTAAAAAAACTAGCATACTACAAGAATATATATTGAGTTTCTCTAAAGCAATAATTTTTTTGCATTAGAAACAAGTTTTTCCTCTTTCATTAAAGGTACCTTGGACCCTTTTCAGTTTTGTAGGAGGTCCGGACATCATCTTACTAACTATGTTTACTCATTCAAGCACGTATCTAGTACTTCATGTTTCTCACCTGAAGAAACAAGTTGGCCGTGCATGCATAAAAGGTAGCATAATATTTATATATTTACCCATTGTGGACTACGTAGGTTAATTCATCATGTATCTTGAGGTAATATGAGGTTTAAAATTTATTATCATTCATGTTTAATAGGTCAAGTAAGTTTTAATTCAATGGGCAAAATCTTCTCTTGAGAACCAACTTGGGACGATTATCCAAACATATAAACTTATTACCCCGACTTTATCCTTGAGGAAAATGATAATTTTTGAGGGGTTGGCATGTTCTTAGGTCGATTTATATTCACCTGATTTATGGCATAGTTTGCCACTTTTGAAATATAATTGGCTGACTGGTATATTTACCACTTAGCCGATGCGATAAAGATTTCACCGAGTGGTAAATATTTCATTGTTTGATGGTATCTATATCCCTTGATGGTCAGTAAAGCACTAGCGATATTGAAACTATCGCTTGACTCTATAGTCATCGCTTAGAGCATCTCCGATAGAGGGCGAGAGTTTTATTTTCTTATGCGACATAGGAATTTAGACCCTCATTTAAATTAAATTCATCTCCAACAGTAGAATCTACAAAGTAGGAAGGGTGCCAAAATAAATACAAAGGTCTTAGAGAAAATCTTATCAACACCTTCGGAATAACCTCCATGTAATGTTATTAACAAATTTTTTTTAACTATTGTTTTGGGTTCCTTTCTGGAGGTGTTCTTAATTTTAGGTAGTACGTACAATGATTCTTTCCTTGGTAAATTAAAAACCATGCTTTGAATCATTGATAACATGTTTAGATCGCTTAAAAACTTATTAGGTCTATGGTGTTTGCCTTCTCTGATACCAATTGAAAATGAGAGGGTACCAGTACACCACCAACTTTTTGGTTCGGCAACCTGTGTGGACAAAACCTAATACAATCATAAGTAGGTCAAAGAAAAGACTCTTGAATAAGATTATATATGTAGGATCTATCTTTCTATTCCATAATCAATATGTTTTGATCAAAGGTCCGTTCGTCAACCTGATTGCGTAGAAAAGTTCTTGGATGATCTCAAAAATTAATTCAGTCTTATCCGTATTTATAGGGTCCAAATTCTAACAAGTATGAAACTTTCCATCTATCCTTCAAGATGCGAATTCAACAAGAGCAAGTCATATTTTTTATCTTAATTAATAAGGATTTAAACTATCTAGATTGATTATGTACCGCTTGTGTTACTCCTATTATAAAGATAAAATAATATAATGGGAAAGAAAAAAAAAATAGCACTAGAAATTTTGTTAACGACAAAAACTGCACCTGACCTCTCCAACATTGAATACCACACTGTATTAAAGCGTTATAGACACTAGCCCACTATTATCATTTGGACAAGGACGTAATTGAGACCGAATTAACCCTCAAAGAAATTAAGGTATAATTATGTTCCTTACACCTCTTGAACATCCTAAGATTCCGCGTACTTGGTTACCTTAGGTGACGTCCTTCAGCCTAAGAGTTGCTTCAACCTCATCACTGAAGACTTTTAATACCAATTCGCCCTCTAACAGACATGCCTATTTGACTTCCCTTTTGATTTTTTTAATCTAGGTTTGGAAATATATTTGCAGTAGACAAAATCCAGCAAACCTTACGAATCCTGAACACTTACATTCAGTTAGCCGTAAAGCCTAGATTTGTAACCACCTCTCAATAACAATCCAAATAAATCAAAAAAAGAGTTCAGATATCTATCTTGGGAAATAAAAAATCTGAGACTAAGAGAACTTTGTGATTTCTATCTATATTATTCTTGATCTTTGACTAGTAGAACCACAAAGCTCAATTAAAACAAGATCCGACACAAGAACTATCAGGTAAAAGATAGTCTAATTAACCGAGCTTCACGAATCCCTAACTGAAGTCTTCAAAGATGTAACCTAATTATATTTCACAGAGGCAAAACTAGGTTATAGAGGACGAGTGTATCTTAACAACTAGGAGTGTGCCATGGATTAAGAAATCTAGTGAAAAAATTAAGTCTCTCTATTTATAAATTTTCCAGTCTCTAGGTAGCTTTGAATTTAAGATAAGATAACTTAAAATACGGTATATGTAAATACTTTCTAAGGCTAAATGAAATTCTTATTAGGAATTCATGTAAGCATGTAAGAAGTCCGTTTTGGAATTACACCGAAGACGTATTTTGGTATAGCGTTCTGAAACCGTAATGGTGATTCACATCGGCTCAGTAGAATATGTATTTTGGTATAGGGTTCTGAAACCATAATGATGATTCACAGCGGCTCAGTAGCCTTTAAACTTACAAGCATAAATTGGTATTCAATAAACTCAAGATTTAATCAATGATCCACAACAAAGTGATTTAGTGAATAAAGTTTGAATTCGAAGTGTCTATGAGAATGGTAGGAAGGTCGAACATAAACATATAGATTAGTTCGTGTACTTATTCTAGACTGGAACTTGACAGGTTTCCAAACCTATGACAGTTTGTAAAGTTAGGCCATAATGGTTTTCTAAACCTGGCAGTTTTCAAAAGTCAGGCACAAGGTTTTGCGAAACTTGGAAGTTCGCGAAAGTTTGATGGTAGGGGATTTCAAACAAGGTTTGTGAACCTACCTAACTCTCGAACCCATATGTAAAGGATATGCAAAATGTGTTTGCAAACCTCTATGCTATCTTCGGAATTCAGACCGACTTTGATGTTTACCTCTTTCCAAGCAGTGTTTTTCCTTACATAATTGATTTGAAGCATTCCTAATAGCCATATGAAATATTCATTTCTGTATGATCAACTTGAAATAAAAATACTCCCTCTGTCCCAAATTAGATGACCTAGTTAGTTTTAAATTTTGTCCCAAAATAGATGACCTATATCATCAAATAATGAGATATTTCTAAAATTACCCTTTTAATTGATTATTATTAGTATAAGAAATGTGTATAATTTGATAGTCATATTTATATCCCCTACATATATAGGTGTTTTAAAATGCTTTCTAATGGTATAAAGTTTACAAATATCCGTCTTATGCTTTGAGAGATAAAACCATTTCTAAATTTTGTTAGAAATTATATTTAAGGATATAATTGTAAAAAATACTTAAAAATTATCCTCTCTCCTCCTTGCCTTAAGAATTGTGCAACCTACAATAGGTCATTTAATTTGGGACGGAGGGAGTAGTTCTCAAACAATAAATTGTTAATAACTAAGATTGCTAAGGATCTAGAACATACATTGCTTGAATCATATTTCGAGATGTTTAACCAAGAAAAGCTTGAAATCAAAATTTCTTCTTTGCAGTATCAAATTATCTACTAAAATCATTCGTCATAGTCTCATAAGATAGACTGGTAAATGTCGTGAGTAAATAGGATAAACCAGTTTTCACATACCTCGTTGTTGATGAAGTTCTTGCAAATTCCTTCACTTGTTCTCCAGTTTTTAATCTTCAAGGGTTATTCAATGACGTCTGATAATCAACTACCATACTCTAATCCTAGTCCGAGACATGAATTTAGTAGACTATCAATCAAGATATAGTTTTGTACATCAAACATTTACATCAAGCTTGAGATAACAAAACTTGTGAGTTCGACCGAGCGATGCTCTAATATAAGAGATGACCTTAAAATAAAGACTTAAAAGCACAAATGGGTTACAAACTCAACCCATAATCAACTTAGCAACTATGCAGTCAATATAAATAATAATAATCTTCAACAATATGATAAAAAAGGAATTCAAAATAATTTCAATCAATAAGAACAAGGTTACATTAAGGACATTTCGATCCTAAATAAAGGTACTGATAAGATGTTGTTGAGTTTTACTAGAAATATGAAATTCACACAGCTCAATCAACTTACAAGGCTCTAAATCAAATTTGTCCTATACAAAATCCAATTAATGAAGATCACCAATTCTAGTTGATGATGTGGGACTCAAATTTTCCTTGAAAGTAAATATGTTTCTCTGGAGGTGAAAAAATGGAATTTCCCAAACAAGAAATATAATAGAAAGACATACCAACCTGCAAGATTACTCATGTCCCAGAGGTGAAAAAAAATTGGAAAAATATTTTCATATTCTAGTAAACTACAGTATGGATAAAGCTATATGGTTTGCTTTAATCCCTTCACATTACATTCTTAACAACAAGTCGCACTAGTCCAAAACTAGGTTTTTAGGACACTTGGGAAGTGGGGAAAATGACAGACCCCATTCGTAGTTATACATTTTAACAGTTGGGGTGTGTTAAAAAAAATTATCTGCTAATTTACGGTACGAATCTGTAGTTTTTTTCGGTTCTGTTTTCCCCAAACTGCTTCAAAGTTCCACCCCTATCGGCTATGAATAAGAACCCTTAGATCATATTAATCGTACGGTCTCAACCATATCTAAAAACTACCTAAACTGAACACACAGAGAAAATCAAATCTCTCATATTCTCCTTCGTCCTTCGTGTTTATCAACAATGAACTGTCTTCTTAACTTCTCCCATGCGATTCTTCTAAAAAAATTTCTTCTTAGAATCAGATGTAAAACTCTATCAATTTCATACATAGATCCGTTCATAAATCTTCAAAATCCCTGAGTTTTGAAGAAATTGGAATCGACTCAAATTTCTAATCCACCTCACAGAGAGATTGGAGAATTTTTTTCTTTTTTCAACTCTGAAGATCGCTTTATAAATCTTCATCTTCTACCTCCTAACCATCTTGATTGAAGATACATATATATATTTAGCTTGGAATGGTGAAAGTGGTGGTGGATTGATGGCAAATACGATAGTGGAGAAGAATCATCATCCAAAAGGGGAATAAACCCAGGGTGGAGAAAAGGTAAAAACGCGAAATCAGTTTAAAATCTTGTGATTTTGGTATAATTTTTTTTTGTTTATTCATTAAGTTAGGGTCAATATTTCTTCAACAATGAAATGTTTCTTTGGATTTAGAGCCATGCTGGTACTTGTTGATAAAAGGGGTAGGTTTATTTGGAGTTATACACAATAAATGTTTGTTCCTCAGTATTTCCGAGATTAATTTTAATTAGCTCTTCTTGGTAGAAGTGTTTCTCATTGCTGACTACTGATCATTGTATTGTCTCTCTTATTCAGTTGTTTCTCGTTAAGCTATTTCTGCAGCAGGAGGTGTCGAGGCACTGGTATGTCTTGAATCCATATCCAGTCAAATCCCTGTAGTCATTTCGTTTTACCCAAAGTTTGTCCATTTTTTTCCTTTACTTGAACTCACCTTAAGACATTAAATTCTTTATATCCCATGATTTCAATTGGATCCTCCTTGTTAATAAACCCGAGACTCAGTTGATAAACCTTTATGTGGTATCCGTATAGCTGCGTATGGATGTGATTTACCTGGGGTGTTTTTTTATTCTAACAAACAAAAAATTAATTTTGTCTAACTAGAAAGAAGTAGATGGTCAGCATTGACATTTGAAGTGGGAGTAGTTTTACGAAATTCTATCCAATGCACCCAAAAACCCTTTTGTACTCTGTATCTCTTTCACACTATAAGCATTTCCAATGTGCATTCTAATTTTACTATTTAATTTCTTAAATTTTGTGTCTTCACATGCATGGTTCATTCATCAAAGTGGATATCTCGCTGCCCACCAATATAGTTATCTACATTGTTTCCATTTCAGGCAGTTCGTGGAGGAGGGAAGGTTCTTTGGAATGGCCTTTATAATTGATTGGATGGAGATATTGCTTTTAGTGAATCATGCTCATAACTCCGGGTCCATAAGTATCAGTTGTCATATCCTTAGATCAAAGCCGAATCAAGGATTTTCAGGTTCTCATGCTGAAATCACTGATAGCATTATGAAGCTATGTGTTGGTGACATATCACTTGGAGATGTTTTTCATGGAGATACGATGGAATGACCCGTAATTAGTGAATGTCGAAGTTAAATCATACTGTTTTTTTTTCCTTCATTGTTGTTTAAAATGTGAATAAAATATGTAGCTTCTTTTTATCGAAACCAAGGATGGTTATTGTCAAGTTGTAAATTAAATTTTAGCTAATTTTAATACAATGGGTTCATTTGTTGACCAAATTCCGTATGATGGATTGTCTCAAGTATTAGACAAAAAATGTTACTAAAAAATAGAAAGGAAAAACGATTCATATCGACTCAGCTGAATTTGATTAAGATGAATCAGATTCGGATGAATTAGGATGCTGAATTGTTAGACCCGAATTTAGACAGACAAAGTTAGTCGTTCTTTTCGGACAAACGAAATCAGTCATTCTTGTTGACAAGTATATTCCGTACTTTAAAAAATAGGACAGACTTTAGGACGGACAGAAATTATCATATAACCTAGTTTACGACATATATGGTATGTCCTAAAATTCGAATTTTGGACTAGTGTCGGCTCTCTTAAAGAATGTGATGTGATAAGTACTTGGAAAGAAGATCAGAACTCTATATCCTTTAAAAACACAGGCTGTGTCTCAACTACAACTGTAACTATGTGGTAAATCTGGAAAGACAAATATGCCTTAAGTCTTTAAAAATAAATTACGAACCCAAACTATTTGATTACTTTCATCAAAACTTATTTCACTAAGTATGATATCCTCATCAATGACGTTAACACTCATTACATGAGTTATTTTAAAACACAAACTTCCCGGAAGTGACTGTCCCACTACAAATTGGATTAAGCTGAACCTTTAGATGATGCAGGCAAGGTAGTTAATATCGTGTATCGGTATCGTATCAGTAGGGTCCTATGCACCTTTACAAATTATAATATCTGTTTTTATAGGCGATACATCATCAGAATTTTTTTAATATTTATTATTTATAAAAAAATATATATTGATATAACCATAATAGAAAATAGTAATTGTAGTAAACATACTTCAACCTTACAAAATAAGAGGTGGTTGATTAGAGCCTTATAATATTAACAACGAAACCAAGCATTGAATGTCTGTTAGCCCATCAACATCACGTTTACAGTAACTACATCCACCATAATCATATTTGAAGTTACCAAAATTAGTGGAGTTACTTTCTTGAACTAAAATTTCAAGAAATCATAATCAAAAGACAAAATACATTAGTGATATATCAGTGTACAAGTGAAACCGATATTATCAGTGTACAACTGAAACCGATATATCGGTACGTATAGGATGATACATGCGTTTTTATCTTTATTTTATCTTTATTTTTATTTTTTTGAAGGGAAACAGAAATTCATTCATATTAATCCTCAAATAAGATGAGGTGTTGCATAATACAATTTGGTGGTTCATCATGAATCCACCATCTGTTTACATTATTAGAGATTACACTTTGAGCAAGATCATGCGCAATGAAATTTGCGTATCTAGAAACAACTTTGAACCTAACTTCACTAAAATTCTTGACGCGATCTCGAATTGAGAGGACCGTAGAGCGAATACTCCATGGTATCTCATTCGTGTTCCCTGTGATAGATTTAGGAATTTCTGTAGCATCTCCCTCCACTATAATTTTAGGAACTTGTAGCCTACCAGCCAATTGGATTCGTAGACTGTAGGCCTTCACTTCTGCAACAGTTGGAGAAATGGATTGAAAATAATAAGCAGCGCTCCCCAAGTGATTTCCATAAGAATCCACAGCTACCGCAGCAGCAGATGCATTACCATTGTTGAAAGCAGCATCAACTTTTATTTTGATAACACAAGGGGGAGGTAGAACCCAGCAAACTGAATTTTTTTGATCAACTGGAATATCCGAACAGAAGTTTAAAGCATGATGAAGGTCGAATATCTTGAAATCTTGAAGCGCATTCTTAATACATATAGGAACTGATGTCTCTATATTGTTAAACACCAAATCATTCCTAGACTTCCATATATTCCACATGATACAAGAACCCAGGTTAATCATAATTCCATGATCTGGATAAGATAACCAAAACTGAATGATGTCTCTTGACGAAGAATCATTAGGAATCTCAATAATAATGGGACATTGCTGATAAACCGCAACCGAGAACTGGCATTTAAAGAGAAGATGAACGACAAATTCTTCTTCCATTTTGCACAGTGGACAAATATTTACAACTTGATGATTGTGCTTACTCAAGTTTTGATACACTGCTAGCCCATCATGAACAACCTTCCACATAAAGTTATGAATCTTGGGTTGAGTTTTAAGCTTTTTCAAGAACTTTACCATGGGAACTCAGCAATAGAAGAGGTAGTTGCTATGTTATCTGCTAACAATTTGTAACCTGATTTAGAAGAGAAATTTCCTGACGGAGTTTTCATCCAAATTAGTTTATCTACCACTTCATCATCTTGAGGAATATAGATATCCATAATTGCTTGAATCTGTTCTTGAGGGAAAATATGCTCTAACAATTCAATATTCCAAGCTTTTTCTCCATTAAGGAATAAGTCAGAAACCATAGTAACTTGCATATATGAACTGTTTAGCTTTGTTGGACGAAATCCTGGAATTCCCGGTATCCAGGGATCATTCCAAATGTGAATCGAGTTACCTGACCCGATAAACCAGCAGTAGTTATTAATGAATAAAGATCTGACAGAAAGCATATCCTTCCATGTACTTGAATCTCCCGGATTTGGAAGGCAATCCCAGAAAGAAGAGTTTCGGAGATATTTAGCTGAGTATAATTGAACCCAATTAGAATCTACATTCGTCAGAAACCTCCAAACCAGTTTTGCGACTAGAGATTGATTAACCAATTCCATATCCCTAATGCCTAATCCTCCATCTTCAGTGTCTCTTGTAACTTTTCTCCATCTTATAAAGTGCGACTTCCTTGAGTTGATGTCATGTCCCCACCAAAAGGCCCGCTGAATATGAGATAAATGATCTGTAACACCTTTAGGGAGAATACATGTACCCATTGTATAGTTAGGAATTGTAGATAACACATTCTTTGATAAAACTGTTCTTCCAGTTTGATTAACAAAGAAATTTCTCCAATCCGCTAACTTAGAATCATATTTTGAAGTAAGAGGTTCAAAAGTATCAATATAGCAATCAGATTTCAATGGGTAAGTCCCCAAATACTTTTCATTCTTCTCCTTTTCTCTGACATCTAATTTATGTATTGCCAGCCATTTATTGTAAGGAGCACAGTCTCTGCTGAAGTGAATGGATGATTTCGAATAGTTAATGATTTTCCCTAAGAAGAGAGAGTATGAATCCAGAATAATCTTCAACTGATCCACAATATTACCTTCAGAATTTTTCCCAAAGAAGAACAAGTCGTCAGCGAACATTAAGTGACTAATAGTTGGTGCAAGAATATTTACCCTGTAGCCACTGTAAAGACTTGTATTTTCAAATTTTCCATGAGAAGAGTAATACCTTGAGAGCAAATAATAAAAAGAGAAGGAGATAAATGGAAACCATGCCGCAAACCTCTTCCACTTTTGAAATTACCATAAGGCGAACCATTTACAATAACAGAGAATGAAGAGGTAGTAACACAGCTCATTATTAATTTATGAGAATGATCATGAATTCCCATTTGATGAAGCATAAAGCTTAAAAAATACCATGAAACACGATCATACGCCTTTGACATATCCAATTTTAGAGCAAAGAAGCCTTGTTTTGATTTTGATTTATTCATAGAATGAAATAATTCCTTAGCAATCACCACATTATCAGTAATTTGCCTATTTTTAACGAAAGCATTCTGAGACCATGAAATAAACATACTTAAAAAGTGACTAAGTCTGATAGCCACGATTTTTGCCACAAACTTGTAAAGAACATTACATAATGCAATGGGTCTAAATTCCACTGCAGTATTTGGGTTTTTCACTTTAGGTATTAAACTGATGTGAGTATGATTCAACTTACATGGTATTTCTCCTGAGATGAAGATTTTTTGAATGTAATTGATTGTTTCGACACCCACTATAGACCAACACTTTTTGTAGAAAAATATTGGATAACCGTCCGGCCCTGGAGACCCATAAGCATTCATGTTTTTGATTACTTTCCAGATTTCTTCACCCGTAGGAATATTGGTAATAAACAAGTTTTCTTCATGATTCATAGTATACGAAGATTCCTGTAGATTGGAGGGTGGAAGAATATTCAAATCCTCTTGAAAAAGATTATCGAAAAAAGAAACAAATTCCTCAGCAATTTCAGCAGGTTTAGTAAGCCAACAATTATTAGCTTTTTGGATACAATAAATTGTATTCTTTTTTCTTCTTTGCTGGACCGAGAGATGAAACCTTTTTCTTCTTTTATCCCCTGTCTTCATTCTTTGCTCCCAATATGTAGCCTCCATAATGATATAGTCATTTAATTGAGTTGCAGTTGATTTTTCATGGCGAAGAATTACCGGAGTGGGAGATCGACTTTGTAGATGTAATAACTTTTTCTTAAGTGTTCTAATCTTGTTCTTAATACATCCTATTTTTTCTCTACTCCAGCTTTGAAGAAATTTACCCAGAGAAACCAATTTACCCATAAGATCTCCTGAAATATCAATGTTCCATTTATCAAGAACTACTTTGAGAAAATCCGGGTGAGAGCACCAGTGAGCTTCAAATTTATATGAAGGAGGGTTTCTAAGAATAGTTCTGCAAGTGTTGAGAAGAATTGGAGCATGGTCACTTGAAATCCTCGGCATATGAAGAACCCCTGAATTCTCAAACAAGAGACACCAATCTGGAGACGCAACGACTCTGTCTAGTCTTTGCCTAACTAAATTTTGGAATTGCCTTCCATTACTCCATGGTATAGGCACACTACACCAAAATCAGGATTTTGTCACAGGGTATTTCTGTTGCTGTTCAAATTTGTAACACATATACGCTGTTAGAGAAACACTGTGATATTAATTGTTATCTTTTTTTGTAACAGTTTTCATTGTGAAAAAATCTGGTTACAGTGACGATTATAAACTGTTACATTATTTAATAGTAACAGTTAACCTAATTTTAGAATAGCGACACGTGGCTCATTTGTCACAGTAATTATAACAAATTTAATTGTTATTCAAACTTTGCAACAACTCGGTGATGACACGTGTCACTTTTTCTTACGATTATAATAACACATGTATGTGTGGCATACTTTTTGCAACAATTTCCCAATGGACACCTGTCATCTTTTTGTCACTATTACTGTAACGATTAAACAGTTACTCTCATTTGTAACAATATTTAGATGATGACACGTGTTATTTTTCTTCACATTTTTGGTCACAGTTAAACCAGTGACATTTCTTTAAATTACAATTAAAAAAAAGGGATGGCTCAGCTCATTTTCATGGACCTGGGCTTCCTGTTTACAAGCCAGCAATACAGGTCGTTATCACGGCCCTGCGCTTTCGGTTTACAGGACTGAAATACCCGCAAACTGTCTATATTATTTCTATCGTTCCTGCATTCATTATTACACATTCTCAATCTGCAAACTATCCAGATTCTACCATCCTACAAATGAATCCTTCTATTAATTATAGATTCTACCCAAAAACAATTCAATCTTACTCAGATGTTGTTGGACCAAAAAAAAAAAAAGAATCCTCTCGAGCTGCTTAGTTGGTACAAGAATAAAGGTTACAAGCATGACAAGAGTATTTCTCTACTTAAGCAGCTGGATGCTCAACTCCAAAGCTCAAACACCTGAGATTTGACCAGAAATTCAAGGAATCATCATGTTAAGAAAAACATAACATATTACAAAAAAAATGAACGGAAAAGGTCGGTCACTAGAAATACCTGAAGGCTGAAGAGCACAACCAAGATCAAGAATAGAAGCACCTAGTTTTCTCTTTAGCTGCACCAGTTTCAACATTGGCATCTAATATGCCCGACCTGTCCAACAATAAAAATTGAGCATACATATCAGTTGATGGCAGAAACAACAGACAGGGAATGAGCATTTTTTCAGTAACATTAAGTGGCCAAATAGAATGAAAAATATTTATGTTGGGAATCCTTCACATATGATGAATAAAACACATTCATCTTCCAATCCACTTGCTTTTTGTTTCAAAGTGGCTAGGAAAACTAAAGATATTAATAGCACTTTGGATGAAATTACCATAACTATGCATGGGTTTCAGTGGCAAATCACTACACCTAGTAATGCAATTACAGCTTATGGTGAAAGTAGTGAGCAACAAAGCCGACATACCACATCATTATCAAGCGAGTCAGAAATTATAGGAAGGGAAAATGATAAGAATCAAATATTAAATATATTAAAATTTAAAAAACGTCACGAACAACATCCAAATTTTAAATAATATAGGCGCAACATGCACAAGAACACAAAAGAATTGGAAACTTATATGATATTAGTGAAGTACGAAAGCTGGCCCTCCATCCTTTCTCTCCATACAGGAATGGTTTTCTAATGGTGATTCCAGGGAACAATATTCAATCCTAAAATCTATCTAATATCTGATATAGTAACAATTTGAAAACACACCTTATACAAAGAAAGTCTTGTTCCAGGGAACAATATTTGATAAAACAAAATAAATAAAAATCCTTTATCTTAACAAGGATGTGTGATAAAATGGTGCAATCCTTCTCTTCTATCTTTTTAGTACTGGCTGCACATGTTTGGTCAGCTAGATTATGGCTCGAATATGTAAATTTTGCTTCCCTATTTATGTTGTTTAAACAATTGTAATATGTCAAGATTCAAAGGAAGGAGCATCAAATTGAAAAAGAAAACATCAACTGGAGAGAAAAAGAAAAGAAGATTACCTTTTCTATATTTTCGTCATTTATTTTAAGACTAGTTTCGTTATCCTCAATTAGCTCAACATCCACTATTTCTGGAATCTTTTCCATTAAAAAACGCTTGATACCCATCTTCATGGTCATCGTGGAACTTGGGATGCCCCTTGTAACTTCAATGTAACAATATTTCCATAAATCTCATGCAACTCCACGTTACCCCCATCGGACATGAGATATGGTCGCACTTCATCCAAAACTGACTCAACATTTTCTGCATTTAGCTGCAATTCCACTACTGATTCTGGAGTGGTAACAGCCTTGACAACTGCAAAGAATAAAAATACAGGAAATGATTGCTTCAACTGAAAAACAAAAAAGGAAAGAAACTCCAAAAGTTACAAACTACTGAACCAATCAACTTGACAAAAAATGAAGAAAAAAAAAACAGAATTACTTGTACTTGTAACATATACAAAACATTTTCAATTGACAAGAACAAAGAACTATAAGAATGCTGTAAAAGGAAGATTAACATGAAACTGAAGTTTATTGTACACATCTCTTAAGCGGATTGAATCATCTTTGAAATCGGGATATGACGATATGTGAAGCAATTTTGTTAGCGAAAAAAACTTCTAAACTTTGGCTCCTAGCCTCAAATATGGAAGACCATGTAATAATAAACTGACCCATATCAACACAAACATTTGTTTTTCTACTGCTAAACTCTTAAAAGCATCAGCACAGACCACTAAAATCCTCTATGGATAAAACCCACCAGACTAAGATCCACAAAGTTACAGTCAATAAATGCTAAAACAACATATCCACATTTAATGTCGTCGTATACAAATCTTAATTTTACCTCAAGGATGAAATCAATGAGACCTTCGGGGATAAGTATAACTTCGTAATTGTAACCAAGTTCTGCACATTTGCAGATGATATCAGTAATGTAGTCTGTTACATTTTTCAATGTTTGTTTTTTGGCAGCAACCTGCAGTAAGAAAAAAAAAATAACGTGAAGACTAGATGTTATCTCTTCTGACCAGATAAGATATTGGAAAGTGATGCAAGGTTGAATGAAGGACCTCTTCTCCGATGATAATAACATTGGGGCGAGTCTGCAAAGAACACTCCAAGGTAATGTGAGAAGCAGCACGCCCCATGTTACATAAACAAAGTGAAAGTAGTCAGCTGGGAAACTCATTAATTATAGGTTAGATATCTACTCATACAGAGCTTCAATAAATAAGGAATGAAGATCAATTATAGTGGCAAATCTCTCACATACATTTTATGTTAACATCCTGCTGATTATATACCAATGAGAATAGCGTATATTGCCATTAAAAAAACATGTAACCATTGAGATAATACCACCAAAGGAACCTCAAAAGGCACATTATTGCATCTGTTTTAACTTACTACATATTCAACACTCATAACACTAATTAAACACAATAGGATTAATAGCATTTTCACTATACTAAGGCTAACATTTATCACCCGATTTATTTTAACTACAGAACTAATAGCATCTGCGAATTTGCAACTAACTAAACAGTGGAAAACATGCTCAACTATTGACTGACAATTGAGTTGTAAACACTTGTTGACAAGCTCAGTAGTAGATTCCTCCAGTAAACAACAACCATAGGTATACGGACAAGTACAAAACTCAAGACGCATAAGAAATTAACTGCAAATTAACATCACAATAAAGATAAAACTATATTATCACTCTAGCTAGTAGAATGATTTTAAGATGCGAATGTTCTCTCGGCAGTAATAATTAAATCTCATATTGTTCCTGAGAATTGCACAATTGCAAAAATGGAACTCGTATCCTCTTAAGCAATTTTTAATTAAACTTAACTGAATCTAATATGATAGGTATAATTTAAGTTGAGATCGAGAATTGAAAGTAATTCAAACTTAAAACCATGTTACGGGTAATTGATTTTCGATAAGAACCCTAGAAAAATTTGTGGTGAATTGTTTTTCCGAATTCTTATCTCAACAGAAAGATTAATTAACTGATATAAATCTAAATTCGTATCATGAATCACAAAGTAAAATCGAGATCAAATCGAAGTTTAGTTTTTTCAAAACCTTGAAATCAAGTTTTGAGAAGTTTCAATAAATCTGATGAAAAATAATCAAAAAGAAAAAGAAAAAAAAAAACTGCTTGTTACCACTATACTCAAAACCCATCTGGTAAAAGATTATAGCTGTTATCTATACAACCATAAAACCCAAATTGAAAAAAAAAAACAAAACCCATCCAAATTGAAAAAATGAGCACAGATCTTGTTTTACATGAAAACCCATCCAAAAAAATGTTTGTCTTTCTCATCTACCCAAACGATAATCTTCATAATCAGAAAACGTTCATTATTACCCAAACCACAAATCTTTCATGCAAAATATAAAATCTCAAATCTCAAAGAAAAACTTGAGCATTACAAAATTCAAACTTATACTAAAAGAAAAATCTCAAATGAAAAAAAAAACAACACAACACAAAACGATTAACCCATTTTTTATTTGAAAAAAGAACAAGGATTTCATTTGTTCTTGCTAATAAATTTATGGTTTCTCCTCTTCCCATTCTTCTCAAAAAACCTGATGAAATTAAAATAAAAATAAAAAATTATACGTATTAACTCAAAACAACTCATCATCGATTTAAAAAAGAAACTGAAACATAAATCTAAGTTATCAGATCACTTATCTGAATATGTAGGAGATGGAAAACAAAAATCCCAGATTTTGATGGGTTTTGTTGATTTTCTGTTGATTGTGAAAACTCAAGATTCGGTTATGAAGTTAGGGCTTCCACTTTTCTAAAGAGATTTATCTTCATAAAATCAATTATAAAATTATAATTTCATGAAATTATAAAGAGATTTGAAAACAATTTCATGAAATTATTCGGAGAAATCAATAATAACTTCATGAAATTATAAAGAGATTTCGAAGAAAAGTAGATCGACAGTAATAACTCCTTCTTCGATAGTGTGTTTAGGGTTTCAGTTGAAAGAGAAGAAGATAGGGTGGTGTGTTAGGGTTTCATTCGGGAGGAGAAGAAGATAGGGTGAGGAAAGTGAGAGGCGGAGAAGGAAAGAGATTTAGGTTTTTTCTTTTGATTTTCTCTCTCTTCTAACAACATATAGAAAACTCGGGTTATGATGTGCTAGAGATGGATGACTAGTATCTTCGATACCCATTTGATTGATTTTAGAAGATCGAATGGTTAAGTTCTTACCACTTGTCGAAAACAAATTAATTGAACGGGCCTCCTTGTTTTAAATTAGGTGGTGCATTTTGATGCTTACCCAACCATATAACATTGCAAGGTGGGGTCTATAATTTTAGAAAGAAAAATATAGAAGTTTGCGTTTATTGTTATGCGTATATCACACTAAATTCAAAGAATATATATGAATAAGGATGAAAACGAATCAGAAGAATGAGAAATTAAAATTCAAAGAATATATATGATAACACGAAGCCGTGAAAGCGCGCTACTTGGAAGTAAAGGGGGAAGCATTCTCATTCGATGCAAGCTATCACTTCTTGGCCGATACTTGAATAATGTATAAGAATATGAATGTAAAAATGAGAAATGAACTGGAAACGAAATATATCAGAATTGAACATCACATGTTCAAATATTACTAGAATTAGACCCGAGTTTCTCTTTCGGATGAATTGGCGATGAAATATATCAGAATTGAACATCACAGGTTCAAATATTACAAGAGTTAGACCTGAGTTTCTCTTTCGGATGAACTGGAGACGAAATATATCAGAATTGAACATCACATGTTTAAATATTACTAGAGTTAGACCAGAGTTTCTCTTTCGGATGAACTAGAAACGAAATATATCAGAATTGAACATCAAAGTTCTAAGATTACTAGATTTAGACCCGAGTTTCTCTTTCGGATGAACTGAGGACGATATATATCAGAATTGAACATCACATGTTCAAAGGTTACTAGAGTTAGACCCGAGTTTCTATTTCGGATAAACTGAGGACGACATATATCATAATTGAATATCACAGGTTCAAATATTACTAGAGTTAGACCTGAGTTTCTCTTTCGGATGAACTGAAGACGAAATATATCAGAATTGAACATCACAGGTTTAAATATAACAAGAGTTAGATCCGAGTTTCTCATTCGGATGAACTGGAGATGAAATATATCATGATTGAACATCACAAGTTCAAAGATTACTAGAGTTGGACCCAATTTTCTCTTTCGGATGAACTGAGGACGACATATATCAGAATTAAACATCACCGGTTCAAATATTACTAAAGTTAGACCCGAGTTTCTCTTTCGGATGAACTGGAGAAGAAATATATCAGAATTGAACATCACAGGTTCAAAGATTACTAGAGTTAGACCCGAGTTTCTCTTTCGCATGAACTGAGGAGGACATATATCAGAATTGAACATCACAGGTTCAAAAATTACAAGTGTTAGACCAGAGTTTCTCTTTCTAGTGAACTGGAGACGAAATATATCATAATTGAACATCACAGGTTCAAAAATTACAAGATTTAGACCAGAGTTTCTCATTCTGGTGAACTAGAGACGAAATATATCAGAATTGAACATCACATGTTCAAATATTATTATAGTTAGACCTGAATTTCTCTTTCGGGTGAACTGTGGAAGAAATATATCAGAATTGAACAACAAGGGTTTAAAGATTACCATAGGACCTGAGTTTTTTTTCTGGATCAACTGTGGACGAAATATATCATAATTGAACAACACAGGTTCAAAGGTTACCAGAGTTAGACCTGAGTTTCTCTTTCTGATGAACTAGAGACGAAATATTTCAGAATTGAACATCACATGTTCAAAGATTACTAGAGTTAGACCCGAGTTTCTCTTTCGGACGAACTGAAGACGAAATATATCAGAATTGAACATCACGGGTTCAAAAATTACTAGAGTTAGACCCGAGTTTCCCTTTCGGATGAACAGAAGACGAAATATATCAGAATTGAACATTAGGGGTTCAAAGATTACTAGAGTTAGACCCGAGTTTCTCATTCGGATGAACTGATGACGAAATATATCAGAATTGAACATCACAGGTTCAAAGATTACCAGAGTTAGACCTGAGTTTCTCATTCGGGTGAACTGGAGACGAAATATATTAGAATTGAACATCACGGTTTCAAAGATTACTAGAGTTAGACCTAAGTTTCTCGTTAGGATGATCTGAAGATGAAATATATCAGAATTGAACACCACGGGTGAATTGAACACCACGGGTTCAAAGATTACTAGAGTTAGACTTGAGTTTCTCCTTAGGATGAACTGGCGACGAAATATATCAGAATTGAATATCACAGGTTCAAAGACTACTAAAGTTAGACATGAGTTTCTCGTTCGGATGAACTGCGGAGGAAATATATCAGAATTGAACATCATAGGTTCAAAGATTACTAGAGTTGGACCCGATTTTCTCGTCCGGATGAACTGAAGACGAAATATATCAGAATTGAACAACACGGGTTCAAAGATTACTAGAGTTGGACCTTAGTTTCTCTTTTGGATGAGCTGAAGACGAAATATATCAGAATTGAACATCACAGGTTCAAATATTTTACTAGAGTTAGACCTGAGTTTCCCATTCGGATGAACGGAAGATAAAATTTATCAGATTTGAACATCCCGGGTTTGAAGATTACTAGAGTTAGACTTGAGTTTTTGATTCGGATGAACTTAAATATTATGGAGACTGTGAAAATGACCAAACTACCCTTATCGGACGGAAGTAAAGTAATTCATACAGACTGTCAAAATGACCATATTGCCCTTATTGGAAAAAAGTGAAATAAATATTATGGAGACTGTGAAAATGATCATACTAACCTTATAGGAAATAAGTAAACTAAATGTTACAGATTGTGAAAATGACCATATTACCCTTATCGGAAAAAAAAGTGTAATAAATACTACCCTTATCGGAAATTAGTTAAGTAATTCTTACAGACTGTGAAAATGACCATATTACCCTTATTGAAAAAAAGTGATATAAATATTATGGAGACAGTGAAAATGACCATACTACCCTTATCGGAAATAAGTAAAGTAAATGTTACAGATTGTGAAAATGACCATATTACCATTATTGGAAAAAAGTGCAATAACTATTATGGAGACTGTGAAAATGACCATACTACCCTTATCGGAAATAAGTTAAGTAATTCTTACTGACTGTGAAAATGACCATATTACCCTTATTGGAAAAAAGTGGAATAAATATTATGTAGACTGTGAAAATGACCATACTACCCTTATCGGAAATAAGTAAAGTAAAAGTTACAAATTTTGAAAATGACCATATTACCCTTATTGGAAAAAAGTGCAATAAATATTATGGAGACTGTGAAAATGACCATACTACCCTTATCGGAAAAAAGTGCAATAAATACTATGGAGACTGTGAAAATGACCATATTACCCTAATTGAAGAAAAAAAAGTGCAATAAATATTATGAAGACTATGAAAATGACCATACTACCCTTATCAGAATTAAGTAAAGTAATTCTTACAGACTGTGAAAATGACCATGTTACCCTTTGGAAAAAAGTGCAATAAATATTATTGAGACTGTAAAAATGACCATACTACCCTTATCAGAAAAATGTAAAGTAATTCTTACAGATTGTAAAAATGACCATATTACCCTTATTAGAAAAAGTGCAACAAATATTATGGAGACTGTAAAAATGACCAAACTACCCTTATCGAAAATAAGTATGACCATATTACCCTTATTGAAAAAAAAATACAATAAATATTATGGAGACTGTGAAAATTACCATACTACCCTTATCAAAAATAAGTAAAGTAATTCTTATAGACTGTGAAAATGACCATATTACCCTTATTGGAAAAAAGTGCAATAAATATTATGGAGATTGTGAAAATGACCATACTACCCTTATCGAAAATAAGTAAAGTAAATGTTACAGACTGTGAAAATGACCATATTGCCCTTATTGGAAAAAAGTGCAATAAATATTATGCAGACTATGAAAATGACCATACTACCCTTATCAAAAATAAGTAAAGTAAATGTTACAGACTGTGAAAATGACCATATTGCCCTTATTAGAAAAAAGTGCAATAAATATTATGTAGACTATGAAAATGACCATACTAACCTTATCGAAAATAAGTAAAGTAAATGTTACAGACTGTAAAAATGACCTTATTGCCCTTATTGGAAAAAAGTGCAATAAATATTATGCAGACTATGAAAATGACCATACTACCCTTATCAAAAATAAGTAAAGTAATTCTTACAGACTGTGAAAATGACCATATTATCCTTATTGGAAAAGGTATAATAAATATTATGGAGACTGTGAAAATGACCATAATACCCTTATCGGAAATAAATAAAGTAATTCTTACTGACTGTGAAAATGAACATGTTACCCTTATTGGAAAAAAGTGCAATAAGTGTTATGGAGACTGTGAAAATGACCAGTCAGGGTAATATGGTCATTTTTACAGTCTGTAATATTTACTTTACTTATTTTCGATAAGGGTAGTTTGGTCTTTTTCACAGTCTCCATAATATTTATTGCACTTTTTTTCAATAAGGGTAATATGGTCATTTGACTCACTTTCACAGCCTGTAATAATTACTTTAATTATTTCGAGTAAGGGTAGTATGGTCATTTTCACAGTCTCCATAATATTTATTGCACTTTTTTCAAATAAGGGTAAATGGTAATTTTTACAGTCTGTAAGAATTACTTTACTTATTTCCGATAAGGGTAGTATGGTCATTTTCATAGTCTCCATAATATTTATTGCACTTTTTTCCAATAAGGGTAATATGATCATTTTCACCGTCTGTAAGAATTACTTTACTTATTTTTGATAAGGGTAGTATGGTCATTTTCACAGTCTCCATAATATTTATTGCACTTTTTTTCAATAAGGGTAATATGGTCATTTTCAAAGTATTTACTTTACTTATTTATGATAAGGGTAGTATGGTCATTTTCATAGTCTCCATAATATGTATTGCATTTTTTTAATAAGGGCAATATGGTCATTTTCACAATCTATAACACTTACTTTACTTATTTTCGATAAGGGTAGTATGGTCATTTTCACAGTCTCCACAATATTTATTGCATTTTTTTTTCAATAAGGGTAATATGGTCATTTTCACCGTTTGTAAGAATTACTTTACTTATTTTTGATAAGGGTAGTATGGTCATTTTCACAGTCTCCATAATATTTATTGCACTATTTTTCTTCAATAAGGGTAATATGGTCATTTTCAAAGTATTTACTTTACTTATTTTCGATAAGGGTAGTATGGTCATTTTCATAGTCTACATTAATATTTATTGCACTTTTTTCCAATAACGGCAATATGGTCATTTTCACAGTCTGTAACATTTACTTTGCTTATTTTCGATAAGGGTAGTATGGTCATTTTCATAGTCTGCATAATATTTATTGCAGTTTTTTCCAATAAGGGAAATATGGTCATTTTTACAGTCTGTAACATTTACTTTACTTAATTCCGATAAGGGTAGTATGGTCATTTTCAAAGTCTCCATAATATTTATCGCACTTTTTTCAATAAGGGTAATATGGTCATTTTCACAGTCTATAAAAATTACTTTACTTATTTTCGGTAAGGGTAGTATGGTCATTTTCACAGACTCCATAACATTTATTGCACTTTTTTCCAATAAGGGTAATATGGTCATTTTCACAGTCTGTAACATTTCATTTACTTATTTTCGATAAGGGTATTATGGTCATTTTCACAGTCTCCATAATACTTATTGCACTTTTTTCCTAAGGGTAACATGGTTATTTTCACAGTCTGTAAGAATTACTTTACTTATTTTTGATAAGGGTAGTATGGTCATTTTCACAGTCTCCATAATATTTATTGCATTTTTTTTCTTCAATAAGGGTAATATGGTCATTCTCAAATATTTACTTTACTTATTTTCGATATGGGTAGTTTGGTCATTTTCACAGTCTCCATAATATTTATTGCACTTTTTTCTAATAAGGGTAATATGGTCATTTTTACAGTCTGTTAGAATTACTTTACATATTTCTAATAAGGGTAGTATGGTCATTTTTACAGTCTCCATAATACTTATTGCACTTTTTCCAAAGGGTAACGTGGTCATTTTCACAGTCTGTAAGAATTACTTTACTTAATTCCGATAAGGGTAGTATGGTCATTTTGAAAGTCCCCATAACATTTATTGCACTTTTTTCCAATAAGGGTAATATGGTCATTTTCACAATCCGTAATATTTACTTTACTGATTTTCAATAAGGGTATTCTGGTTATTTTCACAGTCTCCATAATATTTA
This sequence comes from Papaver bracteatum, assembly GCA_023529315.1. Lineage (NCBI taxonomy): Eukaryota > Viridiplantae > Streptophyta > Magnoliopsida > Ranunculales > Papaveraceae > Papaver > Papaver bracteatum. Next base: position 67,653 of record JAJJWX010004302.1, read on the forward strand.
TTGCATTTTTTTCCAATAAGGGTAACATGGTCATTTTCAAAGTATTTACTTTTACTTATTTTTGATAAGGGTAGTCTGGTCATTTTCAAAGTCTTATTTTTGATAAAGGGTCATTTTCACAGTCTCCATAATATTTATTGCACTTTTTTCCAATAAGGGTAATATGGTCATTTTCACAGTCCGTAATATTTACTTTACTGATTTTCAATAAGGGTATTCGGGTCATTTTCACAGTCTCCATAATATTTATGGCACTTATGTCCAATAAGGGTAATATGGTCATTTTCACAGTCTTCGAAATTTTTATTGCACTTATTCCGATAAGGGTAGTTTGGTCATTTTCACAGTCTTCGGAAGAAGCAGATATTTTTGTTGTGGTTTTGTCGAGAAAATCGAGAGAAAAGGTTGGTATTTGTCCAAGTCAAATGTCCTACAAAGTCATGGCTTGTTGACTTGGTCTTGATCCTTTTTTCTAATATTAAGAAAAATTAAAAATTAAAAATAAATAAATTTTGATATTTAGAAATTAAATAAAATTGTTATTTTGTATAACTGTTGCGAAAGTAGTGACAACCAATTTTTTTTTTTTTTTGAGAATGAAAAGGTTATATTAAAAGAAAATTAACCAAATACAAAACTAGTCACAGCAGACCAGGTTACATATGAAGAACAATTTCCCAGTTTTGCACTATTAGCGTACTGTCCAAAGAACGAAAAGTATCTTTCTCGCAACACCAAAGAATGAGAGTTTGTTTAGTGTGCATGATTATCTCATAAACCGATTTATGCCTCCCTCCAAAAACTCTACTATTTCTTTCCTCCCAAACGTTCCAGATCAGCGCAAAATGCATGATTTTCCACAAATCTTTGCATCTGCCATTAAGAGCATTCCATTCCCACACTTCAAAAAGATTCAGGATCATGACCGGAAGTGGCCAGTCAATATGAAACGCCTTTATAAAGTAATCCCATACTTTGAAAGTTGTAGGGCAATGAATGAATAAATGGTCCGTTGTTTCATCCACCATGTTGCACATTACGCAAATATCACTTTCTATATCCACCCCTCTGTGCATCAACACATCTCTTGTAGGCAAAGAGTTGTTGAAAGCAGCCCACAGAATAAAGCTAACTTTTGAAGGAATGATATTCCTCCACAAGAATTTAATAAAGTTACAATTCTCCATCGTACCTGCCAAGACATCATAACAAGATTTTGTTGAAAAATTACCATCAAAAAGTTGAACCCCATCTTCCCCATCAACCAAAACAGGGACTGGTCCCAAATCTCTTGTCAACAAGTCCCATTCGAGTTGTTCATTTGCGTTCAATTGATGTCTAAACCTCCCAGTCCATCTTCCTTCCACAATCATGTCTGCTATTGAGGCTTGTTTATTACGACAAGCAGACAACCAAAATTGTAAGAGTGATTAATTCGGGGTTGTTTTAGATGTGGTGGAATTTTTGGGTGGAAACATCATTTCAGATTATAATTGTGATTTTCTAGATAATTGTCAACAAAAATAATTGTGACTAGTAAAAAAGTTAAATATTCAGATTCATTATCACTATTACAAAATTTGGCAACAGTTATAATTGTTGCAGGACTTATCACAGGTATATTAGTGACTGAAAAATAAACTGTGACAGGTTACACTGTGAGAAAATCCTGGTTTTGGTGTAGTGGCAGGACCAGAATAACCCAAATCAATTAAATGATCATCATTAATAAAATTATTAAAATGACAAATAGTATTGTTCATTGATTGATTTCCTCCAAACTTCTCCCTCACAGAAGATAAAGCATTGAAATCTCCTATGAAGCACTTAGGACCAGTAACATGCTGAGAGTAAACAGACAAGCTTTGCCAAAAATCGCCCCTATCCACTCTATTTGGTGGACCATAAACACATAATAAATTCCAAGATGGGAAAGGACCAGTTTTCTCAAGTTGAAGATGGATTAAATTCTTTGAGGAAGAAATTATTTCTGCATCAATGTTATCCTGCCACAATAAACAAAGACCTCCACTTCGACCAACCACTGGGACAACACACCGATTTTGATATCCCAAATTTTGAAACACAGAAGTAGAAGTAGACTCAATATCGTAAAGATTTTTTTCGATATCCTAAAAAAACCTTTAATATCGGTTTGTACAACCGATAGTGACTTCCTTGGATGCAGGTAGATACTTAGAGGCCATGGTACATTTCTCAAAATCTAATGTAGAAATCCTTAGCATGCTGAAGCTCTGGAAGTACAATAAGCTGCTTAATGGATCAGAAATAAAGGTTATAAGAATGTTGTTTTAGAAGGAGATTGTAATATGTTATTAAAGTTTTTATTTCAAATTTTGAATTGGGTAAGAAGAAAGATTCGAATCTCCTTGCAGATTGGGTTCCTTGAAGGTGTTCGTGGCTTGAAATGAAATCATATAGTTTTATGTTGTAACCATGTGATGCATGCTCTTGCAAAGTATGCCAACGCCCATAATCAGTATCGAGTATGGAAGATTAAGCCTCGTAGTGGTATTAACGTTTTCCTCCATGAGTTCAGCAAACTTGTATATATAATTTCTCCGTTCCTTTATAAGTTTATTTTTTCGATCAAAAATATAAATACAAATGAAAGAAATGAAGAGTAGAGGTTATGCTTTTATTGTTGATAGTTGACAATTAAAGAAAATATTTTCACGACATTTTCAACTTCTTCTAATTACTTCAAATCTAAGCTAAATTTCTTCAAATTTTAAGAAAAACTTTGCAACCATAAAATAATATAATTTACTCAAATTTCACTGGAAATTTCCTATAATTGGATTTCACAAATTTCGATTGATTTTTATTTTTTTTGTAACTGCCAAATCAGCAATACCTTAATTTGGTGCCCAATTTTTCAAATATTAATGGATGGTACCTGGACTAACGGTTGACTGTCGAAATCTTTGTTTAAACAAAAAAAATTTCTACATTTTAGATCTATTTAGGACTATCCATTTTGTTTAAGAACAAAAAGTTTTTAAAATCATTTGTTGAACAATTAAAAAAATCTAAAGAAAAGAAAGAAGAAAAAAAATGAAGGAAAAAAAGAAGAAAATATTGTATTTGTGTACGAGTTGAAGTGCAAAATAAGAACACTTGAGTTTTTATAGAGATAAACTTATATAATCAGATATTTTTGTTAATAGAAAACAGAAAAAATATAAATATATTGGTCAATGAAGATTAGGACGGTAAACCATTTGTTAAAGTACCAGACATTAATATTTGAAGTATTGGTACCAAACTAAGTTATTAGTCATTTATCAAGTATCATCGGCTAAGTAGTCTTTTAACTAAGCTAGATTCCTTCATTTTATCCAGAATCTTTTTTCGAATTTTCACGATAAAATCACTGTAATTTATTCCAAATTCACCATGATATTTTTTTTTATAGAATTTTCAAGGAGTTGGAGCAGTTACTTGGGTTACTACTTCGAAAATGCTTTGTAGCCCTCGGATTTTGACACCAAAAGTTGACACATAAACGGTGTCAACTTTTGGTTGGCTCATTCCTTTAATAGGCCTTCTGTTTTTCCTAGTGGGGTAGGGTGAAGTAGAATCAATGGTAAATTTAACTGCCAGTAAAAAAGAGAGGGCAAAATCTGGGGTCTATGTAGCATCTTCCTTACTACTTAGAGCAATTACTATGGGATGAACAAACTAAGAAAATGGATGTTCAAATGAACAAATCTGTTCATTTGAACACTAAAAGATTCTAGTAGGCGCGCGTCTGGTGCAAGAACGCGCGCCATGACCAATAACTCGGGCGACAGCATAGGTGACGCCCGCGTTTTCACCAAAAACGCCAGCGTTATTCTGCAAAACTCCAGCGTCTAGGTTAATGTCGCCAACGGCTCTGTTTGAACGGCTGAAAAAATTTGTGATCCAACGACTACATTTTGTTTAATTATATAAAAACTCCTCATTTAAACTCTAAATTCACACATTCTACACTCTCTTCATTGTCAAAAATGCCTCCTACAGTTCGTGTTGGATTCTCACAACAAGAGGATTTAGCTATTTGTAGAGCCTTTGTTTTTCACACACAAGAAGCTGTAATGCGTAATGTACCCGATTCGATGTTCACTTTATGGGACAAATGTTACAGAATGTTCACCAATGAAACTGGGAACATCCGTGGGCGTGATTCTCACGGATTGGTCCATCGTTTTAGTGCAATTAGAACGAATGTATTGGAGTTTGTCGCCCAACTAATGTTGAATCACCAAAATAAGCTGAACGGTGAAGCCGAACATGAAGTGTTGCCCAGAACTCTAGCGATGTGGCCATCATCTCACCGCGGTCGTCCTTTCGCCTTCCATGATTGTTTCAACATTCTTAGGGTGCTCAACAGATACAATCCCTACATCAACCTAGGAATTCCACCACCCGCTAAGAATTGACGCATATGTAGTAGTTGTTTTAATTTATTGTGTTTCTTTTATTCTCATGTATGATGTGGTTGTTCAATGCAATATGTTTTTATTTATGAAATTGATGGTGCAATGTTTAATCGAAGTGAAATTTAAATTACTTGAAATCGATGGTTTTAGATAATTGTAATAACACCTAATAAATAACAAATTAAATAACATAATACCACAGTGAATCGATTTGTCCTACAACTTCAATCATCCCACTCCACCAAAAAACACCTGGGACATTCCCAAAAATGCCTTCCATATGTGTCTTCTTCAGAAGAAGTCTGCAAATGCATAAAAGTCCTGCAACCGGGCTTTGAGAATGAACTGATTCTCTGTGGACAATGTTTGTATTCGTGATTTTCATATCCACAATGATTGCAGTGTAATAACTCCTTCTTCAATTTGGCTTTAAGTTTGAAGTTTTTGCACATTGTTGCAATCTTTTCTTCTTCTTCTTTTTTAATCTTCATAGCATCATCTAGCATATGTGGTTCCTTTGGACAATTGGGATCTTGACATTGCAAATACCTGAGATTTTCCGGTTGTGATTCAATCACCATTATGATGCGTGAACAACCTTCCTGCGGACACTTTGAATACATCCAAGGATATTGCATAAGACTGTGGTTATCCATGAAACATAATGGGCAAACCTCTTTTGCTTCAACACATAACATTTTCTTCGCTTTTCCTTTAGAAAACATGATGGATGATGAGAGAGAAATCAGTTGGTTTGGTTTAGAATAAAATCTAGTGATGTATTTATAATAGAAAATAGGCGCTGGTAATTCAAATGGGCTCTCATAGGAAATTCTTGGGTGACTTTACTAATGTCGCCCGAGACTTTACAGCAAACGTTAACGGCTAAATTTCCATTTCCAACGGCAAATTTTTCGTTCTCAAATCCTATAAAATTCATTCATTCATTGTATCTCCAAAATCACATCTTCTTCTTCTTTCTTATATCTATCCCCCTCCTTTGCTGAAATGTCTCATAGAAATCGTGGTCCCAAGTTTTCCGAAGAAGAGGATATAACTCTATGCAAAGCATATTTCTTTCATAGGGTAATCACTGGTGTTGTTATTTCACATGATAGTTCTTTTTGGGAGAACGTGTTTTCAATGTTCGTCTCATTGACGGGAAACCCAGGAAACCGAGATGCTCGTCAATTGCATGCTCGTTTTGATCGAGAAAAGTTCATCGGTGTAACTGAAGAACAAGTGATCCAAGAAGCTCTTGATAATTGGGAGGAAGCTCACGATAAGCCTTTTCGTTTCGAAGCATGTTTCAGAATTCTAAAAGATGGTCCATCTCAAGTACATCGTTACTGCACTTGAGTGCCGCTGCAGGAATTTACAATGGAAGAAGATGTTGCTCTAGTTCGATGTTGGTTACATCGTATGGCGAGACCAATGAACCATGACCATTTCTGGGAAAGAGTATTGGGACATTTTGTATTTTCGCGGAACGAACCAATAAGAAACAGTAAGAGCTTAGAACTAAGAATTGCATTCATCAATAATGAAGTCAAACATTATACGAAAATATTGTGGATGGTTCATCGTAGAAATTCTGGATTATCCAACAAAGAACTGAAAACCATCGCTCTGACCAAGTTTACCGAAGAAAGCGGGAGAGAGTTTACGCATTTTGAATGCTATGAACTTTACAGAGAGAATGTGGCTGGATTTGATGTAGTTTGATTTTTTTGTTGTGGTTTATTAAAATGTAGTTTGCAAGTTTAAATAAATGGTAATAAATTTCACGTAATCTGAAGTGGAAATCTATTTTAAAATATAAACATTTTCATTCATTGATATTACTGCCAATTTTACAAGATATAAACTTCGACAATATTAAAAACTTTAATAAAAATCAAGTACAAGTTTCGGCCTCCTGTTTATCTTCATTTGACATATTTTCCATTCAACGCGCTCTTTGAAAGTTTCACCTTTGTTTTTGAAATTTTTGTTGTTAAGTTTCAAAACAGGAGCTTTTCTTTGCCTTTTAGCGGAACATTTTCTTGGAGCAACTTCTAAAACTTGAACTTCCCTTTTACAATTTTCAAACTTTTTAAAACTCCCACATATCTAAGAAACAACAGCTTCAAGTTTTGTATCGCAGAAAAGTGTGATCGCTTTTTCAGCCATTTTTAAAAGAGAAAATTCAAGTGAATTTTGGTGTACTGAATTGTTCGAAGATTAAGGCAATTTATAGAGGGAAAAGTTGAAATTCGAAATTTAAAAACTACCGGTTGGCGTCACCAGGAAAACCTCAGGTGACACAGTCCGTGATGAGGCGTCAGCGTTCCTGTCGCCAGAGTTTTCTTCCTTAACGCCAGCGTTCTGCTGCTGAGCGCCACCGTTTTTATTAATGGCGCGCGTCTACTAGTCTAACGCCCTGTGATTTCCCATAGTGAAAAACCCAGTTTGGCCATCCACCTGGCTGAACAGATTTTTATGTTTGGCCATTACCATACAAATTGCTCTTACTATGGAAGTGACTCATTTTGTGATGTTTTTGGGGGTGCAGATCCTCTGTACCCACAAACCCTTGTACCCTATGTGCCTGCCATTCAGATGTTGACACATGTCATACCATTTTTACTATAACGAAATATATATATTTTTTATTCCTTACTAGTAAGACCACATGTGCGATGCACATGCTTGATTTTGATTGCTTTAACAACACCAAATTTGATGGTAATGACAAAAAAATCTTTTTTTTTTTTTTTTAATATTCTTATTTGTACTTATTACGTAGATAATTCAAAGAGCTTTCCAAATATACTAATTTTGCAAAAATCTGGTATATATTTTGAAAGATATATCAAATTTTAATTTTTTTAGATCTAATTTTAAAACAATGACATTAATGCAAATATATAATCATTGGTTTAATTTACATTTTTACCCTTGAATATATATGCATAGTAATGATTGATATTTAAGGTCATATTAGTAATATCAAGGTGACACCAAACTATTTTGTTTTTCTGTGACCAACCAAAAAAGGCTTCACCAAAAATGAGTTTTTTCTTTATTATAGTATATAAGAATAAGATAAGATATATCTCGTCTTCATCTTTATTAATCACGGAAATATTCATTCCTTATATATCAAGTCTTCATCTTTATAATCACTGAAAAAAGATGGTATTAACGAAAGAAGATGCACTAATAAATCTTTAGTTTACATCGTTTTCATGTTTGAAACATGCATCATTAGAAGAAAATGCCACATCAAACAAGATCACACCATCACCATGTGTATAACTGATATACTTCTAAGTTCTAACAAACGAACTTTGACATTTGTTGATCAAAAATACTCCTACCAAATTGTTACATTATACCTAAAACGTTTTGCTAAATCTAATAACAAGTTTAATGAGGATTTACCTTGATCATCACGAATCAGCTGATAAAAAATAGATGATCATCAGATCAGTCATTTATTAGTGCAGATTAATTTTAATAATGGAAATAAATATTAATCAACTCATTTATTTTCTTATTACAGTCTGTAATTAACGGAGATGAATAAGAGCATCTCCAAAAGAGGGTGAATAAGAGCATCTCCAAAAGAGTTTTTTTTTTTATTGACACATATGATTTTACACCCTCATTTGGCATAAATCCATCTCCAACAGTAGGGTCCTATAAACTAGGAGGGACCAATTACTAAATATGAAGGTGTTCAAGAAAGTGTTATCTACACCTCCGGCTCCACCTCCACGTCATATTTTACACCATTTTTCTTTAAAAAATCTCTACTGTTGGAGATGGTTTTTTAAATATGAGGTCCTATATTTACTCTATGTTTAGACCTCATAAATAAAATGACTAAATTAAAAAGCCACGTAGGATTTTTTGCACCTTCTGTTGGAGATGCTCTAAGGAAGGAATATGGGGTAGTTATGCCTATACAAGTGTCAAGAGATGATTAGTGGGCACAAAGGGCACAAGTTTTTTTTTGGGTACAGAGGATCTGCGCCCTGTTTTTGGGTTGTGACACTGCAGGACTGTGGTGTTTAATTTGATTCAACAAAGTAAAGTGTAAGAGCATCTCCAATAGAAGGTAGAAAACATCCTATGTGGATTTTTTATTTAGTCCTTTTATTTATGCGGTCCATATATAGAGTAAATATATGACTTCATATCTAAAAAATCATCTCCAAGAGTGAGAAATTTAACTCTTAGAATTAAAAAAAAATTGGTTAAAAACATGACGTGGAAGTGCAACCGGAGGTGTAGATAACATTTTCTTGTAACACCCTACCGTTGGAGATGGATTTATGACAAAACGGTGGTCTAAAAGGAGATGCTCTAGGAAGAGTGTAAATTATAAAAGTGGAAGTTAAATAGTCTGGTGAGCTTCACTTGACCACAGATGCGTTGTTGTTTCACCAAAATAAATCCCTAGAAACTGAATCGGTGGGATTTGCGAAGAAATTGGAGCACCTTCGTCCTTGAGCTGTTTACTGAAAGAATTTATCTCGTTAAATCCCCCGTATCAGGTAATCTTCTATCTAGGTTAAATTTCTGTTTTCTGTGATACTGTTAAAGCTATTAGGTTCTCTGTAATGTTCTTCTGACTACAAGATATTCGAAAAATTGATTTCATCCCATTTGTAAAATCTGGTTTCAAAATGATGTAATTAAGCTTTGTATTTTAAGCTCATGAATGAATAATTGGTTTTTAGGTTTTATTTAGAATCTTACTTGATTCATTTCATTTTAATTTGCTCGTCTTCAGCAGATTGAGAAGAAGAAAAGAAAATGGATAATGAAGTTGACAGAGTTAGTAATCTGCCAGAAGCCCTTATTCATCATATTCTTTCTTTCCTGGACATGAAATTTGTTGTCCAAACAAGCATTTTGTCTAGAAGATGGAGATATGTATGGACCACTGTCTCTACTGTTGTCTTCAGTGTCAATGAGTTTGCAAGTCCAGGAACTGTAGTACGCTCTATAGAGATGAATGAGTTCACAAGGTTTATAGACAAGGTACTCTTACTAAGAGGCATGTATGACATACAGAAGTTTCATCTTCATTGGGTAGACAACGTATTCGATACATATACAATTAGAGAACTTCTGAAAAACCATCTAAATACATGGATACTTGTTTCCTTAAGTCGTAATGTTCAAGAATTACTTATTCAGATTGACACTGCTGATAATTATCAATACCTGGAAATTAGGTTTCCGCATTGCCTCTTCAATTCTCAGTCATTAAGGAAGTTGGTGTTGGATATGACCAGTGAGATGCAATCATGTGTTTTTCTTCCTAACTCAATGGATTTACCTAGGCTCAAATCTTTGTCGCTTAGTTCATTTTATATTGAAGATGTGAATTTGATTAATAAGCTTATCTCAAGCTGTCCAGTTCTTGAATCGCTGGTCTTGAGAGATGTTTGGATACAGAATGACAATGATATGAATGTCAGTATTGAGTCTTGTGAACTGAAACACTTGGAAATTATCAGCAATAGTGAATTATGTGACCCCAACTATAACATGGTCAAAACTATCAGGTTATCTGCTCCAAGGCTTATATCCTTCACTTGTAGTGCTTTCATGGTACAAAAATACTGTCTAGAGAACCTCTCTTCTATAGTCACTGCTACTATTCAAATGACACAAGAAGGCAGCAGCTGGCACAAAATGTATCCTAAGCGTATGATGGAATTTGTGAGAGGACTTCATAATGTGAAAGAACTGACAGTTTTATTGCCCGATTTCGTTCAGGTATGCTTGCTCCCACCATGCACTGGTTATAATTTTTCTCATATCTCAGCCAGCCTTATAAACGTGACAGTTGTTGGACTCGTCAAAACATAAGCCTCGCATAACAAGATACTGCAACCGATGAAAATTTATTGCTCATTAAGGAATGCTTTCTTAACCTTTAGAAAAAGAAAATGTATTACCATGTCACTATTGTTTTCATTTAGCTAACATTTTAGGAGGCTATTTCATTTTTGGATGTAACAAATAGGTGCTTTGCATCTGAAGTAATCTGCTTACTGATAGGGAAAATAAGAGATTATGCATATTCGTAACACCACATATTTGTCTTCATTCTGTTTCTTGTTTATATACCTTCAGCCTTGTAGAATGTAGCCTAGGCGCAATATTATTTAAATGATGTTCCAATTGTTTGCCAAGGTTCTCGGAGGATCTCCCATCTCAATAGAGCTCCAATCCTCTCCTCAATTTTGTAATCTACGATGTTTAAAGTTGGAGACGTCTTTTACAAGAGGCTGCTTGCGTGCATTGATATACTTACTCAAAACATCTCCATCGGTAGAATATCTGTTTCTTGAAAGATACGAGGTAATAACTTAACTCAAACTCTTTGTGTTTGATATCTGAGCAACCTATTAAAGATTACAAGTATCTTATTATCAGTTTCTGTAATTCCTTGGATGTAGTCGGGCTTAATCGATGCTGACGATGATGGTGAGTTGGGGCTGTCATTGCCATGCCTAATGTTTCACCTTAAGCATGTTGAGATTAGAGAAGTCTGGGGCTGTGAGGATGAACTTAAGTTTCTGGAATTTTTGTTGAAGAATGCCATAGTTTTGGAGAAAATAGTTCTGTCTTTTAACAAAAATGATTTTGTTAGGCGGGTAGAATGCTCACCAGAGACAACTGGCTCAGCTGATATACTGCAGTTAATGAAGAAGTTTGAGGAGAAGCTAAGAACACTTCCGAGAGCTTCGCCAAATCTGACAATGATCTTCCTTTGATTCTATTAGATCCCAGTTGATATGATGATGTTCTGGTTTTTTCTTTTAATGCAGAACTTGTATTTGTGTATGCACTTGTTCTTCTTTGTAGAAAGTGTATATAAGGAGTTGCCAGAAGCACCATGTTCTGTTATTTCCTGCCATTGTCGGTTTTACGGGACCATGTACAGCCCTAGTTTGATTGTTGATCATTTTCAGAATAAATTCAAGAAACAGCCAGTGATAATTTCAAGTGATATTCTTAATGTCATTCTGTAGGTGCTTAATGAATAAGTTAATGCAGTTCTGGATGCTGTTCCTTCAAATATTGAGATTAAAAATGCTGTTTTTGGAATGGATGCTAACTCATCACCAGGTCCAGATGGATTCCCTGGATGTTTCTTTAAATTTGCTTGGGATATTGTGGGTATGGATACGGTGAAAGCAATTTAGCATTGTTGGAAATGTAGGTTTATTCCTAAAGGGCTTAATTCCAATTTCTTGTTCTTATTACCAAAGGTGAAGGGGGCAAAAAAAAGTGGATCAATTTAGGCCAATTGGACCGGCTAACTTTAGTTTTAAAGTAATAACTAGAATCATAGCTACAAGGCTAAGCTGTGTAGTGGACAAAATGGTCTCCAGTCAACAAGTTGCTTTTATCAAAGGCAGAACTATACATGAAAAAATAGTAATGGCTTCAAAATTAATAAATGAGATGAGTACTAAAAGAAGAGGTGGTAATGTGGGTTTGAAGTTAGATATTTCTCAGGCCTATGATTCATTAAGCTGGGAATTTCTTTTTGAAGTTTTGAGAAGATTTGGTTTTTCTGAAATGAGAATTAAATGGATAAATGTACTTTTTACTTCAGTTAGAATTCAATACTTGTTAATGGAGGACCTTGTGGCTTTTTTGGAGTGGGCAGAGGGTTGAGGCAAGGAGATCCTTTATCTCCTATTCTCTTTGTGATAGCTGAGGAAGTTTTGAGTAGGAGCTTAATTCAAATGGTCATTGATGGTAAAATCCAAGCAATGGTGCAAAGACAGGGTGTACAACCATCTCATTTGCTGTTTGCAGATGACATTTTTGTGTTTTGTAATGGACATACGAAAACTTTAGACACACTAATGAGTTTATTGTTAAAGTACCAGAATGCTTCTGGTCAGGTGATAAATAGGCAGAAAAGCAAATGTTTTGTGGGAGGTGCTTCAGATATGAGAAGGAAGATGATTGCAGAACACCTTCAAATGGAACTATCTAAGTTTCCAGATAAATACCTTGGTGTAATTCTCAATCCTGGAAGAGTGAAAGTTTATCAAATTTGGGGCATTGTGGAGATGATGCAAGAGATGCTTGCAAGCTGGAAAGGTACATTATTAGCATTTCCATCAAGACTTACTTTGGTAAAGTTTGTACTGTGTAGTTATCCAATTTACACAATGTCAATTTATAAATGGCCACGAATTGTTATTCAAGAGTGTGAAAGAATTATTAGGAATTTTTTGTGGACTGGAGACCCTGCAGAAAGAAAACTGGTGACTGTGAAATGGGAAGAGGTGAATGCTCCATTTTACAGAAGGTGGTTTGGGCCTTAGAAGAGTGGAAGTGATTAACATGGCATTGTTGATGAAGTTGCTTTGGAGAATTTTGACTGAGGATGAGGAATGAACAAGATTTATGAAGGCTAAATTTATGAATAAAAATGGTGAATGGATTCAGTCTTATAAACAATCTTCTATATGGCCTGGCCTAAAATGGGTAATTCAAGATGTTAATGAAGGATCTAGATGGATTGTAGGAAATGGGAAAGACATTTCTGTTTGGAGGGACAAATGGGTATATGACTACACTTTAATTGATAAGTATTCTGATAATACTTTCATTCAGCAACATAAAGATTGGAGAGTTGATAAGCTGATACATAATGGTAACTGGCAAATACCAAGTGAGTTGAATCAAATGCTAAAGTAGAAGACTTGCCTCAGATTGGACATGAAGCTGATACTAGAATCTGGAGTGGGGATCTGACAAGGAAGTTCACAGTAGCTAATGCAACTCAACAAGTTAGAATTAAGTACCCCAAAGTGCAGTGGGAAAATAAGGTATGGGATCCTTGCTTACATCCTTATATATCTTTGAATGTATGGAAAATCTTGAGAGGAGCCTGTGCAACTGAGGAATCTGATAGAAAAAAAGGTTTTAGTACTGTTTCTAAATGCTATTTATATGGGAGTACTCAGGATAATATGGATCATATTTTATGGCAATGTAGCTTCAGTGAGAATATTTGGCACTGGTTGTGTGGAATTTTTAAAGTGTCAATTCCTAACAATTTTGAATATGTCTTAAACATGATGAAAACTAAGTGCTCAATCATTCAACAACTATGGTTGGTCTGTTCTTGCACTGCAATGGTTGAAGTTTGGTTCAGTAGAAACATGAAAATGTATGATGATCAAACTCCTAGTGCTTCCCAGGTTCAATGCAGAATAATGAACTTTACTAAAGAATGAAGTATAAGACTGAATGGAAAAATGACAGGTGAGCAGTATGATTTTCAGATATTATCTCTTTTTGGTATAAAAAACATCCTAGTGAGAAATACTATGGTGAAGGAATGCCTTTTCAGGCTCCCTGAAGCTCATCAAATCTTACTTTGCTGTGATGGTGCTACAAGAGGAAACCCTGGTACAATAAGGGTGGGTTGTGTGGGAAGAGATAATAAAGAAAGATATGTTGGTGCCTTAGCAAGAGGGATTGGTGTTGTCACTGAATATATAGCAGAAGTAATGTCCTTGATCATTGCTGGAGAGTGGGCAATTAGAAGAAATTTTTTGAATGTATGTTTCTGTCTTAAATCTAAGGCAGTTTTATCAACTTTCAAGTCTGAGAAGGTTCCCTGGATAAGTAAAATCAGATGGAAGGTAACCAAGAACAAACTGGTTATTGCTTTTAGGCATTCTTACAAAGAGACCAATTACTCAGCTATTAAAATGGCAAAGAAAGTAGCAGTAATGCCAAGAGGGGAATGTGAGTACTATGAGAACAAGCCTGAATTTTTAAATGAACTAGAAACTGAGGAATGTGCTTATTTTAGGTTTTGATTCTTTTGAATCCCTGTTTTGTATGGGCTTATTGTTTTTGAATCCCTGTTCTGTATAGGCTTATTGTTTATGGGCCTTGAGTTTGTAAAAAAAAATTTTGTTTCTGTTTGCTTGGGTATAGCTGTTCTGGGCTTGTAAATTTTTTTTGATTGAGTTTGGTAATAAATTCTTTATGATTTACCAAAAATAAAATAAAAATTACAGCCCTAGTTTGACACTGCCTGCCGGTCTGTGGTGTTTAATTGACTCAACAAAGTAGAGTGTAAATTATTATTACGGTGGAACAGATAAGTGGACAACGAATCGGTTAAAAGCGAGTTAACCAGGGTGGATTTGACTGGTAATAAATTGAGATGGGAAATGTAAAGGTTTAAGGAAAGCAGGTCATTTCTCCGATCTCCGTTATTTCTTGACTGTAAAAATTGGGCAGTGGAGAGTAAATTGCACGATAAAGTGGACGACGATGAAGTTTCTGATATGGTTGCTCTTTAGGTATATCCAAATCTTGGTTACATTTCATCTATTCTTTATCTTTCTCTTCTTTACAAATTTATACCATGTTTTAGAATCCTCTTTTTTTTTTTTAACCTGAGATACTTAGTAGGCATTTTCTTAAATTGATTACTATGGTTTTGTGCACTTTGGGATTTCTTTAAATTATTTCGTACCAATGATATCTGTGATGAAAATAGGGACTGGTGAAGCAGATACTTTAGCTAAGTGGGCTAGGAAGAAATTCAGGTTCGAACAGATTGTACATGAGTAGCTCTATTTCTGCAAAACAAGCTAGCAACATGTAATTAGAGTTCAAAAGCTATATTAGCAGACAGAGATTTTATTGGGTAAGATTAGCAGACATAAAGATTTAAGATAATTCATGTAAATAGGGACTACAATAGTGACAGATACTTTAGCTAAGGGGCTAGGAAGAAGCAACGTTTAATATCAAACAATTAATCATCAGAAGAAATATTACACCATGTCCATGGGTGTGTATTTCTCTTTTTGGAGTGCACTCTCAACTGTAATAACTGCCAACATTACTAGTTTAATCAGCAGTGGGTTTGACCTACTGGTGGGCTGAGCAGAATTACTGTTGGTTTGTTATGCATATTATAACACTATTTTGTCTGATCAATTTTGGAGGAGAAAAATATAGGAAGAGTGAAGTGATTTGCAGTAGCGAGAAAAATACAGAGAGAAAGAGATGGTAGGATCACATTGTTGTGAGAATCCACCAGATCTTAGTTTAAGTTCAGGAATCGGATGTGTCGAAGAAATTGGAGGTCTCGAAAGCTATGTTTCTGGTTCATTGGATTCAAAGCTTGGAATCCTTCTTGTTTCCGATGTTTTTGGTGAGTACCACTTGATTAATTCTTGAACCTTCTATTTGTGTATTATACAGTGGCTTGTGTTTACATCTAGTAAATGTTGTGTATGAACTACGAACCTCAAATGTGTTCACTTTTCATGTAACTAATTAATGGTCTCAACTTTCTTTTGCAGGATTTGAAGCACCTAACTTAAGGTATATTGACTTAAACTGGATTTCTATTACTCGATGCTTTATCTTGCTTTACTTGGCATTTCAGCCGCTTAGAAGCCTTAGTTTGTAACTGGAGATATGTAGTGATAACGTATACGTTTTTTAATATCAGGAAGCTGGCAGACAAAGTAGCAGGCACTGGATACTATGTTGTGGTTCCTAATTTCTTTCATGGGGATCCTTTTGTTGGAATTAATTACAATAATCGAATGCAAATGTGAAATAATACTTAGATTACACTGATAGTAGTAACAAACAAATCAATAAACTTAGTAGAGGCACGTATAAGATACGCTGAGCTAAAGGTAATATTGCCTGCTACTCTCCTCTGAGATGCTATAGCAATTAACAAATTACCTCCAAGATACAACTACCGTTAGTTCTCCTCTATGTGTAGCATACACAGAGAACCCTTAGAACTTGGCAGCAAAAGTAAAAACAAAAACACAAATTGAAAATACAAATTGTTTGAGTAATGTAAAAAACAATTTTATGTTTCTAAACTATATTTCGTGAACTAAAATTCAGTAAATCAAGAAGTAGTTATACAAAATTATGTTTCGTAAACTACAACTTGTTTCAGAAAAGAAGCAACGTTTTTCGAGTTTTAAGACAAATATTAATAAGAACTTAAGTTTAAAAAATTATTAGAGAAGAAGGAAAAATTGAGAAGATAAGAGTTGAATGGTATGTTTTTTAAACTCGAAAGCCTTAACTCGTATTTATAGGTAAGAATTCGAACGTTTGAGACATGTGATCCGTAAATCACGCGTTCAATTTGCCTGACGAGTAAAAGCAAAAAGCATCCGTTAAAATAACAAAAAAAACGCATCTGTCGGGTAAGATTCTTCTCGAGAAATCTCTCGTGCACAGGTGTCCACACGCGTGAGATTAAAGATTCTTTATGATGAAAACAGTTAAGAGAATTCACGCGTGAGAATTAACCGTGTGTGACTAAAGATGCTTTTAGTGGCTGTCGGATATCCAAAACCGAGAAGGCAAAGAATAAAATTCTTTACATGTGTGGGAGAAGCGTGTGGTAAATTTCAGCAAAAAGAAAGGATGGGTCGGCCACACCCACACTACACCCACTCCCACGCCCACGCCCTCGCCCACGCCCACGCCCACGCCCACGCCCTCGCCCTCGCCCACGCCCACGCCCACGCCCACGCCGAGCCGAGCCGAGCCGAGCCGAGCCGAGCGTGCGTGCTTCTGTGCGAAGCACCGCGCGAACGGGAAAGGCAATAAGAAATGCAATAAGGTTTAGGCAACCTTGCCATAGTCTAGGGCTTTCCCCATACACAAAGGTCTAAAGACCCAAAGGGCCATGCCCTTAAGGCTAAACCAATGCTATTTAAGTCTAAAACTTTTAGAGTTTTAGTCTATATGGGACTAATGTTTTATTCATTCACATGAAAAAACATCTAGGGAGCAATAGGTATTGGGATCAAAACATGGTCCATGCATTTTTTGATTAAAACAAAACATTTTTTCTAACAATCCCCACATGAATAATAAAACATGTCGATAAAACACGATAAAACATAAGGCAACAAAATAGGCTAAGGTGTCCCAAAGATTGAACCTTAACTTAGTGAGAGGTTACCTGAACTGCTTGTTGATACGGTGAACGCAATGTCTTGAACCGCCAAAAAAGAATGCAATTCGAAATAATGACCACACTTGATGCCTCAACCAAGAAAACAACTGCCAAGCTCTTGCGGTTGTGCCCATTTTGGTAGTGGGCTATAATCCGGACTTAATGAATGTCTCTAGAGAATTAGCTCATATTCTCATAGGAAGCGGCCACACTTCCAACATCCACAAAGGTGAGTCCATAAAGAGTGTCCTGCCACACCCCGCTTTAATCAAAGCCATGGTACCCATTAAGATCGCAAAAGATCATCCTTAATTTCTGCAGGCAGCACTATCGCACGATTACACCATAGGGAGGGACAAAGATAGTGCTTTACCAATATCACCATAAATTAGTTGTCTCATTGAACCTTGATCTTGGAAATCCAATCACAAGGTTGAGTATCCATCATGGTGATTTATTCTATGAGCTTAAGTCCCATCCCCCTCGATGTGGATTTAACTTCCTCTCTCGGTAAACCTTTCGTCAAAGGATCTGCAAGATTATCTTTGGATTTTACAAAGTCTATCGAGATAATACCAGTAGAGAGTAGTTGTTTCACCGTCTTGTGTCTTCTACGTATATGTATAGACTTTCCGTTGTATACATTGTTCTTTGCGCAACCAAGTGCAGCTTTATTGTCAAATGGATGGCGATTGAAGACAGGCTTGTGCCAGAGTGGAATTCCTCCGTGAAACATCGCATCCATTCGGCTTCCTCTCCAGCTTTTTCCAAGGCTATAAACTCAGACTCCATAGTGGATTTAGCTATACATGTCTGTTTGGTAGACTTCCATGAGACAGACGCACCTCCAAGCAAGAAGATGTACCCATTAGTAGATTTGCATTCTTCTGAGTCTCGATATCCAGTTGGCATCACAATACCCTTCAAAGACAGCAGATACTTCCCAAAACTTAAGCAATAGTTTGAGGTCCCTCTCGTGTAACGTAAAACTCTGAAGAGAGCATTCAGTGATCCCGCCCCGGGTTGCAAGTATACTCGCTTAATCTACTCACGAGTAAGCAATATCGTGTCTTGTACGATTCATAAGATACATAAGACTACCAATAATGCGAGAATACTCAAGTTGATCAATACCCTCACCCTTGTTGTTTTTCAATTTACAAGTGGGATCAAATGGAGTAGACGCAGGTTTAACATTTTCATAATTAAATCTCTTTTAATACGGTTTCAGCATAATGAGATTGACTAAGACTATATCCATCAGACGTCTTTTCTGATTTTCATCCCTAAGATTACATCGGTAGGGCCTAAGTCTTTCATGTCAAAATTATCTCTAAGCATGCTTTTAATGGTATTAATAATATCAAGGTTTCGCCTAATATGAGCATATCATCAACATATAGGCAAACAATAATATGAGAATCATACACAGATTTAATGTAAACACATTTATCGATTCATTATCCTTGAAACCATTAGTTATCATAACATGATCAAATTTTTCATGCCACTGTTTAGGTGCTTGTTTTAAACCGTAAAGAGATTTGTTTAACTTGCATACTTTGTTTTCATAACCTTTTACTATAAAGCCTTAAGGTTGATCCATATAAATTTCTTCATTCAATTCACCATATAAAAAGCAGTTTTAACATCCATCCATGTACATGCAAATCATAAATTGAAGCAATAGCAATCAACATTCTAATCGAGGTGATTCTAGAGACTGGTGAATAGGTATCAAAGAAATCTACTCCTTCCTGTTGTCTATAGCCTTTAGCTACCAACCTAGCTTTATATTTATCTATAGTTCCATCTGTTCTAAGTTTCCTTTGAACACCCATTTGCAACCTATGGATTTACTTCCAGGAGGCAAGCCTACAAGCTCCCAAGTTTCGTTTTGCTGAATGGACTCCCATTCATTTAATGAAGCTTCTTCCCGAGAAAGGAGCTTCTGGAGAAGTCATAGCTTCCTTGTAGGTTTGGGGTTCGGACTCTACCGTAAGAGTCAAAAAATCAGGCCAAAACTTGTTTCAGCTTCTAACCCTCTTACTTCTTCTTGGTTCGGGTCTCATACTCCAAAGTTGGAGTTTGACTAGTCGATGGAACATCTGGGAGGTCATCATGGACCCTTTTCCGAGGTCCAGACCTTAAAGGAAATATGTGTTCATAAAACACAACATGTCTAGATTCCAATATGGTGTTCAGACCAATGTTATTATGGTCGAATCGATGACCATGAACCCGTATGCAATTGTATGCTCAGATACCCTAAGAAAACACAATCGACTGTTTTAGGTCCTATTTTAGTTTTTTGGGAAGAGGAATGGCCACCTTGGCCAAACACCCACACTTTAAAGTATGCATAAGAAGGTTGTTTACCATTCCACAATTCATAAGGAGTTTTATCAGATTTTTTAAATGGAACTCGGTTCAAAATATAGCAAGCAGAGAGGATAGCTTCCCCCACAAGTTCGAAGATAACCCTGAACTTGTCAACACAGCATTTACCATATCTATGAGTGTTCTATTTTTTCTTTCAGCTACACCATTCGATTCTGGTGAATATGGTGCAGTTGTTTCATGAATGATTCCATTATGTTTACAAAACTCACCTATGGGTATCACATACTCACCGCCACGGTCTGACCTAAGAGTTTTAATTTTAACTCCTTTTTGGTTTTCTACTTCAAGTTTATAAAACTTGAAAGCCTCTAAGGCCTCATCTTTACTTCTAAGAAGATGAACCCGCAAAAGATCGTGAGTAATCATCTATGAAAGTGATATACCATTTTCTACCACCTCTTGTTGGTGTTGATTTCAAGTCTCCTAAATCCGAGTGTATTAATTCCAAAGGAACTGTTCTACGTTCAACACTTTTTTTAAATGGTTTTCTTGCATATTTAGATTCAACACAGATTTCACATCTTTGTTTTTTATCAAAGTTTATTTTTGGTATGCAACCTAAATTAGCAAGTCTTTCTAGCGATTTGAAATTAACATGCCCAAGTCTATCATGCCAAACATGTGAGGAGTCACAAACATAAACAGAAGAAGATGCATTAACATTCAATTTCAAATCAGATACACTAAGCTTAATCATGTTATCGGTAACATAACCTTTTCCTACGAATTCACCATGCTTAGAAATCACAAAAGATTGGACTCGGCAACAATTTTAAAACCTTTCCTAGCGGGGATGGTTTCTGAGATGAGATTTTTGCATATGTCCCGGGACGTAGAATACGTCATTCAATGTGAGAGTTTTTCCTGGAAGTTAGCTTCAGTTCGACTGCCTTTCCCCACTACTTTCAAGCGGTGGAAGAATTTCCCATGAACAATTTCTCATCATCTCCTACTATGGCATAGAGGAGAAAGCATTTCAATTTACAGACATGCTTGGTGGCTCGAGAATCAAGCCACCAGTCTCTCACATTAGTCATACTAGATACAAGGTCGACTTAAGACACCATGCCAGTGAAATATCCGTAGTCCTCTACTATGTTTGCCTTATTTTTATGTTTTGGATCATATTTGATCCTTTTAGGGCCTTACAGGTCTTTAGCCATATGTCCAGGTTTACCACAATTAAAATAGTCGCCTTTGATGGTGTGCTTAGTGACACCACCTCTAGGCTTAAAATTGTTACCTCGGGTTTTCGAATCTGTTACGTCTATTACCCATTTTCTTTGGATTCTCCAGAGTTTTCTTTGAAGCAGACTTTATCGTCCAAAACATGAGCTTTGTTGGACATGTTTTTGCTCAGATCATGCTCTTGTCCTTGCTGCACATCAGCTCCTCAACCTGGATATTTTTGCCAAGCTCCACCATGGTGATTTCACGAGTCTTGTGTCGCAATTCTCCTCCTCTTGTATTCGCTCCATGAGGGTGGAAGCTTTTCAATCACAGCCCGATACTTGTAGAGCTTCATCAAAAGTCATGCCTTCAGCAAGAATCTCGCTGATGAGAGTTGAAGTTCGACGAACCTGTTCTACCACAAGCTTTTCGTCAGTCATGTTGTATTCTAAGAACTTAGCCATCAAGAACTTCTTACTTCCCAGCTTCAAAGAGATGATATTTTTCTTCTAGAGCTTCCCATAAATCAAAAGCATTAAAATCTTCTTTTGCATTATAGAAGTCATACAAGGAGTCATCAAGACAGTTAAGAATATGATTCTTGCACAAATAATTCTTCCTATTCCACCTGTCCAATTTATCTTCATTACCTTGATTAAGTTTTCTCGAGGGTTTTTCTAAAGCATATCCATCTAACCTTTGGTCGTTTTAGGAAGAATAGCATTTTAGACTGCCATCTCTTAAAGTCCTTACCACTGAACTTTGGTGGGTTTTTCATAGTATTCTTTCCCATGTTTCTTACAACAAAGAATATTACAAAATTACAATATTACAATAAGGCAATATTACCTTTAGATTGTTGGAATTAATTACAATAATCGAATGCAAATGGGAAATAATACTTAGATTACACCGATAGTAGTAACAAACAACTCAATAAACTTAGTAGAGGCACGTATAAGATACGCTGAGCTAAAAGGTAATATTGCCCCGCTACTCCTTCGAGATGCTATAGCAATTAACAAATTACCTCCAGGATACAACTATCGTTAGTTCTCCTCTATGTGTAGCATACAAGTAGAGAACCCTTAGAACTTAAAAAAAAAAGCAAAAACAAAAACACAAATTGAAAATACAAATTGTTTTATGAGTAATGTAAAAACAATTTTATGTTTCTCAGAAACTATATTTCGTGAACTAAAATTCGTAAATCAAGAAGTAGTTATACAAAATTATGTTTCAGTAAACTACAACTTGTTTAGAAAAAGAATCAACGTTTTCTGAGTTTTAAGACAAATATTAATAAGAACTTAAGTTTCTGAAAATTATTAGAGAAGAAGGAGAAATTGAAGTAAGATAAGAGTTTCGAATGGTATGTTTTTTTAAACCGAAAGCCTTAACTCGTATTTATAGGTAAGAATTCGAACGTTTGAGACACAACATCCGTAAATCACGCGTTCAATTTGTCAGATGAGTAAAAGCAAAAAGCATCCGTTAAAATAATAAGAAAAAACGCATCTGTCGGGTAAGATTCTTCTCGACGAGAAATCTCTCGTGGCATTAGGTGTCCACACGCGTTGAGATGCACAGGTGTCCACACGCTGCGAGATTAAAGATTTTTATGGGATGAAAACAGCTTAAGAGAATTCACCGTGAGAATTAACCGTGTGACTAAAGATGCTTTCAGTGGGTCGGATATCCAAAACTGAGAAGGCAAAGAATAAAATTCTTTACATGTGGGAGAAGCGTGTGGTAAATTTCAAAAAAAGAAAGGATGGGTCTGATACACCCACACCTACACCCACACCCTACCCACCTCCCACGCCCGCCGCTCGGCCACGCCTCGCCTACGCCGAGCTGGAAGGAGGCAGGAAGCACCGCGCGAACTGGAAATGCAATAAGAAATTCAATAAGGTTTAGGCAACCTTGCCATAGTTTAGGGCTTTATACACAAAGGTATAAAGACCCAAAGGGCCATGCCCTTAAGGCTAAACCAATGCTATTTAAGTCTAAAACTTTTAGAGTTTTAGTCTATATGGGATTAATGTTTTATTCATTCATGAAAAAACATCTAGGAGCAATAGGTCTTGGGATCAAAACATGGTCCATGCATTTTTTGATTAAAACAAAACATTGATTTTTTTTCTAACAATCCCCACATGAATAATAAAACATGTCGATAAAAACACGATAAAACATAAGGCAACAAAATAGGCTAAGGTGTCCCAAAGATTGAACCTTAACTTAGTGAGAGGTTACCGAATCGCTTGTTGATACGGTGAACGCAATGTCTTGAACCGCCAACAAAGAATGCATCCAGAAATAACATCCACACTTGATGCCTCAACCGAAGAAAACAAACGCCAAGCTCTGCGGTTGTGCCCATTTTGGCCGTGGGCTATAATCCCGACTTAATGAATGTCTCTAGAGAATTAGCTCATATTCCTCATAGGAAGCGGCCACACTTCCAACATCCACAAAGGTGAGTCCATAAAGAGTGTCCTGCCACCCTCTTTTAATCAAAGCCATGGTACCCATTAAGATCGCAAAAGATCATCCAATTTCGCAGCACTATCGCACGATTACAACCATATGGAGGGACAAAGATAGTGCTTTACCAATATCACCATAAATTAGTTGTCTCATTGAACCTTGATCTTGGAAATCCAATCACAAGGTTGAGTATCCTTCATGGTGATTTATTCTATGAGCTTAAGTCCCATCCTCGATGTGGATTTAACTTCCTCTCTCGGTAAAACTTTGGCCAAAGGATCTCAAGATTATCTTTGGATTTTACAAAGTCTATCGAGATAATACCAGAGAGAGTAGTTGTTTCACCGTCTTGTGTCTTCTACGTATATGTATAGACTTTCCGTTGTATACATTGTTCTTTACAACCAAGTGCACCATCACAAAGTGGATGGCGATTAAAGACACAAAGCCAGCTTGAGTGGAATTCCTCCCAGAAACATCGCATCCATTCAGCCTTCCTCTCCAGCTTTTTCCAAGGCTATAAACTCAGACTCATAGTGGATTTAGCTATACATGTTGTTTGTAGACTTCATGA